>JBBUKS010000017.1:10735122-10763953 GCA_038050645.1 Hedychium gardnerianum
TACTACTGTTTAACATTTGATGTTTGTAAATATGAGATAGATTTCTTTTGGAATCATAAAATTTAGATCATGATCTGCTAGTGCAGTTTAGCATAAAGTTTTAGCAAATATGATCAAACTCTTTTGAGCTACTTTAGACCAGTTGAAAATTAACATGTATTGATCATATTTCATGTAATTTCCACTCTACACATTCACATCTTGATTTATGATATTAATGACATTGGTATTGTGATTACAGTTAGGGTTTGTTACGATCATATACAGTAGCTATGACCTCTTTAGTCCTATACCAATGAAGTTAATGAACCAGATTGTTATAGTGTTATTTTATACCCATAAAATTTGATATCAACTAAAGTTATATTCGTGTGTTGTATATAATCACATATAGCCCAAGTGGAAGATTATTGGATTTAATTATCTCTTAAGGTGGGCTTACATGCGATTTAAAGACTTACGATACCGAAACTCGTTAAGTAATCTAACTTAAGTTATTGGGTTTCAGATTATTGGATGTGGACCCTGTATGTGTAGAATCCCTTAGCCTAATCCGTTATCATATATGGGCTGATAACGGATTGATTGTCTATATAAGGGGAGGTCCCCAATGGTTTAGGATATTTTCTCGAGACATCTCTTGGTTCTCATTAAATCAAGAGAATTCGGCGCCGTCAACCCTAAGCCCTTTGAAAGACCTCTCATATTTACTTCCGCTTCTTTTTTTTTTTTCCTAAGGGGATCTATTTAGACGACACTAAAGACAAAGACTATGTTAGGTTTTTTTGTCATTTTTAGTTTATATACTTATTTTACTATGTCATGATAAGAAGAAACTAAATTCAAACTTATATTTTTATTTTTCTTATATGAATTCTTATTAGGGCAATCTCGTGAGAGAGAGAGGAGGAATTCATTGTGACAAAAGGCGAAACGCTCGCCCCCAACGCCCCCGCCAATTCGTCCCAGGACCAACACGGAGGAGGTAAATCACGGGGGCTAGTCTAGCTAGCCCGAACAGTGACTAGCGCATAAGGGAGGGCAGGAACCTGACTACTAGTCAGGATTTGACCCCCAGACCTCATTATAACAATACCTCATGTACTAACCAATAACTCATCTCGTGGGAACATAGAGAAGGAGTTCACCTCTTTAGTCTCTGTGAGTAAATGAGAGAAATTGAGGCTTCTTGTCCTCTTAGTTATATCCCACGATCCAGATCGCTCAGATTTAAATGGAGAGTCTAGATCGCCCCACTAAATGCCCATATCAATAACAATCGATTAAGATTCATAAGAGGGTTAAAAGGAGAAATGACTATCTAATTTTATCATTTTTAAAGTTAGGTACATGATGGTTTGGATATTCCAAAACTTGATTCGGTAAATTGCCGTTTTTACAATGTTAGAATCTTCTGCCATAAATATATTAAAGATTTTATGCTTCTTAGCAAATTGAAGCTTTTAACGTCGGAGAAGATGATCGGAAAAGGCTGGAATTGAGATGAGAAGATCATCGGAACTTTCGAGGAATAATAAACAAATATAGGTAAAAATGTTACAGATCGAGGAGAAGATGATATTAGTAGAGCTTGTCGTTGGATTGGGTCATGGGGATGGACTCCCCTGTTCTGCTCGGGGAGAAAGACTCTCTCTCCAACGACCCATTCAACGACTTTGCCGTGCTCGCAGCCGCCGCCCACACGATGGGCGCGCAGCAGCACGCGTACGCGAACAAGGCCAAGGCCCTCTGCACCCCGTCGGCGTACCAGGGGGACGCCATCACGAGCAGGGAGCCCAGCACCCCCGCCAGCGGCGTCATCAACGCTAGCGCCGGCAGGAGGAATACGGCGACCACCACCGAGCAGAGCGCCGCCGCACCGAGGGCGTACAGAGCCCACCCGGCCACCGGGTGCGCCGTCCGTGGCACCAGGAGGAAGGGGAGGACGTAGGCGGTCAGCACCGACCACGCGGCGGCGGCCCTAACCAGGGCGTGCAGGAACGGGACCGTCCGCTCCGAGCGGCGGCTGTAGCAGAGCTTGAGCAGGCTGGGTCGCGCCAGGCGGGTGACGGCGATGAGACCCAGGTAGATCGCCGCCTGGATCAGCACCACCGGCGTCTCCGAGGCGTACCCGAGGGTGCTCCGTCGGAGCTCGTGCCACTGCAGGCCCAGAGGGAGAACCGGCCACGACCACCAGTACCACGGCTTCAGCGACGGCATGCTCGGGAAGGTGATCACGCTGTTGGGGCCGCACGGCACGCTCCATCGAAGCTTCAAATCTGAGCAACGACGAACAAATTAATCCAAATTGACTAAAATGAGAGCTCGATTTCAAGCGAGAGATGGGAGCAGAGCGTACAGTAATAAGAAGCGTCCATTTGGTAACCCAGCGGAAGCCTATAAGTTCCAGCGAGCTTGGTGCCGTTCGCCGGCGGGTGGAACATCGGCCGGTCGAGAAGCTCCGGGAAGTAGCTCACCAGGAATCCCTGGTCGGCGCCGTCCTTATTTGAGCGCCCGATTTCCACCTCGTGGAGCATATCCTTGAACACCGCCGTCGAAGGCTGCGATCGATCCACCGACTTTCAAAATTTGATTTTTTTTTTTACACTAAAAGTGTTCGAATTAAAGGACGGGGAATAGAATTGGACCTCGAGGACGAAGAGGCCGGTGTGGAAGATGCAGGGGTTGATGAAGACTGCGCAGAAGCGGCCGCACTGGAAGAGCTCGTCGGCGTTGCGGAGGAAGATGTTGTCGGCGTCGAGCATGACGACGCGGTCGTAGGAGACCAAGCTCCACGCGTAGAGCTTGTTGAGGGTGAGCTTGAAGCGAGTGTTGAAGTTGCCCTGCGTCACGTAGGGGTTCTTGATGTTCTCCACCGTCACCACCTTCACCCCGTCCTCCTCCTCCCTGTTCTTCCATCCATTTCATTAGAACAAATTAAAGATGGATTTAATTGTATTTTAAATCGATAAAAGAGAGTTGAAGGGGGAACAAAATCAATCGTTGAATGATAATAACTTTAGACAGATCATGAACTATCTGTTGAGGATTGAATAGTTGCAGGATTAGGAAAGAAGCGCGTCGAAAGTCAAATATCAAACCATGGAGACGAAGAAGTCAATGCCAGAAAGGAACAAGATTCAGACGTCAAAAGCAATTGAAACTTGTAGGCGATTCAAGAAAAAAAAGGAGATATTTGTTTGTTTTTATTCTGGAAAATGAAGAATGAAGAGAACTCACATGGTTTGGATCCAGCGGGGAGGGACGTCGGCGGAGGCGATGACGACTCGGTCGGCGTCGACGGCGAGCCGCGCCAGCGACCGCATCAGCACGCGGGTCGCCACGAAGAACTCGTAGTCCCGCGGTGTGCCCATGTACATCATCGCTGCGTAGGCGTGGTTCCGCCCCTTCTTCTCCGCTGCCTCCGTCGCCCCCAGCGCCAGCACCAAGAGCGCCGCCACCGCCATCGCCGCCGCGGGGAAAAACCGCGTCCCCATCGATGCGCTCCCCGATGGAGAGGGAAACTCCAAAAGATCCGAACTTTAGGGTTACCGAACCAGCTGAGGGATCCGCCTCACGCCGAGCCGAGTGACGGCGATAAAAATCGGAACTTTGCGATTTCTGAACCTTTAGCTGTGCCCGATCGATCAGCTCGGAGCTCCCCCTCACGACGAAATCAAGCTCGTGCCCTCTGAACGAACCGTGTCGCAAACTTGCGGCCGTAGGTTCGCCGGAGAAGAGATGGCTGCGATCTCTGTTCTTAATGTGTAGAAGGTCGAAGAGAGGGGAAGGTGTTTATATATGAAAAACAGGGGAGGAAATCGGCCGAATCGTTTGATTGGAGACAAAATAATTGTGAATAAATGTAAATATTTTATTAATTTATATTCTGATTTAGGATATTTATTATTATTATTTAAAAAAAATAGATGAGACCGAGAGAGCAAGTAGGTATTTACTAAGTCTGACCTTGTCAAATACGCACACTTATTTGACTAAGAGAAGAACATTTCTTTTTCATATTTAACTTTTTAAAATTAGATTATATATATATATATATATATAATTAATTTAATATAATAAATTTTAGAAAAGAAAGTAAAATGTTTTTTTAAATAATAGTGATTTGTTTTACTTTTATATATAAAAAGGTTTATTAATTAGGCGGTGGCATGAAATGGGCCGTACGGTTTAATGCTCGATTCCTCCGAGATAAGGATTCTTGGTTGAACCGGTCAAGACACGTCCTCCACGGCGAGGCTACATGGAGACGCGGTCGGCCGAGTCAATTTCATCGGGCCGAAGACCGACGGACAGACGCGTGTTGCCAGCCAACAACGACGCCAGTTCACCATGATGCCTTTGGATGATTTATTACACTTTAAAAATATATTTAATTAATACTTTACTTATAATTTAATATTTTTTTTCAGTTGAGTAGTTTTGATAAAATTATTTCAAAAATCATGCAACTTTTAAAATTATTTTTAAATGATACAATTTTTTTTTTTGAAAATTATTCGAAGGTGGTATGACTTTGATCAAAATTATTGCTCTAATAGTATAATTTTGGCCAAAGCTATCGTAGGATAGATCATAAATTATTTGATTTATTGTTTTTTTTATTATAGATAAAATATAAAGAGATATTTTAGGTATCAAATTATGAATTATGAATGAGGTGTTATTTTAATAAAAAAATATTATTTTGATGCTATAAATAATTTGGGATATCCTTCTTGACATCGTGCGTATATAACTTACAAAAGGAAGCGGACTTTAGAATATTGATCATTTGGATGAGTTTTTATTAGCACTTTCTGATTTACCCTGGTGGTCAATGGAAAACTTCGATCGGGCCGGACCGGTCACCCCAAATCGAACGTTACCCGACCTGATTAATCATTTTTAATATAATTTACAAGAGTCCTCGATTATTTTGAGTGAGTTTTTGTGAATCATGTAGTTTTTTGGGTGATAATAGAAGAGCATCTCTTTTTATTAGATCAACTTAGGTTAGTCCGATCAAATTGATCTATCCTGTCAGATAATTTAAATAGATTGAATTCAAATTTTATCAACCTAAGTCCGCGGCGGGCTTGGGTTGGCCCACGACGGATTTGAGTTAGCCCGCGGGTTGAGAAACATACGTAAGTTAAATTTTATGTCAATTTATTATCTTTCATATTTTTTATCAAACATGAGTACTTGTTTATGTTAATTTATATTTAAAAATATTTTTTTAGATACATTTGATTGATAATTTTTTTTTGAAATAAAATGTTGAAGATATGAATTATTTTTTATTTTTTATTTTTTATTTTTGATGGGCCCGCGGGTTGATCCGCCTAATTCGTAACCCGCCTTGAATTGAGTTAGGTTGGGAATTTTTCAATCCACCAAGATGATGGGTCAGCCCGCTCCGCCCCTGCCAAATGACTAATCCGTCACGAGCCGATCCGCCCTGTCATTGATTGGTCCGTCTGACAGTTCTACTTTTTATTAGAATTATAAAAAAAAATGTATATTTTTTATTTGTTATTAAAAAAACGCCTCATCCTATTCTTTTGTTTGTGAAATTATTTTTATTTTTGATGTTATTATAATAATTCAGATGCTACAATATGGATATTTCAATTCGATTAATATAAATAAATTAGCGATTCAGATAGAGTCAAGAGAGGAATTGGATGAAAGGTGAGGAGTCGTCGCGTAGAGGCAGATGAGGACACGGGATGGGATAAGGTTTTACTAGAGAAGGAAGGGCTTCAATGCTTCGTTTCATTTGATTTGAGTCAAAAGGTTTGGACTTTGGAATCATTTCAACTAGATAATTTTGTGTCTTTGAATCTTTGACTTATTTTAAATTTTCTATTAGAATTATTTTCTCAACTCACGGGTCAACTCGAGCCTGCCACGTGTTAACTCGCCTGGGCCTATGATTTGCACAGGTTGATCCGTTTGGATTCATCTTAAAATAAATTGATAAAATTTTAATTCAATCTACTTAAATTATTTAGCGAGGTAGACTAACTCAATATTCTTAACTTAAATTGATGATTTTAATTATAGAAAGTTATTTCTATAATTCAAACATGTGATTCTCAAATCACATGATAATACTATATCTAAACTCCCCTCTAAATACAATCCCTTAATTTTGATGTCATATATCATTAAAAAAAAGACTTGAGTGAAAAGTCGCTGATAGGAATTATTCAGTCATTAAATTATAATGCAATCACTTTAACTTTGTCACCGTGTATAAAAATGAAATTAAAATAAGTGCTTAGTTAGTCAGTAAATAATAAATTTATTATAATAAAATAAAATTTAATTTTTAAATATATATTTTAGAATTTATTTTTTTATTTTTTTAATTATTTGACGATCAACTATAAATTAATTAAAAAATAACTTCTATCACTCTTAACTCTTTGACGATTAATTATAAATTAATCTCATAATTTTTTTTTATATAATCTAAAAATATTTAAAATGAACATAATTACCTTTTATTTTTATTAAAAAATAATATTAAATTAAAGAGAACACAATAATGAGATTACAATCTACATCATTATCAAATTGTATGTGCCATGCTCGTTAAATATAATCATTTGGCTTAGACGAAATGCTTCAAAAATGAAATTAAATGAAAACCACTGATATGATTATTGTCACCTTTATCATTATCTCATCAAACTGTATTTGTTATAATCGTTCTATTCGATGCAACAAGAACAGTTACAATTCAAAGCAAAAGTCGAAGTTTTTTTTACTTCCTGCAACAGTTCGTATTCGAACTGTATTTATCTTCTATATTGCAGCAAGAACAGTTCCTATTCAATGCACCAACTGTAACAACAAATCACAAGTGAAAGGTTTTTACTTGGATATAGTGATACTGATAGTAATGCCTATGAGCACATCCTGTGCCCTTAAATTCGTAGTATGGGATCAACACGACGAAAACCAAAGGTGGAAATTCAACATGGTATCACAATAACATTTTATCCATTCTTCTAAATTAGTTAACTAACTATATAAATCATCGTCATCAGGTGCGCCGGCTGAGGTTGCAAAAGGGTCTGCTCCAGTGGCTCCTGGTGCAGCTTCAGAACGATCCGCGAAACGGAACTCACTGCCAAGACCCCGTGACTGCTGCAAAGTTTGAGCAAATGCTTGGTACTTGCGAATGTCAGCGTCGCTGACGCTCCTGCGGGCAAACTTCATTGACTCTTCGAAATGAACAGCTTTGATCTCTGCTATGTCATCAGCCTCATCGTCTTCCTCCATCGCTTCAGGATTTTCACTCTTCCTCTTTTCTCTTTCAATGTCCTGCAGAACAAGGTGACAAGAATATTCTAACCCAATCACTGCAGAAAAATAAGAAAGGAACCACATTGACGAAAAAGAGTTATGAAAGTGTTCATACCAGAATTATATCTATAAATCAGCTCTATTTCAAAAGAAAAACAAGTATATAATAATAAAAGAAGTGTGAGCCATGAAATGTTGAAGGTTAGGTTCTGAAACACAAATAGCACAACTGATGAATTGATTCAACAAACTGGTGCTATCAGTGTAATGGACTTGTTCCAAATGTTCTATTCCAGCACCTATTTCTCCCACACAACTTCTTGCCAGTTATAATAAAGCTTACATGCAAAGTTGTTTTTTAAATGCAAGATCAGTAAAATTTGGCATGCTATAAATTTGCTCTGCAGTAGTAACAGAAACAAGTGAACAAATACAAAAATGGCATTACCTTTTCAATGTTTTCTCTAATGGCATACTTGCATGCCCGCTGACAAATTTCTGTGATGTCCGCACCACTAAATCCCTGAGTGTACTTTGCAAGAGCCCTCAGGTCAACATCTTTTGCCACTGGAGATTTTCTTAGGCAAGCTTTAAAAATTTGGTACCGAGAAGCCTCATCTGGTAAAGGAATATAAATCAACTGGTCCAACCGGCCAGGCCTAAGCAGAGCAGGATCTATGATATCAGGTCTGTTGGTTGCCCCGATAATGAATACAGTTTTCTTGGCATTCATGCCATCCATCTCTGTCAGTAGCTGATTAAGAACCCTATCAGCAGCACCTCCTGCATCACCGACACTGCTGCCTCTCTACAGGGACAAGACAAAACAGTTATGAGTTGAAGACAAACTGAAATGGCAAAAGTTGACAACAATAGCTAACCTGAGTCGCAATGGAGTCAAGTTCATCAAAAAAGAGCACACATGGTGCAGATTGGCGAGCCTTATCAAATATTTCACGCACATTAGCTTCGCTTTCACCAAACCACATGGTCAGCAATTCAGGACCCTTCACACTAATGAAATTAGCTTGGCATTCGTTAGCAATGGCCTTAGCTAGCAATGTTTTACCACATCCCGGTGGTCCATAAAACAAAACTCCCTTGGAAGGAGACATCCCAAACTTCTCAAACTTCTCAGGATGCTCAACTGGATATTGGACAGTCTGCCGAAGAAAAAAATAATAAAGAAACACTGTCAAGCACTTGGTGGGCATAAAACATCAAAAATATCCATGAAACTACCTCTTGCAGCTCCCTCTTGACATTTTCCAGCCCACCAATATCATCCCAGCTGACATTTGGTACTTCGACGACCTGATCAAAACCCAAAAAACTATCGGCATTCCTCAAGGATAAATGAATATACCAGGCTTATAGCCCAAGTGCAAAAAAGCATTTGAAGAAGAAAAAAAGGATTTTTTTAGGCCATTCGATAACCTATGGCAGTAACCACAAGTTGCCAACCAGACATTTGAGTTTATAGGATTTTTTGAATTGAAAAGCGTAGTTTAAATTAGAAAAACACATCAATCTCAAATTTCTTATTTTCAACTTTTAGCAATGTAGTAAACGAAAGCAATTGAAAATGATTACATTTATCAATGCAAAGACTTACAGTTTCACGGAGAGCAGATGGGTTACTAGATCCCAAAGCAGTCTTAAAATGTTCATTTGTAACAGCCATAGAGTTGAGAATCTCTGCATCAATTGATTCATCTTCTAGATCAATTATGTCCATCTTTTCACGGATACACTGGAGAGCAGCTTCAGTGCATAAAGCAGCAAGGTCAGCCCCAACATAGCCATGTGTGTCCTTAGCAATCCTTTCCAAATCAACCTGCATTATATAAATCAAACTGCAAAAGATCAACATTCACTGCCACATGTTTATTGAACAAGGTAGCAGCAATTGGCAAATGGTTACTTACATCATCAGATAGCTTCATGTTCTTAGTATGGATGCGAAGAACCTCCAATCGTCCAACCTCATCAGGGACACCAATGTCAATTTCTCTGTCAAACCTACCGAATCGTCTAAGAGCTGGATCAATACTGTTCGGCCTGTTGGTAGCCCCAATGACCATTACATGAGCACGTGACTTCAACCCATCCATCAGTGTTAACAGTTGAGACACTATGCGCCTTTCAACTTCCCCATGAGTTTTTTCTCTCTTGGGAGCAATGGAATCAAGCTCATCAATAAAGATAATTGAGGGTGCATTTTTCTCTGCTTCTTCGAAAGCCTTCCTCAAATTACTCTCACTCTCACCGGCTAGCTTTGACATGATCTCTGGGCCATTGATGCAAAAGAAAAAGGCTCCTGTCTCATTTGCAACTGCTCTTGCTATTAAAGTCTTACCTGAACCAGGTGGTCCATACAACAAAATACCTTTTGGCGGCTTGACGCCAATAGATTTAAATAATTGAGGATGTCTTAGAGGAAGCTCTACTAGCTCTCTTATTTGAGCCATTTGTTTCCTAACTCCTCCAACATCATCATAACCTACCTCATCAAGCCTATCTTCGTCTTCTCTTTTTACAGGCTCCCCCTCACAGAAAATCTCAGTATCAGGAGCAACAATACAGTACTCAGCAGGATCAGTTTCTATAACCTTAAACTCAACACTCCTCATACCCCCTCTGACAAGGAAAAGATCCCCTTTTCTAACAGGACGATAGGCTTCCAGAAAATAAGCTGCAAAAATGTTAATTGTTTAGTTAAAAGAAGAGAATAATAAAGAAAGCAAGTCACAAGTATCAGATAACTCCAGCCTTCGTAAGTCTTGTTATAACAAGCTAGCATAAATTTTCATGTGGTTCCAATATATTGAAACCATATTAACATAGGGTTAAAATGCAATGGTATGCATAAATTCACAAGTATAAGATTACGTATGGAAAATAGGATTTGGAACTGATCAAACTGAAACTGAAAAAGATAGATGTAGCTAACATAAACCAACAACAGCCTATGTAGCTAACATAAACCAAATGAGGAAAACTAATGACTCATGTATGCACCAGACAGAGAGCTAGCCTAAATCTTGAATCACATTACAGAATCTCTGATCTACTCCACTTAGAACCACCAATTTGAGCTCTTGAAAACATTAAATGCATATTCACATGAGATAAATACTACTACAGCATTTCAGCATTTGGAAGTAGAAAAGATGATTTATCAAGAATTTTTCTAATCAAAGTATATGAATCAAATAAATTATAGATCACAGTAAGATTGCAAGAAAGCTTCAAGAAATAGGCAGGTAGCTTGATTAGTTAGATTACCAATGCAGAAGACTAGCAAGTAAACAAGAAATCCAGAATTGATCAAATACCAGCAACATAAATTACTAAATGAATGTATAGAGAATGATTTAACAAAGACAAAATCAAGTGACCAGTCTTTGCATAAATACTTAGCTTGCATGCTGGGGAAATCAATCAGCATAGTTATTGTGCTTTAAAAACTGCATCTAATTTACATTAAACTTGGAAAAAGCTTTACAATGCAGCTCTTTAAGGCCCTCAGTTGACAGGGACTACTAGCATAAAAATGAAAATAGTGATATATCTTTTAAGTTGGTGGAATTAGTGCAAACCTCAATATAGGAGTTAATGGAATTCCAACAAAGTAAATTTTAGTCAGTATCTGATAACCATTATAACATCATAAAATATCATAATTCACTTATGTTGACTGTCACAGATGGTTAGGAACATCAATGATGAACTCTCAATTTCATATGCATGTTTGAACACTATTTACTTTGATAAGGAGACTCCAATTGGATAAATGAAAAGCATATTACAGAGTTAAATTTTGATTTAAATGTCATTAGACTAAAGATATTAATGAATTAGCATCTTATAAATTATCCGTCTACAACTCTAAAATAAGATATCAATATGCATATACTCAGATATTTACTTTTCTATCCAACCAAGTTTAAGATTGAGTGCATATCCCTTGCTAGTAATAGGGTCTAGAATCAAGAAACAAAAGAAGTATCCACCCAATTAATAAATTACATTTTCAAAAAGAGATAATATTGTGTGATCACTGATCACAGCATCTCTTTTCATAAGAGAACAGAGAATGATCATTATACTCAATGACTAAATACTATGAAAGATGTGATTGTGAACCAGAAGAGAAGTTTAATTAGAACCCATGAATCCAGGTGTTCAACTGTTATAAAGAGCATTTTAACAATGAATAGCTTTGAAATGGCCATGAAAGCAGAGCATCTCAAAACCAATTAATCATATTATTTGCCCGAATCAAATGAGAGTTCAAATCAATTTCAAGCACAGAACATGAAAATAGTTAAAGCATAAAAGTAATCCTAATTTGACCTGGAAGTCAAATCTACCAAGAAGCACCCATCTTGCTGTAGTACATACACAAAGGATTTCTCTAAATAGAAAGGTTGCTCCATTGCAATTAACATTGCCAGCAATTGGAACCATTTTCAAATCAGACAAGTAGAGTATAAAGGTATTCTTATCAAATAATTAAAGGTTAGAGTTACTTGTTCAGCTAAACAAAAAGAATGGGACTTACAAGAAGCAGAATTTTCCAAAATTCCAACGGAATGATTAAGTATCTAGAATTTGAATGTATTTATTCCAAATAGAAGCTTGAATACGATGAGACAGAAGACCATAGTGTAAGCATACAGCATAAGTTCTTTATTCGAAAAATTGAAACATGTTACGCAATGAGTTCAAGCAACAATACCACAAATTGTCTCATTAACATGAACCATGATAAGAATGATCACCTTAAAGGAAAATAATTTTAGAAGAGAAATTGTAACAAAGCCAGCGATAAGTAAAACAACATATACAACATAAGCTGATAAATATCTATATTCATTCAGGAGAAATTTAATAAAAACTCACGTTTCAAATATGCATCAAACAAGTTTCCTGTAACTCCTTCAATTGTGTCATCAATAGGAAGTATGTGGACACGCTTTCCATACTTGACATCTTGGCATTGATGAACAGATACAACGTCACCAAGCCTCACCCTGAGATTTGATCTGACAACCTTGTTCATCCTGATCTTTGGTTCATCGCATGTATCATCAGCTAGAGCAATACAGATTGTATCCCTTCTTTTCTTCCCCTGAAGAAAACAAATAGTGGAAAATTTGTCAGCTTAGGATGACCAGATTTTTTTCCAACTGAAGTCCAGCCTAATTCTGGACATTCACAATCACTCAGCAAAGTAAAATGATTATCCATTCAAAGTTCGCCCAATAGATGTCAGAAGTCGAACATAATTAGAATTAATATAATGTTAGAAAAGGCATAATCCGAAGAAGCACAATCACCCACAAAGCCCCAAACTATCACAAATCCTTAAGATCCTAAAAAACCCTAATTTTTCCAGTTCATCTAAAACCCTACTGCTGGACCAGCTGCATCCGGATACAGTTAAGAGGAAACAAAAGGAAACAATCTTGGAACCTTCAAGAGAATAGTATCGCCACGAAACAGCTGCAGCTTCTCCATCGTGTCGGGATGCATCGAAACAACCGAATTGTCGTCATTGGTCGCTTCATCCACAATCAAACGGTTCGGCGCCTTCTTCTTCTCGAGGATCGCCGTGCTGTAATCCTTCTTCCCCTTTCTGCATCAATTTCCACCATCCATCCAATTAGAACCAACAAAAAAAAACAAAATCTTAACAATCCAGATAGAAATCGCCAAGCAAAAAAACGAAAATCAAGCGAAGAAGGCAGCGGAGACTCACGAATCGGAAGAGGAGGCCTCGCCCGGGTTCGCCATCGAGATCAATATCCAACAAACGACGGCGAGAAGAAGCGAGAAGAAAATAAAAGTACTCGACGGCAGTGACACGTAATTTATAGGCGCCGTGGGTTCATCTTATCATTATGCGGGAGCGTACATCGCCGTTCGTAGTTTTAATCCGACGGTTTACGTTCTATCTCATTATCCCACTCATATGCGGACTGTTTAGGGACGCGCGGCCGCCGTGACTCTGGTCCGTTGGATTTCGATAACAATCAGACTTTCGGATCTCCACGTAGAAGGACTAGATCTCAACCGTTGAGTGATCAAATATTTTCCCTACTCCAATTAAGTATATGCTTTACTTATTATATCATACTTCAAATATTCGATCCTTAATCGAGTATTTTAATCGGTTAATTGAAATTTAATTTGTATCGTAAGTTAAAATTTCCTAAAACGGTGTTTGATTTAATTGGTTAAACTATTAATTTATTCGATGAATTAATAGTACAAATAGTAAGTGTTTTTTATGAGATGATTTCTAGTTAATGCCTTAGTTCATAAGAATTTCCTTTTTATTTTTTTAAAAAATAAAACAAGGTCATTAAAAGAATAAAACAAAGTCATTAACTAGTTTGTTGGATAAAGGAAGGAAATTTGACTTAATACTTCACCACAAGTTAGCATATTTTGTTTGAAATCGGCTATTGATTTTGCCTTTGTGCCACAATGATAAAGCTTAACCCCCATATTTGATAATTTAGGAGACAATTAAAAAAACTCATGAGTGCTTTTTGTTTAAAGATAAATAAAATTAACTAATTAGAATTGTAAGAGATTTAAAGATATTTTTAATCATTGATTAATTAGTAGCTAAGATTATTTTTTTAAAAAAGATTTAAAATACGTGAAAAAATTAGGATAAAAATCAAAAGATCATTTTTTATTAGAATCGTCAAAGGGTTTCATTTTTCATTTATTATATAGAAGACATTCTATCTTCTGCACATTTTATTTTTTTTAATTATCCTTTTTTTTGGTGTCATTATAATAGCTATAAAATCATAGCTGTTATGCAATTATAACAACAATGATTTCATAGTTGTTATACAATTATATTAATTACGATTTCATAATTATTATAATTATATAATTTATAATAATTACGATTTCATAGTTACTGTAATATAATACTGACTAATATTAATAAAAAAAAAAACTATCTATGTTGTAATAGATTCATAGTTGTTATAACATGATGTTGACCTATGTTGATTTAATGTAAATCAATGTTGATTAGAAATGAAACATCCATATTATAATATCTATGAATTGTAGTTATTATAACGCAATGTTATTAATATTGATTAAAGTTGAAATACTATTATAATATATAATATAATGTTGATCAATGTTCATAAGATGAAATGTATATATCGTAGTAACTATGAATTATACTACAACCTACAGTTCTACAGTCGCAGAGAAGTTCTCTCTCAAAATCGACAGTCTCAGCGACGGTAGGTAGTCCCTGATCTCCAAATGAATCCCACCAATTTGACTGTCAATCTCTTCTCCAAGCTCAAATCCCATCAGTTCGATAGTCCTTGATTTCCAAGCTCCTGTTTGAGGTTAGAATGTTTTTACCTTCCTTTCCTTCTATTTCCTCTTCTTTTTCTATGTTTGTGGTTTGTAAAATATTTTTCATGTATTGATCATTGTTCGGGCTAGCTAGATTAGTTCCCATGATTTATCTTCTCTGTGTTGATCTTGAGACAGATTGACGAAGGTGTCGAAGATGAACGTTTCATCTTTTGCCACCGTGATTTACAAGACACTTTGTTAAATGTAATCTAAATGAAGATTATGTAGTATAAGATGTGTGATACATCATACATGGTCCATTTTATTTTAGTCACTATATTGATCCAGATTAGCATGTATCGTTAACGTAATCAGCTCCCGGGGCAATGATGTGATGGTTAGGTTCTCTAATGAATAATCAAGGGGTCTAAGGTTCGAATCTCAACTACGACACATTACAGGGAATTTTCCCTCCAATGAGAAGTGAGCCTTAGAATACTGATCATTTAGATGAACTTCCATTAGCGCTTTCCGATTTATCCTGATGGCCGGTGAAAAACTTGTGTGGGACCGAGTCGATCACTCTATGTCCGATGTTATCCGATCTGATTAATTATTATTTTTTTTTGTTAACGTAACCATGATAAAATTATATTTATTATTAAAAAAAGGAGATTGCCCCCTCATAATTTTCCACTCTCTATTATATTTTTATAGATCTCTATAGTCAAGTGGTATTGTTTTGTTATATTCTAAATTGAATTTGAATAGTTTTTTTTTTTTTTTTTGCTACCCTCACCGATTATCGACTCCCATTATGTTGTGAAAATCTACATAAATATAGTGCTTCGTATATTTATGATATTGGTCTCATTTTTCTCCGGATGTGCTAGATAATATTTGTTCCGCTTTGACTATTTCACGTTATTTCACTGTTTCATGTTGGCATTTTTTTTTAATGTGTATGATTGATTTTGTCTGAAACTTTTTTTTATTACATATTGGTTTGGTTATGGATTATGATCAAATTCAGTTCATTAGTTAATCGAATCTATATTTTGATAAATGATAAAGATCCAAAGTTAAAAGTTATTGTTATCTAATGAGTTTAACTGAGTGTACAGAAAACTCAAGCAGAAAGTTCTAAGGAAACTTAGGCAAGATGAAAGTCTTAGTTGAGGCTAGGCAACGAAGTCCCGGTCAGTTAGACTGGGTAAGAAGTCATGATTAGAAAGATTGGGTAATGAAGTCCTGGTCAAGGTGATTGGGGAGAAGTTTTGACAAATCAAGAACACCGGGCAGAAGTCCTAGGGGTCAAGGACATTAAGCGGAAAGCTCTGGGGGTCGAGGACACTAGGCAAGAGTCTAGACGGGTCGAGGACCGAACGTCTAGCGAAAAGTCCCGAAGGTCGAGATTGAATGTTGAGCGAAAGTCCAAATAGTCTGGAGGTCCAGATGTTTGGCATCAAGTAAACTCTTCTGAGAGAAGTAGGTGAGAACGTGTTCCCCGTTGAGGGAATAGTAGGCGTCGGTTCAACCTAGAGTTTCAAGAAAACCCAAAAGTCAAAATCGGACAGTCCTAAGATTGTCAAACAATATTTATTGTGTTATATATTTTGTATGTGTTAACTCTGTGATGCAAAAAAATATAAGCCTATAAACTGCCGAACCAGACTCCTGGATCCTTCAAGGCACCTCAAGCCAAACCAAGCGCCTCAAAGGGATTGAGGCGTCTCAATCACCTCGGTGCTAAAAGAATGATATGACAACCTTTGATTGGTCGGACACGTTAGCAACCAGGCGCCTCAAAGGGATTGAGACGCCTGGGTTGGGATAGACTTGACAGAGTCAAGCTTCGACCAGATCGAGTCATATCAGCTCTTGAGGCACCTCACAGGGATTTAGGCGCCTAGCGATGGATAAGCAGCGACTAACTCGGATCCGATCAGATTGACTCGGATAGAGACGCCTCAATTCGAATAGAGGTGTCTGGATGAGTCAATAAAAGAGCATTTTGACCAGCAGCTCTATACGACTTTCATACTCACACGCTTCTCTGAAAAGCTCTCCATGACATCGTAACGCTACACCAACGACTATGCTCAATCTCTCACTTTAAAGTCGTTGGTATACTTATCTTTACTTGTACTTTTACTTTCATATTTGTTGTAATTTATCGTGCTATTAGTAGATTTCCCATCGAAAGCACTCATCCAAGTGCGAGTCTTGGACTAGCCATCGTCGGGCGGTGAACCAAGTAAAAAGAAAGTCTTATCATTGTTTCTTATTAATTTCGCTGCTTTAACTCTTGTATTTTATGAAAAAGTGAAAAAGTCACGAGCGTTATTCATCCCCCCTTCTAGCGCTTTTCGATCCTATATTTTTATTTTTTTTGCTCATGGCTGACCCGCCTAACTCACAATCCGCCTTGGATTCAGTTTGGTTTTAATTTCTCAATCCGCCGGGATAGAGGGCCAACCCGTCTCGCCCTACCCCATTGAATGATGGATTTTTGGTGGGTTGGCCCATCCCGCACCTCTAACCCGTTTGACAGCTCTACTTGCAATACAAAGTAAGACTGTGTATAATAAATTATTTTTTAAATTATAATAAATTATTTTTTAAATTATAAAAAATTATTTATCATGACTTTTTATATTTTATTTTAAATGTATCATAAACTTTATTTTTTTTTAACTCCGCCCATGACGAACTAGTCATGGCCGGTCCCAAGCCTGGAAAAAGGAGGAGGGTTGCGTTAGGTTGTCAGCTAGCGTTAAACTATGATAAATTTTAATGAATGGATCAATTAAACTATTGTGCTAATGTTAAGATGTTCCCCGTAAGGAACACGTTGCAGGGTCCTACTGTAACATCTCGGCAAAGACCGCTACATCTCCATAAAAATTCGGATGTAGTGCTAAATATGCAAGAGTTTACGTTGCAGGGTCCGACTGTAACATATCGGCAAAGACCGCTACATCTCAATGAGAACTTGAGTGTAGTGTTAAATAGGCAAGAGTTCTCACACCATAGGTTGGATAAGAACAAATATTATAAAAAAACTAATAGTCTAAGATTTAGAACATAGAAACCCTCACTAGTAAATCAATAGAGGTAGTAGGTACGATGATTAGGAGAAGAATTAGTATTTTGTGTGTACAAGAAACAAAATGGGTAGGCGAGAAGGCACAGATGATAGATAACTCGGGTTTTAAGTTATGGTACACAAGAAAGAGTAAAACAAGAAATAAAATGGGTATTGTTGTAAATAATTCGTTAAAGGATGAAGTTGTAGGAGTAGTTAAAAAAGGAGATAGAATTATAGCTCTCAAGATAATAGTGGCGAAAAAACTATGAACGTAATTAGCGTATATGCACCGGATTATGAAGCTACCAAATTAAGGTTTGGGACGACCTAGATCAAGTATTACAAAACATTCCGCTAAATGAAATAATTTTTATAGGAGGCGATTTAAATGGGCATGTAAGAGTGAAAAATGAAGAATACGAGAGGGTACATGGAGGTTATGGGTTTGGAACAAGAAATGAAGAAGAGAACTATATTAGATTTTGTGATAGCATATGACATTATATTAGCTAATACATATTTTAAGAAAAGAGAAGAATACGTAGTTACGTTTAAAAGCAAGAATAATAAATCGCAAATTGACTTTATTATAGTTAGAAAGAGGGATAGAAAGATTTGTAAAGTTTGCAAAGTCAGAAAGCATAACTACTTAACATAGGTTAGTAGTGTTGGATATACGGCTCAAGCATAGTATCAATAGAAAGAAAATATATACGACTCCTAGAATAAGTAGTGAAAGTTAAAAGATGGGAAACAAAAAATATTTAAGGAGAAGGTAGGAGGAGTACAAGCATTAGAGGAAATATATAGTGACCCCAATACGACATGGGATAAGATGGTATGTTGAAAATAATAGCTAAAAATGTACTCGGTGAATCAAAGGGACATGCACCACCAAGTAAAGAATCTTGGTGGTGAAATGAGAAAATACAAGAGAAAGTGAAGGAAAAAACGAACATCTTATAAAGAATTATATATTTGTAAGAACGAGAAAATTTTAAAACAAATATACATTAGCCAATAAAAAGACTACGAAAGTAATGAATGAAGCAAAGAATAAAACTTTTGAACGATTATATTGAAAATTGGATATAAAAGAAGGGGAAAAAGACATTTATAGAATAACTAAAATGAGAGAAAGAGATCTTACCCAAATAAAATGTATTAAAGATGAATGCAATAGGGTACTAGTAAACGATAGAGAAATAAAAGAGCGATGGAAGAGGTATTTTCATCATTTTAATGAAAGTTTAAGTGACCAACTTAACTTAGGTAATTTAAGTAGGTTAAATGAGTAGAAATTTAAATTTTTATCGTAAAATTCAAATTTCAAAAGTAGAACAAGCTTTAAATGAGATGCACAATGGAAAAACCGTTTTGATAGAGGTATGGAAGTGCAAACAAGGTATTGAATGTTTACAAAATTATTCAATATGATATTGAAAACGAAAAAAATGTCTGATCAATGGAGGGTAAGTACTCTAATCCCTTTATATAAAAACAAGGGAGACATACAAAATTGTACAAACTATAGGAGTATTAAATTAATGAGTCATACCATGAAACTTTGGGAAAGTAATAGAAAAAAAATTAAGAAAAGAGACCATGGTGACCGAAAATCAATTTGGGTTCATGTTTGGAAGATCGACATTAGAAGCTATACATCTTCTTAGGCATTGAAAAGTATCAGGAGCAAAAATAAGATTTACACATGATATTCATTGACTTAGAAAAAACTTATGATCGAGTCCTAAGAGAAATTATATGAAAATTTTTAAAAAAGAGAGGTGTTAGCGTAACATATATCAAATCTAATTAAAGATATGTATGAGGATGTAATGACCAGAGTGAAGACTTTAGGCAGATTAACTTAAATATTTCTAATAAAGATAAGATTACATCAAAGATTAACTCTAAGTCCCTATCTTTTTACACTAATCATGGACAAACTCACTGGACATATTCAAGATACAGTACCGTGATATATGTTGTTTGCAGATGATATTGTTTTGGTAAATGGGACACGTGAAGGAGTAAATGCTAAACTAGAATTTTGGCGGAAAATATTAGAAATGAAAGATTTTAGACTTAGTAAAGTAAAGAGAGAATATATGGAATTTAAGTTTAACAATATTAAACGTAATGAGACAATTGTTAAGATAGGAGATAACGAATTGTGTGGAACTGAGAGCTTTAAATATTTAGGATTATTTTTGCAAAATGATGGAGGGATTGAGAGAGATGTCTTACATAAAATACAAGCAGGATTGTTGAAATTGAGGAGAGCGTCGGGTATTTTATGTGAACGTAAAGTACCTCTAAAACTTAAAGAAAAGTTGTACAAAACGGCAGTTAGACCTACTATGTTATATGGAGCCAAATATTGGGCTATGACTCGAGTACATGAGCAGAAAATAAGAGTTTCCGAGATGAGCATGTTAAGGTAGATGTGTGAACATACGAGAATGGACAAAATAAGAAACGAGAGCATTAGAGAGAAAGTCAAAATAATATCTATTGAGGAAAAACTCCGAGAGACACGTTTGAGATGGTACGAGCATGTATTTAGACGCCCAATAAATGATCTAGTTAGGATGTGAAACTATGACAAATACACATATTAAACGAGAAAGAGGAAGACCAAAAAAGACTTGGTTAGCAACAATAAAACAAGATAAAATTTATTTAAGTATGGATAATGATATAATAGGGGATAGAGCTCAATGGTGTAAAAGAATTTATGATTGTTGTTGTTGTATTCTTACTTCTTTTTTCTCTTGTACTTCATCATTCTACTATTAAGATTCTTTATTTAATGCTCGTCCTCATGACTCACCGAATACGCCCTTACTAATTTAAAATTTAACGTCATCTTATCATGTTAAATTTCACTATGTATTTCTCCTAATATTTGTACTCCTATCCTCTCTTTAAAGATATTTTGCTTCCCATCTTTTAACTTCCACCACTTGATTTGAAAAGTCATACACATTTTGGTTCTGATAGTATGTTGAGGTATATATCTAATACCACTAACATATGTTGGGTGGTTAAGTTCTCTCCTGGGATGACCTTGCAATCTTAATAAATTTTTCTATCCCTCCACTTTGTCATAAGAAAATCAATTTGCGACTTATTGTTCCCACTTTTGAAAGTAACTAAGTGTTCTTCTCTACAACAACAACAACAATCAAGTCTGATCCCACTATGTGGGGTCGGCTATATGAATCATTCTACGTCAAGTTAAGTGTTCTTCTCTCTTCTTGAAAAATATATTAGCTATTATAAGTTCATAAGCTATTGTAAAATTCAATATAGTTTTTCCTTTATTTCATGTTCCAAAATCATAGCCTTCATACACCCGATCATATTTCTCATTTCCTACATGCCCATTTAGATCTTTTATTAAAATCATCTCGTTTGTTGAAATTTTTTGTACTACCTCATCTAGGTGTTTCCAAAACTTTTGTTTGGTGTCTTCATCTAATATAGGTGAGGTCAGCTATATGAATCATTTTACGTCAAATTCCTCTCTTCTTGAAAAATATATTAGCTATTATACGTTAATAAGCTATTGCAAAATCCAATATAGTTTTTCCTTTATTTCATGTTCTAAAATCATTGCCTTCATGCACCCGATCATATTCCTCGTTTCCTACATGCTCATTTAAATCTTCTCTTATTAAAATCACCTCGTTTGTTAGAATTTTTTGTACTACCTCATCTAGGTGTTTCCAAAACTTATGTTTGGTATCTTCATCAAAAATAGGCGAGGTCGGCTATATGAATCATTTTATGTCAAACTAAGTGTTCTTCTCTCTTCTTGAAAAATATATTAGCTATTACAAGTTCATAAGCTATTGTAAAATCCAATATAGCTTTTCCTTTATTTCATGTTCCAAAATCATAGCTTTCATGCACCCGATCATATTCCTCATTTCCTACATGCCCATTTAGATCTTCTCTTATTAAAATCATCTCATTTGTTGGAATTTTTTGTACTACCTCATCTAAGTGTTTTCAAAACTTATGTTTGGTGTCATCTAATCTTATTTGAAGTGCATATATGTCAATTATTTTAATAGTTTCTTTTGCTACTACTATCTTGAGAGTTATAATCCTATCTCCCTTCCTAATACTCTTACTCTGTGCTTTAAAGAATTACTATAACAATATTCAATTTCTCACCATAACTTAATACTTGAGTTCTCTATTATCTGTCTTCTTCTCTACCCATTTTGTCTCTTGTAAATACAAAATATTAATTATTCTTCTAATCATCGTATCTACCATCTTCATTGTCTTGTTAGTGAACGTTCCTAGTAAGTATGTTCTAAATCTAAGACATATATTCCTATAATGTTTGTTCTTATCCAACATAGGGTGTATTTAATACTATGTCCAAGTTCTCATAGAGATGTAGCAGTACTTGTCAAGACGTTACAGTCGGACCCTCTAATGTATTCCTTCCATGGAACAACCTACTATTAGCGTAATATTTTGTTGCATTCATACATAACATTTGACTATGTTTTAACGTTAGTTGACAACCTAATACTGGCTGGCGATCTCCTTTATTTGGACTTGCGACCAATCATGATGGAGTTATTCACCATTAGCAGAGTTTCAATTAGAACTTCAAGAAACAAAAAAAAAAAAAGGGCAAAAAATTAAAGGATAGTTGATAGCTTCAATTCCTATCATAGCTTTTTCCATAGGATCTTTGAGAATGTCAATTTTCTCTTGAAGCATTGTGAATTTATGATAGATCAAAATACATATTGAATAGACTTTCACCCTCTACCATGAAGATCTTATTTCGTAATCAAGGAGAAATTTTGATTATGTGATCAAACAACAGACCGAAATATACTCGCTAAAACAACTATTCAATTGCTTGCTTTGTTTCAAACTCCATGGCTCAATTCTTTATGCTCCTTGTGTTTCAAACTCCATGACTCATGACATCAGAATTGTAATTGGCAATTAACTAGTAGCTATATCTTACCTAGTCAATGGACATTTTTACAACTCAGGAAGCATCATTCATATTTTATCGGCGAACCTACCTAAAAGATGGCTTATGTACTCATGTCATGTTGGGAGGCCATATTTTTAATAATATTTTTGTCAATCTTAATCTGATCGCATTTTTATTTGATCAGTTAGAACTTCAACAGACCAAAATAAATAAGAAAAGAGCAAAAAAATGAAAGAAGGATAGTTGCTAACTTCAAATCCTGTTCTAGCTTTTTTCACAGGATCTTTGAGAATGTCAATTTTCTCTTGAAGCATATTGTGAATTTATGATAGATTGGGACATTTTGAATAGATTTTCACCCTCTACTGTGAAGATCTTATTTCATAACCAGAACATTTTAATAATGTGATCAAACAACAGACCAAAATAAACTGGCTAAAGCAGCTATTCAATTGCTTGCTTTGTTTCAAACTCCATGGCTCATATCCTTGTGTTTCAATCTCCATGACTCATGACATCAGAATTATACTTGACAATTAAATAGCAGTTAAATCATACCTGGTCAACGGAAATTTTTACAACTCAGGAAGCATCATTCATATTTTACCGAAAGGGATAACTTTCAAGGATTATTCCTTGCTGTTTAGGGTCATCTCACCCTAGGAGCATTCCTCCTCTCAATGTCCACTAGTTCATTTTGTCCTCTGCCAATGAGTCAATGACCTTACACATACTATTGATAGTTGAATAAATATCAAATTCAATTGTTAGAATCATCTTCAATGCATACTGGCATTTGAGAATTGCATAGTTATATCACATGTCTACCTCAAGATGGAATGGATTCAACTTATTCAACATTGTAGACTGCACATCACACTTTTTTTACAGGGCTGCTCTGTAGCATGGCACTGTTTGTCGTTACTTCTGTGATGTTCCTCTCCAGCTCCAAGGAGAAATGAGATGCTTTACGGCATATATACAATCAGAGCAAAATGTGTTATATTATACATATTAGGTATATGGAAATATTTTAATTTAAAACTGGATGATCAATATGTTCTAAAATACTTTATTGCATCTGGAGGCAACTAGGCAGTACATACCAGTCACATTGCTCTTCAATCTTTTGGCTGCCTGCTAAGTGCTTTCTCTACCATTGTCATAGATGAAATTATTATCATTCACTATGATTGGATCAGTTATATACTGAAGGGTTACTGGAACAAGATTAGATGATCCCCCAACAGAGTTTTCTATAGCAACATTGGCCATTAGAAAATAAGTTCAACCAAAATGAGCAATTTTAAAATTCTCTCAAGTGCCTCAAGTTCATCTAAATAAGCAATTGCATCCACTTTGGTTCTACTTCAATTGAAAAATTCATCTTTCTGCAGTTGTTTGACTCGAGTGCATCTTCTCCTATGAGAATTGAGTGTGACCTATTTTCCACCTTTCACTTTTACCACTTTTCTCAATGGCTGATCATTTGCATGCATGTTACAAGGTCATTTATGTACATCTTCATTATTCTAAGAGCTCCATTCCATATAAAATTATTGTCAATTCACAGTCAGTCTTACATGATCATTAATTGTTGTATAACCTTTTAAGATACCTACAGTGTATCCTAAGATATTTGAATGAAGGCAACAGGTGGTGGTTGTCATGAAATTCATAAGCTTACTACCTCAACACTCAATTTCCTAGTACTCTGACTATCAACATCGCCAACCTTTAGTGGAAACAGCCATCTTATTCATGCATGCGTCCAAAACAAATGAATGACCATATGACAATGTTAGCATAGATCCATTAACATCTTTATACAGTAGTACTATAATAACTAAAGATAGCGCCCCCCCCCGGCCATGGTGCAACAGCAAGGCGCTCAAGTAGTTTCCCAAGCACCCAAGGTTTGAATCCCAGCTTCAAGATATTTTCCGCCAGTAGGATGAAAAATCTGAGACGTTGGTTGTTGAGTGAGGAGCCGCTCGTGCTTCCAGATTTGCGCCGGTCTATGGGGTCAGGCCGTCCACCTCCCGGACTAATTGGACCGAAGGCTCATACACTTAGATTATATATATATATATATAAAGATAGCAATCACCGTTATCATCCAGTGCTTAATACTCTTACACCTCTAGTGCTTGAACCTATGTTTTATTCCTTATGTTGGAGTTTTGATCTCCTACTCCAATTCGTACAGTTTCGGCATCATTTTGTGCTAACACTCAACACACTTTGGCTTGCATCAAATCATCTCGAGATGAATTTAATACCCGTTCATTATGTTTATTTGCATATATAATAAGACTATGTGATTGGATATTCAATTGAACGAAAAATTTGATATTATATAATATTGATACTCCATATGTTTCAGTATGTTAAAGCATGTCGAGATCACATTTGTGTCAAATACTTGTACTTGAGTCTGAGTAATATAGCTTAGATACAGATCTACAAACTCTCCAATAACCCAAATCATCATCTATGGTCAATAGGTTGATTTTAAATATTGTGCAAGTTATCAAAAACTAGTGATAAAGCATATTTATCTTATTGAATTTTATGGTAGGTATTGTAAAGCCTGTTGAAGCACTCTCTATTGAAAATTACGTTGGGTGTGTTCTTGATAGGGGTTCCACTTAACAATTTTGCACTTATGTTAGTGGCAACAAAACGCAAATTATTGTCTGAGGTAGAATAGAATATAAAGGATAATTGTGAGATAATGTTGAATCTAGTTTCATGTCAAACTTAGTGCCATCAGATTAATAATTAATAAATAAGAATTGTGAGAACCAATTAGCTATTTAATTCTAACAGATCCAATGATTCATGAATTCACTAAAAGTTATTAAAGTTGACCACCACTTCATCCAAGTGTTATACATATTAAGATTGATACATCGTAGATTTCTACTGAAGCACTACAATACAAATCTATTCAACAACTAAGTTACTTGAAAAGCAACTCAAAAATAAATAAATGACAATGAGAATTCATTTACTACTACTACTACTACTACTACTAATAATAATAATAATATAAATATACAGATAAAACAAGAAACATACAATTAAAATGCAACAAATAAGTCTGTCCTACCTTTAGGTACAAATTCTCCTTCTTAAGTTCCACAATTACATTGAGGCCAATCTTAAAGGATTCCAATTCTTTCAAAGTATGATCCAACTTATTCTGAAGCAACAAATTCTTGTTGCTTTCGATGTTAAAGGCAGACTTGGTTGTCTCTAGATCAGCTTCCTGCAATTTCAATGTTTCTTGGAGTTTAGAAACTTCTGCCAACTTTGACTCCTCGCTTGCAATCTGCATTAGGAATGTTAATGGCATTTGCATAAATTTTAAGCAAAAGCAGCAAACCTACCCAAACAGAAAAAGGTCAAAAACAAGCAATTAATACATATAGTCGTATTCTTTAAGAAGGTTCTAACATCAAGCAAGGTTTTAAGCCTCAGTTTTAATTTTGATCTCAGAGCTGGCTCGGAATTGTAACATATCAGCATCAACTCACATTAACAGTGAGAAGTTGACATTGGTCTAGCTGTGGCAAAATACACTTGCTCAAATATACATTTTACAAATTCCTATAGGCCTAGTAGTCTATTGACTCTAGTTTAAATCACCATCAACACTCCTAAAAATATTTGTCAATATACAATTTGCTTGAATAGGATTATGATATTGAACACCCATTGTTCCATGTAGTTCGAAAAAAGAAACATTGTATTATTTTTCTTATGAAAGAGGACCATTACATCATACAACATAAACACCAATTATAATTAAAACATCCAATGTGGGACTAAACCCACAACATAGAGATAAACTCTGATTATTCAATAATCCTCAGGCTGGAGTACAAAGCTGGAGTATAGATATTATTTTAATTGTTAGATAAACTAGATAAAGTTACATAAAGAAAATAAAAATAAAAATGATGCAGACGCCTAAAGACCCATGATATAAGTAAAAAAGACGTAAAAATATTATGCTGTAGATTGACCCTCAGAGTAAACATTTGCTAGACATTGATTGCCAAGAGAAAGATCGATAAAGTTGGTTATGATCTTCAAAGGTAACTTCCTTGACTTCATCCAAATAAAGAAACCATAGGATTCTGAAGCTTGGGAGGATGGCTGAAAATTTACAAGAGGTTTAGAGTTAAATAAAAATATTAGGATTCCAACAACTACACTAGAAACAAGAAGTTAAGTAGGTAACTCCAAGAGCCGGGATGTTTGAGACATTAAAGTTTTGAGTTTCTAGCCTTCCAACATCTAACTGAGAGAGAGAACACTGAAAAAACAAAAACTCCTAATCTTCTGTCATCTTTTGATATTAAAATAAATGAAGAAAAATAATGCAAAAATCAATGAGATTAAATTTCAATCAATCAAATCAGTGAAAGGAGAAATGTTGGTGGGAGATTCAATTGCCAATCATTTTACTCCAAGAGAGGAAGTAGATGTTGCAAACAATAGATTATAATTCATCTCATCTTAAATTACTAGAAACTAGGAGTTCATGAGACAAAAAAAAAAAGGAGAAAGAGAGAACTAAACATAAAGATTGTCAAAAAAAAAAAAAATTCTCAATGTTTTTTGGATGCTTATTTATCTTTTTTATTCATCGTTATAATTGTATCCCTTTAATTTGAGAAACCACCTCCCTACCCATCTTGCAAAAATCAAGAGAGACAAATGGAAGAAAGAGAAAGCATGGGCAACATCATATTTTTACAATGATGGAGAAAGGGCAAGGTAAAGCTAGGGTATAGAGTGGAGAGAGGGAAGAAAAATAGGCTATTTATTGACAATGAGAAAGACAAGAAAATCAAGATTTATGACAATTGAGAATGGAGAAAATTATAGTTTATGACAATGGAGATAGAGTGGATGAAAAAATTAGTCCTTATAAAAAAAATTTAAAAGAGAAGGAAGAAGAAATTAGAGTTTATAACAGCAAAGAGAGAGGAAGGAGTTAACATTTATGACAATGTAGTAAGGGGAGGAAAAAAAAGCATATTACTCTAATCCTACATAAAGCAGAATAAAAGAGAGAAAAATACTATGAATAATTAAGTTTACAAGTGTTGCTAATAAATTTATAACTACTTTCACCTCACAGCTTAATGATTTATCCTCTTTATTTTAATTTACTATTAACATTTAATCAAATCTAGCAACAAACTACAATTTTTTATTCCAAATCTAGTAAAACATTCACAAATCATGTTAAAATCTAGCATCACTTAAAACTGACATGGCATTCTTGTGGTATTAGGAAAACCCAATAATGACAATTGTTTAGGTCTTTTTTTTTTTGTCAAGATCAAAGCTTTCTAAATATTATTGTAAACAACACTAACACTACCTAAATTTGTTTGGACAATGATTGGGATACCAAATATACACTTCGTTGACATAGCCTAATGCCACATGGGTTTTTAATGAAAATGGAATTATAATAGATGCAAGATTTATTCACAATTTCTAAATGTTATGCTACATTTAAGAAAGTATAAATAGTTATGGTAGATTTAAAAAAGCATTATAAGGTTATGCTAGATTTATATGCTAGCATTTAAAACTAAGAAATATGAGATTACCTTTATACTTCTAGTCATGATTTTTCCACCTTAATACACTGAAAAAGTTATATATGAAATCAATAATTAAGTTAATAATCTTTTATCAAAATTAAACTCCTGCCAAATCAATTTTACCTCTAGATTAACAGCAACCAAAACGACTTAACACCTCAAAATAAAAACAATTTCCAAATATTAGCACTTGGTTAAATGTTAATGCTCCTTAAAGGTGTCTTATCAAAATTAACTTTTAAAAATCTAAAACTTTAAAAATCTTTTTTTTTCATTTGCATCATTCAATGATGAGCTTGATGCGCCTCTTGAACATCTTCTGGATTTGTTTTTTTCCTTTGAAAAAAGGTTTTGAACCCATTTTTCTTGAATGGATAAAGAAGATGAAGATAAAGAAGAAGAAGAATACAATGAGGATGATCTTGAGCTTGATGATTAATTTGACTTATT
>JBBUKS010000017.1:10776479-10803353 GCA_038050645.1 Hedychium gardnerianum
GAGAAAATTAATATTCACATACTTTTTTATTTTATTTATATTTTTAAATTAATTAATTTATTGTATCAATTATAGTCGACGGCATGTCCCAGGTGATTTTGAATCCTAATTACGCCCCTAGGTAGGGGTGAATAGTATACATGTAATAAAAATGACTATTTTTCTCTTGTTAATTACTTGGCAAGACCACATACACATTATCAAAGTAAATAAAATATATAAAGAGGAGAGACATAATATTTCTATTTGGTTCCCAACCCCCTAGAATTTGCTACTCCAAGGCCTATGCACGACATCATCCACTAACTTTCTCCTCGTCAATAAAGTGTCAAGTTGAGAAACCTCTTATATACAATTGGAACAATAATACAAAAGGAAGATTCTTTATGATGATGATGTAAATAGTAGATACAGAAGTATTCAGAGTGTGGTGTTTGTTCCTCAAGTCTTAAGCTTCCTTTTTATACCCTCTAGTCTCCAACTATTGAGTTACTAATATGGCACTACTTTGGTCGTCTGGATGCCCTTCTGGTTGCCTGGCTCTTACTGACTCAATCATAGGCTTCGTCCATGAACTAGGTGTTCCTCATTCGATTTGACTGATGTGACATTGATAACACCCGTATGTCGTACTACGGGTGACAATTATAATTATCGAACCGCTCTACACTAATATAATATAGGGAATGACCCAGATCGTCTCTTAAGAAATATAACGACGAGTGATAATCTTAAGATCAATTTATTTGGAAATGATGTTTGAGTTTTGATGTTATAAATGGGGGTTTGTATTGGATTCTAAGATTAATAAATGAAAAGCAATGCAAGTAATAAAGGTGTAACTTCTCTAAACTATAATTGCAATTGAATTAAAGAAAACATAAAGTAAAACATCCTAATATGAACTAACCTCTTGCATTCCAAATGAAGAATATAAACTTAAAGCATTTAATGAAACAAAATTAGCAAAGGTACTGTAAGGGGAATTAAGACAAACACATTTCAAACACTAATGAAGCTAAGCACTAAAGGGAAAGGAGCTCTCTCTCCAATCAGGGTGGATGGTGTGGATTGATGCTTGCGGATGAGAAGAAGTAGGGAATCCTCACGCCTTCTTCTCCTCTACAAGTGGATGATGTGGAACGAGCCCATGAATCCCAAAAGCTCATGGTGGAGTCATACACAAAGCTAGGAATACCAAAGCTCTGGTGAAGATGGCTCGTCAACGGTGAAAATGAGGTGGCCGAAGATGGAGATGACGGAGGGAATCCTCTTTCGTCTCTTCTTGATGCTGGGAGAGATAGTGATGATACAATGGATAATTATCGATTTCGTTGATTTGTGCATGAATACCGGAAGCGATCTTCTAAACTCTATTAATTTCACAGAATGCTAGGAGATAGACAACCAAACTCGATATTTGAGAAGAAACAACGCAACTGTAAATTCTTATTAATAAAAAACTCCTTACATCAAGCCAAACAATTGTTTATATAGACTCCAAATCCTAAGACACAAAGAAAGGAAAGAAATCATAATAGAAAAAAAAAAATCTTAACAGACTCAAAATCCTAAAAGTCCTAAACGGACTCAAAATCCATAAATACAAAAGACAGAAATTATCAAAAATACTCTAAATATAAAAAATACCTTAAATACTAAAAAATTAAAAAATAGTATGAAGGATATTCAGATCCTCCTGGATTAGTCGTCCCAGATTGAAAAAAAACTCATCCTCGAGTTTAAATAGTATTAGGTGGTAGCCTAGGAGGAAGATCTTCTGGTATTAACTCGATAGAATCTACTGTGCTGACATGAGTGTGATTCATTGTATCAGACGAAAGAGTTTCCTTATTTGACTCTGGCTCCATAATTGCAGTTTTAGCTTTCTCTTCCACTTTCACATTCCTTTTTATTTCATAAAATTTGAGTTTAAAGTTTGCTGATCCAAAGACCAAAAACCTTTCCATAGGATCAACATCTAGCAACCAGATTTCACTGAGGTGTCCACAAATTATCTATACACATTGTTGCAACTCAAGATCTCAAACCCTCATGAACTTGTCCTTGGAACTAATGACAAGCTTCTTTCCTGATTCAATTGGCAGCAAAAGGTGAAATTGTCACCTCGACGGCCCCTCCAGGGTGACCCCCCACTGTCTGGAAGGGAGGTAAATCATGGGAGGCTTCGCCCATCAACAATAATGTATGCAGTGAGGAGTTGAGACAACCAGCGGGGCATTCCGCACCCATTGGGAATCGACCTTAGGTCTATTGATAGAAATACTATTACATGAACCAATTACGCCAGCCCTTAAGGGCTTCTTTCCCGATTCAATAAATACAAGGGTGGTGACTTGGTCTCGATGTCCATGGAGCCGAAATAGACCTGCTTCACCAACTACATCCACATGATAACATCGCAATCCTTGCCACCATAAGCAAGGAGGGAGGTGAGGTGGTTATAGCAGAGGGTAATCACAACAAATTTGTGGTCGTTGAGAGTCGCCTCACATGTAGCCTTCTCACGTCCCACACCCGACTGCTCCCATCAGTGTGCCAACTTCAACATCTTCAATTTGTTTTGCTTCTTCCTCAGTTTGAAGATCCATACCAACTTCATCGACAACTTCATCCACCTCATCGTCGTCATAAATTAGCTCGCTATTTGACTCGGTTTCGTCTTCATTGTAAACTGAATCACTGACTATTTCGATCTTGTCATCCACGTCTTCCTTATAATAAAAGATTTCTTCCACCTCATAAACTTCGATGTCCTCCTCATAAACGTCTTTCACATATGAGGTTTCCCGATGATAGTTATTACGTTGAATCAGATTTCCTTTGTTCCGATTTCCCAACAATGTTGTCATCCTCTCTGTTACCTGATCCACAAACAGGTTACATCGTTCGTCGATCATCTCTCGAAATCACTGCTCCATATCATGATCAAAAGCATAGTCAACTCGTTGATTTCTTCTTAGAGGCATGATTCCGCAAGATCAACTCAGCTTTGAAACCAACTGATGTCGTTGGGCAAGATAGCGATGATGCAGTGGATAACTATCGATTCCATTGATTCATGCACGAATACCGAAAGTGATCTTCTAAATCCTATTGATTTTGAAGAATGTTAGGAGATAGACAACCAAACTTGATGCTTGGAAAGAAACAGTGCGACCATAAATTTTTATTAACCAAAAACTCCTTACATCAACCCAAACAATTGTTTATATAGACTCCAAACCCTAAGACACAAAGAAATCCTAATAGAAAGGAAAAAATTCTTAACAGACTCAAAAATCCAAACATACAAAAAATAGAAATTACTCAAAATATCCCAAATACTAAAAATACCTTAAATACTAAAAACTTCAATAAAAATAATATGAAAGATATTTGGATCCTTCTGCATCACTTTTCCTCCATGGATGGAGGTTGCGATGGTAATGGCGTCCGATGAGGTAGGGATTCCTCTTTCCTCTTTGTGCAGTCGGACGATGATCGAGATGCGGCGTACGCAAAGCTAGGAATCCCAAAGCTTCGGTGAAGATGGTTATCAATAGGGAGGGAAACCCCATTCCTCTTCGTGAGGTCAGATGATGGGGGTGACCACTGAAGATGGAGATGACAGAGAGAAACCCCTTTCGTCTCTTCTCTTCAATGGGTGGAGATGGATCCGCTGAGGCTTGCCGATGGATGAGAAAGGAAGTGGATGGTAGGCGGTTGTGGATGGAATGGCCTCCGGCTCCTTGGTGGCTTGCGTGATGTGGAGAGTAGTGTAAGATCGGGTGGACCAACTAGAGGGGGTGAATAACTTGCAATTTTTTTTAAACTCTTTTGCTAGCTTTCTTTTAACAAAGACATACACATTAATTATTAAAAATAAATAACATAAAGAAATAAGAGACAACGATGTTTACTTAGTTTACAACCATGAAAGTTACTAATTCAAGGTAGTAGAAGTGCACTAACAGAAACTCCTTCTTCGACAACAGTCGGAGGCGAATAAACCACTTACAGTAGTTGAACGTACTAGTAGTTAAAACGAAAGCTGGAAATAAAATACAAGTGTGTTCTCTACAACCACTGAGTAATAATCTTATGTATAGAATTCTGGTTGAAATGATCATTTGCTGACGTTGCACCATCCAAGGTGCCTCTATTGATTGGGAACGCCTCCAACAGGGCACATTTTATCCTCGTCACAATGGTTCATTTGTTGATTCGGCAGATTGGAGGCGCCTCAGAGTCATTCAAGGTGCCTCGGGTCATCCAGGGTGCCTCGAGTCCCGCTGCCATCGTTATCCTCTCCACAACGACTATCTAACGACTCTTTCTATCGGACTTGAGGTGCCTCAGAGTCATCCGAGGCGCCTCCAGTGGCTGGCGTCCAAGGCGCCTCGATTCATCTGATGCGCCTTCAGTCATCAGGGCATCTGAGGCACCTCCAATGCATCCTAGGTGCCTCGAGTCCTTGAATGGTTAATTTCAGCATTGACCATTCTTCGTTCCGCTCGCTTGGGTGATGCTCCGGTCGTTCGAAATTGAGCTCACCCGAATCCAACTCAGACCTTCTCCTCGAGTAGACTTCCTCCTGACTTCTCATCCCTCGGACCGCATCCTTTTCTCTCCTCCGGTGTACTCTTCCGTAGCTCCTCGTCCCTTAGATGCACCGAACTTATCGACTCTCTTCCCGTGCCATCCTTCTCGCTTGCTGTGTCTTTCATTCGACTTCTTGTGTTTCAAAGTCCCTATATACTTAGACACAAAGAATCAAATACACATGGTCTAACATAACTTAATTGATCAACATCAAAATTAACTCAGGATACTTACAATCTCTAAATTATTATGAAAAATAAATTTACTATAATAATATAAAATATGCAATTAAGTCCTCCCTTTAACTTAACACATATGAATTTCCATTTTTATCACATCAAAAATATAAGAAAAATCATAAATAACAGAGAAAAAATGTGATTTTTTTTTATAAAGGATATACATATAGAATGCAAGTTTGTATATTTTTATCGTAATTATTTTTCAAATAAAATAATTTTTAAGAATTAAACTTCAATTTCGCCAAGAAAAATTTGAAAATTATTTATACCATTTGAAAAATGTTGAAATTTTTGTCAATATTTAACATAATCAATATGATCTTACTTAAAAATAGATTTCAATGTCAAAGTAACTTGCTAATTTTTCTAAATATTCAAAATATAATGGTTATCCATAGAAAAATCAAGTTTTTCAAAAATCAATCTCCAAAAATTTGCAATTTTAAAAATTCAATTTTTGTTTAAAAAAAATCATAAAAAATTATGTAATAGTCAAAAAAATTTAAAAGTTTTTCTGCTAACAGATAACATATTTGTTCATCACAAAAAAATATAAAATGAAAGAAAATCAAATAGAAGGTTTACGAAAAATAATTTTGCTAATATTGCTAATAATTCAAACTAATCAATTTAATAGGCTAGAATAGATTTTGGAACCCAAAATAAATTTGTACCTACTGAATTTATCAAGTATTTTTTAGGAATATCAAAATTTGACATTTTTTTATTTGCCCCCTATGATTTTGTAAATACCAATTTAGTCCTCCATAATATTTAGAGTTTGGAATTTGTAAAAAAATTGAATTTGAGCATGTAACATCCTTTTCTAACATTTCTATTTGATCTTTTAATTTTTAATTTTCATTTTTAACTCTTTTTAGTTCCAAGCAAACATTTTCTAATTTTGTTTCTATTATTAACTTTTCTTTTCTTATTTCAAAAAACTTACTCCTAGATTTGCATAATGATTTAAATAGCATTTTTATTGCATCATACATTTATTCTAAAGATAGATGTCTTACCTTACTTACCATGTCAAATTCATCATTTAAGGCTCCCCCTTCATTGTTACTCTCCTCCGAAGAGCTTTCGTCGTCTCCAAGTAGGTGGTTGGCTGTTAATGTTATTTAGGTGTATTCCTCGATCTCGGACTCTTCTGAAGATGAGTCACTCCAAGTCACGTTGAGATTTTTGTTCTTGGACCTTCTTGACCTTTTGTTCTTTTCTTTTCTTTTCTTATGCCTTTTAATTTGGGGCAATTGTCCCTAATATGTCCTTCTTCATTGTGGTTGTAGCACTTAACTTTTCTTTTTCTTCGTAGAAGCTTCTTTGCTTGTTTCTTATCAAAGTTGTTAGAATTAAATAATTTTTAAAATTTTCTTACCATATATGCTTCTTCATCTTCGTAGAGAGATGACTTTGAATACGGTTCATTCTTCTTGGCTTGTAGTGCTAGGTTTTGAGTTGACTTGTCTTCATTCCTTAAACCTGCACATCTTGATTCGTGTAATTCGAACGTAGAAAAAAATTCTTCTAAAGTACTTACCTCTAAATCTTTTGAAATATAGTATGAATCTACTATTGAGATTCATTCTTGAGTTCTTGAAAAAGCATTTAGGGAATACCTTAACAAATCTCTATTTGTTACCATCGCATCGAGATTGTTAAGGCCCATGATCAACTCCTTCAATCTGGCATGCAGTTGTGCTATCTTTTCTTCCTTTTCCATCTAGAGGTTGCTAAGTTGGTTTCTGAGTAAATCTCTTTTGGCTAGTTTTGCTTCAGAGGTGCCTTCATGTAATTCCAGAAACTTCTACCAGAGATCCTTGGTGGAGTTGTAGGTGCCGATTTGGTTGACTTTTTGAGGTGATAGTATGCTCAGAAGATAGAACTCGACCTTACCGTTTGCCATGAACTCGATCTGCTACTTTTTGTTCCATTGGTGTTCTTCCTTTTCTTCTCCGTTCTCATTCTTGAGTACTTCAAAATCATATTTAATAGTTAATAATATATCGAAATCGATTTTAAAGAATACTTCCATTCGACGCTTCCAAAGCGTGAACTCCCCCTCGAATTTTGGCAGGTAGATGCTTGATCTGACCTTCTTCTTGTTGTTTTAGTTGGCGATTAGTCCTTCTAAGGCGGTTGGGCTTTATACCGCTTGTAGAATCGGGTGGATCGGCTAGAGGGGGTGAATAACCTGCAAATAAAATTTAATTTTTTTACTAGCTTTCTTTTAGTAAAGACACACATATTAAATATTAAAAATAAATAACAAAAAGAAATAAGAGACAACGATGTTTACTTGGTTTACAATCGGGGAGGTTGTTAATCCAAGATAGTAGAAGTGCACTAATAGAAACTCCTTCTTCGACAACAGTTGGAGGTGGAGAAGTCCTTTACAGTAGTTGAACGTACTAGCAATTAAAACAAAAGTTGAAAAATGAAATACTAACAGTTGGAGGAGGAGAAGTCCTTTACAGTAGTTGGAGGTGTGTTCTCTTCAACTAGTGAGTAAGAATTTTATTTATAGAATTTTGGTTGAAATGACCATTTGACGACGTGACACCATTTGAGGCATCTCAATTGATTGAGGGCACCTCCAACAGGGTAAATCTTATCCTCGTCACAATGGTTCATTTGCTAATTTGGCAGATTGGAGGCGCCTCGGAGTCATTCGAGGCATCTCGAGTCATTCGGGGTGCTTCGAGTCATCCAGGACACCTCTAGTTCCGCTGTTGTCGTTATCCTCTCTTCAACGGCTATCTAACGACTCTTTCTATCTGACTTGAGGTGCCTCGGAGTCATCCGAGGCGCCTCCAGTGGCTGACGTCTGAGGCGCCTCCAATGCATCCGAGGCGCCACGAGTCTTTGAATGATCAATTTTAGCATTGATCATTCTTCATTCCACTCGCTTGGATGATGCTCTGATCGTTCGGAGTTGAGCTCACCTGAACCCAACTCTGACCTTCTCCTTGAGTAGACTTCTTCCCGGCTTCTCGTCCCTCGAATCACGTCCTTCTCACTCCATTGGTGTACTCTTCCACAGCTCCTCGTCTATCAGATACACCGTTTCCGTCGACTCTCTTCCCATGCTATCCTTCTCTCTCGCTGTATTTTTTACTCGACTTCTTATGTTCCTAAGTCCTTGTACACTTTGACACAAGACATCAAATACACATGCCCTAACTTAACTCATTTAATTAACATCAAAACTAATCTGGGGTACTTACAAGGAGGAGGAGGAAGAAGCTCTATATGCCCTCGATTTGAGTTGAATGAATTGGGCCTTCCTTTCTCTTGAAACACCGGTTTCTTTAATACCCTGTGCGACACGACTATGTCTCGAGGCATGACTGGGCCGTGGATGGGGTTTGTCCGCTGAAATTTAGGATCACCAAGGGATACGACATGGTCATGTCAGGGGACACGACCATGCCGTGTTGGCTTTTATTTTTTTTTGCGTTTGAGTTCTCCTTTGATGCCTACAAAACAAGGTACATTCATATTTTAGACATAATGCAATGAATTAGAAAGGATTTGAATTAACGCTCAGAATATATCCTTGTTTGTAAAACATGATATAAATATGAATTTAAGTATACACAAGGATTACAACGTTAAGCATGAGAGCAACAGTAATACATAAAAATGTTGGATATCAGACACTCATTTGGTTGCCTAGACCATCCCCGGTCGCCTGTGCACCTAGTCAATCCAGATCTTGATCGACTAGCTTAGATCTGTGCTCCACGTGTACTTTCGATCACTTTGATGTCCTTCCAATCGCCCAGACCACCCGAACCGCTTCGATCGCTCGGAGTTCTAGTCACCAGGAATCCAATTTCAATCACCAGAACTCTGACTTAAATTGACTACGACCGAGTCGGCCTAAGTTGAGCTTTTACCCTCGTCTTGAGTACACTTCACTCAACTCAACTCACCAGTTTGCCTGAGTATTCTTCCTCCAGGTTTCTTGTCCCTTGGATGCACCGAGCTCCTTGGCTCACTTCACGTGCGTAATTCTCACTCCACCGGAGTACTCTTCTGTCAAACTTTTCGTCCCTTGGATGCACTAGCCTGTCGTCTCCCTTTCTGTGTCATCCTTCTTGCATGCTTGTGTCTCATGTTTCAAGTCTCACTATCTTCGATACTCTTTGTCATTTTCAATTCCTCGAATGTCCCATATCATCCTTCACCGTACTTCATCGGACCCTGAATCATTGGGTACTTGTGTGACCTCATAAGTCCCTACACACTTAGACACAAATATTAGAAAACACAATAAGACCTAACTTAAACTTATTTGAGAACATATCAAAATTATAGTTCATACCACTTGGGATTTCAACAATCTCCCCCTTTATCATTCGGGGTGCTAACAACCTTAACTCACTTAGGCTTCTACTAACACTTATTAGACTTTCCATATATGTCAATACCGATTATACTTTATTTGACAAATATCTGATCAACCTCAACTCATCTAGAATTGTGCCAACACTTACTAAACTTTCTCATTGCCCCTATAATGTAAGTGTAAAGAGAACCCGCCCCACCCCCGGGCACGACACATTAGTAAGGTACCCAACAGATATCTCATGCACCGAGCGTTTGAATCTTAGGACTGGAAAGGAATGCACTAACCAAGTTCGAACTACTGAGACAGCTGGGCTTCTAGGTCATCTAGACATTTGTGCTTCTAGATTTATCTGGTGAGAGAACCAAGAGAAAAATCGCCCACCTTTAGACTTAATCGAACTGTATGACATGAATATCTGGATTATTTAAAAAAAACACCCAACATCCATATATTTAACACAACATGAATAATATAAACCTAATTTTAAATCTTTGTTAATTACATCAAAATCAAAATCAGAAGGTCAAACTTGATATTTTAGATATGATTGCACCAATAATATTTTTTCTTCAAATTATTAAATATATAAATTTTGCTTGAAAAATATTTCATACCTACATTATATTGTCCACATTAAGTCTGATAGTATACATTAGAGATATTAAGATAATGTTTAAATAGACATTATTACTTTTAGTTATTAATTAAATAATTTTGAAATTATAAAAAATATAGTTTGAATTCAACATTAATGAAAATATCTTTTCAAAATGGGTACAATGCATGCATTTGATAATATATTTCTAAAATATATTAAAATGATATCAACATTGCTAAACCTATTTAAATTAAAATTTTACAAGAATTAAATTATTTTATTTGAAATAACTAGGTGGTCAAATCATATCACTCAAATGATAATTAAAATTTTTCATTAATAAATATATATATGCGTGTTTTCAAAAATCATAAAATTATGTATTTGTACATGTTTTTGAAGTATTTTATTTATAAAATTGTAAAACTTTCTAAGCATTTTTTTTAAAAAATTAATATTATATACACTATTTTTTTTATATTATTTTAACTATATAGAATTTTAGATATACTATATTTATAAATTAATAAAAATATATTTATTGTTATGCTTAACCTATATTTATCAATGTACACAATCACCCCTTTTTATTCACACAAAAGTATACTTAATTATTATAAGTATTACATTCTACTTGTTTTGTATTTTTTATTGTACAAGATGATTTTTTCATGAATTCAATGTATATTTCATGCTAGTTTATACAATAATGATTTTGCATATTTTAATTTTGTTTCTCCAATGATAATTTAATTAAAATAATAGTTCAATTAAGTAAATAAATAATGTAAACTTCATGACACTTATTATATTTTTAAATAAATATTATTTAATTATGATCGATCATGTAAAAACTAACAGGTAGCTTCTACAATATGTAGAAACTAGTTGCTAGTATTTACAATATATAAAAGTTAGTTGCTAGTTTATATCATGATGACTTTATATCATTTTATTTTTATTTCTTTGAGTGATAATTTAATTAAAATAATATTTTAATAAATAAAACAAAGATAGAAACACTCATTATATGTATTATAAAAGTTAGTCGATAGTTTCTAGCTACTAAGTAATTTCTATAACAACACTAAATCTATGAGTATTTTAAAAATAAAATCATAAAAGAAACACCTATTTAACTTTTTTTAAAAAAATACTAATATAATATTTCTCTTAATTTGGAACGTTATTTTGTCCCTTCTAAATTAGTCAATATGCTTTAATACAACAACAATTTCTTTATTTAATTATTTCACAGAAACAATTAGTATACATCCTTTTTGAAAATTAGAGTTCGGTTACAAACTCTCTCTTAGCGGTTGATGATATTGATTAGAACATGCACTTTCAAGGCTTAGTAAATTACCTTATTCAATTTATCGAGCCTATCGTATTTAATTCAAATATTATATTGCACACTTGTTTTAGAATATATATTGAAATTTAAAAAGTAAGTATATTAAAATTTATGGTCTTTGAAAAATTTTACAACTACAACTCGCGAACTAAATTTATAGACGTAGCTAATGATAAATTCAAAAAGTCAAAATATTTATATTCTTAAAAAAATTATGTCCTTTATTTGAAAAAAAAAATAACCATCTCAGGGAACAGGATATTACGGAGTAGGGTTACAAATAGAGCAGAGCCACTGGCAGTGGGAGTCCCTCGTGGCCGCGCTCGGCAGATCTCCTCCCCTTTCTCCTCTCCGGCGGTGAATGCTTCTTCCCTATACCTCCGCGTAGGGTTCCGATCACTGATGCCATCTTTTGGCTTCAGTGATTTGCGGATACTTATCGCGGAGTAATATCCAGGAATCGCGGTGGATTTTGAGGAAAAGGTGCTGCCTTTATCGGCATCCCGCCTTTGATGAGGTAGGGGGAGGGGAGGAGTAGGGGAAGAACAGGAGGAAATCATGATCTGGCCGGGGCTTAACCTGGTCATGACTGTGATCGGATTCGCGGTGAGCACCATGTTCATAGTTTTCGTGTGCACGCGGCTCATCTGTGCCAGAATCCACCTCAGAAACTCACGAATGTCGCTTCCTACCGACGCCTCCAGATCTGACCTTGGCATTGTCGGTTCGTTTGCTGTAAGTTTCCTTAATGACCACTTCGCATTTTCTTTTCGGTAAGATTGGTGTGCTTGAGGAACTAACAGATTGTTTCGAACTATATACTGTTATGGAATAAATAATTTACAGATTTATATGCTTGATAAAAAGAGGGAATTAGAATCCACTGTCCAAAAAGGACTTTGGATCGATGAAGATTACTTTAATTCCTGTTTCATGAATTCACGAGAATAAAGGACTCTCCAATATACTACAAAATATGACGATATACTTGATTCCAAATATAAATAACTTTTCAATTCTTATTTTCTCGCTTATATCCAAGAATGAGAATCGAAAATAAATTTATTATGAATTTGTTCCCCAACGAAATTAGTTCCAAACAAGCTATAACGAAATTTGTAATGTTGGTGACATCTGGTGTTGCTTTTGAGGTGGAATAAAAAGAGTCTTTTTCCACAGATCCTGTATAAATGGAGATGTTGGCTGCCAGTTTGTGATTCTTTCTGTCCTTTTACATCATATTATTGTACTTATTTCTGTTTGAGTCAAATGTCCTCCAATTTCTAACAATAATCGCAGATAAAAGTTTGAAAGAATGGAAGTTTAGTTTTCCCCTACCTTGTAATATTGAACATGTTCGTTTAATCAATATATTTTTTAGTTTGATTTTCTTTTCATTTTATATCTGCCATTTTGGTATTCTGTTTGTTTTTTGCTATTCATTTTGAGATAATCTGGAATCACAAAATAAAAAACCAGTTAATATAATATTTTATTTCACTGTTTTACTTTCCTGGCACTTGAGTTCCTTGCCTGGAAAAGCCTGATAGGTTTCTTCTGGATGACACTCAGTGACACATCAAAGTATGATATTCAAGCATTGTTAATTGCCTACTGATTCCTACTTTTTCCCGTCACAAAACAGCTGGAACGTGGGATCCATGGCTTGGAACCAGTTACACTTGCTAGCTTTCCAACAAAGAAATTTGGGGCTCATCCTTTTTCTTCTGGACAAGATACACAGTAAGTTTCTTATTTTGGCATGTCCGTATTCAATGCACAGTTCCTTATAGTATGCTACTTTGCTAACTAAAGCAAAACCCAAATAGTGTTTATCTTCAGTTTTTGTTCTTTTTATGTTCCTATAATTTTTCAGTAAAAGTGATTTGTCTTCTGTATGTTATGTCACAGTGTTAGTTCCTTTTAGCCACTAGTTCCTTGACCATTAATGAATTAGAATATGTTGAATTCCAATCTCTTTGAAAGTATGAAATTGGTTCTTATGCAATATGTCTGAAATTGTATGTAGAATATTTCCTACTATAAATCTTTTCGCGTTTTAGTTATAGGTCTTGCATTAAATCTGTATTATGAGTTATGTTATTTACTTTTGTTTCATTATCAAATAATTTAACACCCATCTATATTTCAATTTTAATATTTGACTTAGTTATGCCTCTATCTTATGTTCCTTTAATATTTCTTCTGCATTGTTGATTTCAGTATTTGTGCTTACTAGATTCTTTATTTCATATTTACAGTGTTGTAAATGACAGTGACGGGGCGGTTGGTGACCGCCTGCCGCCTACTGCCTCGGCCGCCTAGGCGATGCCTAAGCAGTTGAATTTTTTTAGTTTTTTTTATACATAATATTATAAATAATCATTATTTTTTATAATATTTACTTTTAATAAAATATATTAATTAAAAATTTAATCTAAATATTTAAAAATAAAAAATATATATTTAAATATATATATATAAAATTAATGGGATAATTTCATTAGATTTTAATTAAGCCTATTTAAATTATCCCAATAATAGTTAGGAGTTTATTAAAATTATTAACCTAAAGTTATTTAATTAAACACTAACTTACAACTTACCTGCGTATCCTGTTTCGGCCGTGCAATGAGTCCGATGCATCGCCGGGACCGTGCGACGCGTATGGGCCCGTCGCCGTGACCGTGCTACGCGTTTGGGCCCGTCGCCGTGATTGTGCGATTCGTCTGGCCTCGTCGTCAGGCACGAGCGACGCGTCCTGGCCCGTCGCCGAGCTCGGGTGACACTTCCGGGCTCGTCGTTGGGCTTGGACGACGCTTCTGGGACCGTCGCGGGCTTGGGTGATGCGTCCGGGCTCGCTAACTCGTCCGGACTCGTCGCCGAGCCTAGGCGACGCGTTTGGACGCGTCACGATGGCGAAAACGCGGCAGCAGCGGGTGGTGGTTCCAGGGGCGGCGGTTGGCGGAAGGAGGTGAGTTATCGCCTAAAGCACTGTATTAGGCAAAGGTGGTGCAGTTGATGCCCGCCTCTTGCCTAGGCAGCCGTCTCTGCCGTCATTTAGAACACTGCATAATTAGAAGATACATGTATTTACATATGAATTAATTTGTGCTCCCATCTATTTTGTGCATATGCCATCATCTAAAAACCCCCTCCGAAGCTTCTGAAAAAACCCTCCATTTGCCCCTTTCATGTTGGAAAATTAGTGAGAAATGAGGATGAAGGAATATTGAATCCTAGTTACCATGCTACTGTGAAGTCTATTAGGTTTTCAAGCCAATTAAGGTACAACCATACACACGAATCCTTTCAAGAACATGTGGCTAACATTGAAGAATCAACATTATTGTTATGTGATATTGCACTTCTGACTAGTTTCTAAGAATGTGAATATTCTCTGGCAAAGAAAACTCATTTGATCCACAATCATCAAAGTTAATCTTTTTCTCATCTTTCTATGTAGTAACTATTAGGTCAATAACTACCCACACGTTTAATTTTATTTAGATATGTCTGTTGGTGCAATGGATCTCTGGTCAAGGTTGAGCAAGCTCAAATTGAGTTTTGATGTTTGACGGTTGAACAAAATGTCAAGTAGTTCAAGGTTGACTAGATACTTGACAGTGGAGAAGTCCAAGTGGCACGATCGATTGGACACTTGACAGCTGAAAGTCCAACCGGAGTTGGCAAGAGAGAATTCCAAGTGGGTCACGGTTGATTGGACACTTGGCAGTTAGAAGTCCTTGGTTCACAATTGACTAGACATTTGACAATTAATGTCCAACTGGTGTTGGCGATGGAAGTCCTATCAAGGGTGATATGATTTTGGGCAATAGGTGAAGTCTAGAGATGAGGAGTCTTTAGGCAAGGGAAGTGTTGAGGTCAACTTGATACTAGACAAGAATGAAGTCCTAGTAAGTCGAGGTTGACTTATACTAGGCATACGAGGTAGTCTCGGAGATCTCTTGGCATAAGAGAATTCAGTGTGAATAGTGTATTCTGCACATGAATAGTTTTTTCAGCATTGTGACCAGTGCAGTTGACTGCATGAACAATACTAGTCAATTGCACTATTAGCTGACTACATGAACGGTATCAGTCAACTTGATGATAGTGTTTTCAACATGAACAACGTTTTCAGCCTAAAAAATCAAACAGAAGGTTTTGAGTCGACTACTTGGAGATGATAAAATCATCACAAAAAGATTTTGAGTCGACTATTGTAGTCGATAGAATGTTTAGAAGACGATTTGGAAAGTCGATTCTATAAGCACGGTCGACTGATGGACTACAAACAGTTGATTGATGGTCATTTTGTAAAGTGATTAATGAGGATTTTAAAGATGCGGGCTTGCCATTTCCGATGATATCGGCCATATCAAGCACAACAGTCGACTCATGATGTGCAAACAATTGACTGCTGATGATGAAGATAAAAGTTTATAGGCTACTTGTCTCAGATATAGAGAGGCTTTTGGAGGTTCGTTTAGGGTGATTCCTAAGAGGGTGCTACTGCATTCTAATGCCGCCAAAAAGCATTCTGAAGCAATTCTACAACAATCAAGCGATCAAGCCTTTGTAAAGTTTATTTAATTGCATCATTATTATTGTGTCATTTGTATTTGATTGCATTTCTATAAAAATCAAGACTTTGTAAGAGGTTTCTCCACCTCCAGGACTTTGTAAGAGGTTTCTCCACTTCCGGAAGATGTCCGACAAGAAGAAAAATAGTAGGTCTGTGGTGAGACATATAAGCCTTAGAGTAGCAACCCTGGGGGTAATAATTGTCCGTTGCTCTAACAATTATAGACGAGCAATGAATCAATGAAAAACAAGACTCGCTATTCAACCCCCTCTAGCAACGACAACGGTCCTACAATGTCCTTTTTAGTCAATAGTGTTCTAGTGACGAATAAATTAACATTATGATGTGGTTATATTGTTTGGAACATTTACTCACAACGTTTTCTTATAATTAATTTTATTTTTTTGTTTTTCCTATTTTAAACTTTTTTATGAAGTGTTTGTGCTCCTCTACTTACATAATTATTAGCATATAGCTTCTCCTTTCAGGATAACGATTAGGGACAGCCAGAAGTCAGGTGTTTGTACTGAAGTTGATTAATAAATCATTTACATGTCTTATTATCCACAAGTTATATCTTACCATCTACTCCAATTTCTGTCAATTGACAATTTGTTAACTAATAAAATGGTCAAAGACATAACCGGCTGGGTATATATTGACAGAATGATCTCAAAATTATCTTCTCTTTAGAGAAGGTCTTTCATTATATAGATAAGACTGCTAACTATATAAGGAAAATAAATACATGGAGTAATTCTAGGAACCTAAATATGATAACCTAAATCTCCTATTTATGAGAGTATATACAATCTTTATTAGGGACTCAATTAAAATATTTTACAGAGGTAATTGAACCTAAATATGGTAACCTAAATCTCCTATTTATGAGAGTATATACAACCTTTATTAGGGGATCAATTACAGAGGTAATTAAGCTGCTGTAATTTATTGCCTATTAGTGACAGTGTTAATTTAAGAATATTCCTATGAGTTTTCATTGTAAATGATTGTTTATTTCACCATGTGAGATTGTGTATCTCTCCGCTACATGGATAGTTATCAAACCTAAATTCCTAATTTCATGATCAATACATAACCTCATTGTTTGAAATCTCAGTGTATTGGGCAAACAGTCAAAACATATTGTTTCAAGAAATTATCAAACTCAATACCACTCGGCACAAGAGATATCTTCTTCTTCTGTTTCATCTCCTTCCTCCTTAACCACCAATCAGTCACCGGCTCAATGCATTGGAACGTCATGATACTGAAAGAGTAGTCAATGACCAAAATTTCAATACAGCTCGAGATTTTGAATTTTGCATCACCTTCCCTTACAACAATTCATCCTAAACCCTTCTTGCACATCCCTCTCTCTCACACAAACAACAAGCTGTATTAAGCAACCACTAAGGTGTGTTCACTATTTTTGTACCTCTGTCATACCATTCACCTACTATCCATCCAATAATCCTTACTCCCATTAGTAGTGTTGTGGTATCAAACAAAACCCCTACATATTGCCCTAAAGGAAAATCTACTTGCAACTCACCTACACAAGCCTTCCTCACAAGAGAGAAGGATTTGGGGATTTGGCCTTCTCAGTTTGTAGATAAGATCCACTTAAGTAAATCTTGGCCTCTATATTAATTACTCTTCTTGCTTGCTTCCCGTGCACAATACTATATTGTTATCACGGCACGTGATTTGTTGGCTTGTCTGTATATTAGCCAAATGGCTTAACCCAATAAACATGTCCACCAACTAGATCTAACAACCACCTCCTATAGCACCATCACTAGAGAATGTGGTGATCTTCTCATCAATCCCCTCCCTACTTGTAGTAAGATTAAGCCACCACCATCTCTCACTAGTGTGTTTGCTCCTTCCCATGTAAAGTTGATTCGTGTGTTTTCTTTCTCTCCAACCACCAACCTTGTTGGTGACTTTAGAGTCAAGAACTTGTCAACCCCTTCCCCCTCACTCTAATTCCTATTCACAGTGAAGGCAACCTTCTTGTCTACTTCCACTACAAAATTGGCACCCTAACCTTGTCCACTAACATTAGTCTACTCATAGATGTTAGGGCCTAGCACCTACCACCTGATCATAAGGGAATAGTCTCAATCCTATCAATCTTAAGAGAGGAATAAGCCTCCTTGTAGACGGTCCAACCTCATTAAAACACACCAAAAAAAAGCGGCGAAGCCAATCCATGATGAAGAAAGAGAGAATTTATGAGAGGTGGGACCCATCAATTGATGTACAAATCCATTCCACCTGTAAAATAAAACTTAAAATAGAGTCTAGATCCAATACAATGTTTATACAAATCCAATATAAAACCAAATTGCAAAATTACATGAGAAAAGAATTTTCCTCGATTAATTAAGATTCAAACCTTGTCACAATTTCAATTATGAACTTTTGCTCAATTTGTTAAATTAAAATTTTGTTGTATTTAATTAGTTTTCTGACAAATAATCCTACATAATATCATTATTTTTAAAAAAAATACCTTATTCATCACATTTTAGGTAAACATAACAATAATAAAAACATATCACCACAAGGATAGTCCCTATGTTAAAGCTTACATGTTATTATATATCATTGAAAAAAACAATATATATATAGAGAGAGAGGGTCATAGGGTAGATAGATAGTAGAATATCGGCACGTACATGCAGATGAATGGCCCAAGAGCAAGAGCGAGGTGGCACCGAGGGAGTTGATCGGCAAAGACGGTGAAGGCCGTCACGAGGGAGCTCGAAGGATGCTGGTTCGAAATGTTTTCGATTTTTGAGAGGAAAAGGGGAAAGAAGGTAGTGGAGTCGAGTCATAAATCAGACGAGGTTAATTCCGACGGGGCGCTGGATACAATAGGAAAAAAAAAATTATGACGTGGCGCTAGTCGCGCACTGTAGCACACGAAGCGTCAGGATATCATTTCTGTATATATATATATATATTCATTGACCTTAATTTATGTTCTATTTAATTTTATTAGTGTTATTGGCCTATCCCACCTAATGGGATAAGACTTGGTTGTTGTTGTTGTAGTGTTATTACTTATGTATATGTGAGAGAAATAGATGCTAGTTGCAAAGATCCTAAAATCAAAATACAAGATAAGCCTAGATTTAGAAGTAACCTAGAGAGCCTAAATTGTTTGACGAAAAAGGAAAAAATGAAAGAAAAAAAAACTTAAGAGATATGCTATACTAAAATACTTAGCTCCACTCATATTGGATAAAATATGAAAGAGAACTAACTTTTCATTCATACATATATGTGAATACTAAAACATGCAAAATTCTCATTGATAATGGGAAATGCAGAAACATTATTTCCATTAAGACTGATGTTGGGATTCAACCCATAGCAAAAGCTCAATCGAGTATGTATAAAATTGCATGGTAGACCAACCATTCCTTTTAGTGAAAATATATTTAATTCTTTATCCAAATAGACTCCTTGTTGATAAGAGATGGTGTGATGTTCTTCCCATGAACATCCTCCATGTCGTCCTTGGTGGGCTATGGTTGCATGATCTTTCTCATATATATGACATAAACACGTCACAAATAATAAAGACGCTCTTCAATATGTTATTGAAAAGGAAACCAAAGCTCTTCAAACCATCACCTATCCCCTGACAATGACTCCAAAGATAAACTTTCAGAAGCATCACTTAATGACTTGCTTCATCTTAAGCCTCAAGAAACAAAATAAGGATGCAGAGAGAAAGTCAAACTTACCACTAGAAGAGTCCCCACTTGACTAGCTGATTCCTCTATTAAGACAAAAAAAAAAGTAAACTGAGAAACCCATAATAAATTACCCCAGCACCCCTTTCACGAAAATTGTTACTCGTTTACTGAACCATCTCCTGAGACCATATGTTCCTTTTGTGCTCCTTTAATGATCATGGACTTCTAAAAAGTCAACTAACTAGCCACCATTGTTAAGAACATTCCAGGTTCTATTAACCTTGACGTTGACTTACAATTACCACACTATTATATGAGCACAAAAGGAAAAAATAATAAGTTAAATCAACACAAGGGTAAATTAAAAATGCACTCTCTTTAGTGAATTGATTAAAATTGTCAATAACAATCCAAAAAATATGATGTCCACAAGTATTTCTCTACCATTAGTCACCTTTAAGCTAAAAATTTATGAGCATATTGATTTGGTTTCATTGCCAACTTTTAAGCACAAACTGAGAGCTCTATTGATGGCATAACAAACTCAAATTGACACTAAGAAAAGAATCGCAATAAGTAATGATTATTGTAAAAATGAGTTGATACACCACGTAAGCTAAAAAAAACAATAGGAAATTAGGAGATATTTACTGTATGTTAACTTTGTCACAAGTATTATTATTTTTTTTCAATTTTACAGAGATGCAAACATCATTCTTACACCGTGATAAATCACAACATTTTCTTCTTCGTCAAACTGTCTATGTATGTTGTGGTGGTGGGGGGAAGGGGAAGGGGGGCGTTGGAAGGATAAGGTTAAGGACCAATTCCTGAAGGAACCTAAATTAGAAAGAAAATGCAGGAGTTCCTCGCTCGAGACCATTAAGAAAAGATAAAGAAGAAACCATACTAAATAAATTTGGTTATTCTATTATTCATTATGCTTAACTCCGTAGTTCGTCATGGCCAGTCCCAAGCCCGGATAAAGGAGGAGGGTTGCGTTAGGTTGCCAGCCAACGTTAAACTATGACAAATTTTAATTAAGGATCAATTTAACTATTAAACTATTATTCCTTATGCTTACAAACAAAAAATTAAGAATGATATAATTCGCTTGGAGTCGAGTACTCCATAGTAGGAGAGAATGATGTGTGTTAGATTTAGCTTTTAAATTTATAAACTGAAAATCATAATAGCATTTCATTTTCTACCTACCATGAATTTCTTGAAAATTATTTGAATGTCATCTTGGTTTGTCCATTAATATTGAGTATAAAATATAAATACCTATAGAAGCAACACGGAATACATTTCATAACATAAGTCATGAGTGAAGTGGAAGCGAAATTAAGAGTACTTACCAATTTCAATTTCCGAAGCTCCCGTTTGGCAAGTTTACATCTCCAAGCACCTTGAATACAAACAACAGCACATCTATATTTCTGAAAATTAATGTGTTTCTTCAGCATTCTCCACCATGCCTATGTAGAATGTTGAATAATATCAGCTCTCTCACAGATGCAAAATAAACAAGCACCAAAAAAAAAAAGAGAAAAAGAAGAATGGTGCTACCACATGTAAGATAGGTTTTGACGACCAGATATAAAACAAATAAATTAGTTTAAAGAACTAGTAAAAAAGCACCAAAAACAAGCACATCTATATTTCTGAAAATTAATGTGTTTCTTCAGCATTCTCCACCATGCCTACATAGAATGTTGAATAATATCAGCTCTCTCACAAATGCAAAATAAACAAGCACCAAAAAGAGAACAAGAATGGTGCTACCACATGTAAGATAGGTTCTGACCACCAGATATGAAACAAATAAATTAGTTTAAAGAACTAGTAAAAACGTTGCACTTAATAACCACTTCGAACAATACAAAAACAAATACAACTTTAGAAACTAGAAAATTATTTCAAGAAGAATGAAATGAACCTTGAGGGGATTTTACTCGCTTAAATTGAAGAAAGAAAGAGTTGAAATGTTTTCCTTTCCTTGTTCGACATAGTTGAGGTCTCTAAAGGGCAGCCCATGCACGAAGCTACCGCTCGTGGGGACCACATTGGGTCTATTTTACATAGTCTACCTTGTATTTTCATGCGGCTATTTCCGCAACTTGAACCGTGACCTCAAGGTCACATGGCAACAACTTTACCGTTGCACCAAGGCTCTCCTTCATAGTTGAGATCTCTATAAAAACAAAAAGTCATCTAAAAGACTCCAATGCAACATGATATCTTTAAGGTGAATAATGCAAGTGTCTTACCTGTGACTAATCAAAGACAACGATTAAGATGAAGAAATGAGATAATAGTTTAAAAACACATAAAGAATGGAGACTTTGCACTAACCACCATGTCTTATACAATACATTTCTAAATGTGATGAGGTAATAGTTTTAGTCCCTGAAGGGGGATTCTTTTTCTCTATTAGTTATCATGTTAGAGTCTTATAGGTCTGGTGAACATTCTACTTATGATACTGCTAGACTCTTGGTTAAACTTGGTTAGAGTCAGCTTCTCAATGTATGGGTCAGACTTTTTCCCTTTTTAAACCCTCTATAGGAGGGGCAGGTAGAGCATTTGATGTGACAAACATTACACCATTGCCACCAATTTCTCCTTCTAATCCTCAATACTTGAGAATGTTATTATGCCCTCAACATCTTTAAAACTTTGAAACTACTCACTCTGTCTCCTGGCGGCACTTTGATGTCCTTCTTGGCTTCCATCAGAATGAATTTCAATAGTTTGTATGGCATTAAAAATTAATATTTACCAAAAATATATGATTTGCAGAATAATGTGAGTGACCTTTCTCGAATTTACCATTGAAATAGGATCATAGGCCCAAAACTTCTGAAGAATGCAAGCACACAATGTAAATACTTTTTAAAAATTACAGAGAACTTTTGACAAAGAAACTTGGAAGATTGCTAAATATAAGAGGAATGATAAAAACAACAATTACAATAAAATATCACAAGATTTGATCAAATAACATGAATCAATATGACATATCTGAATCCCTCACTATTGCAAGAAATTAACTTACCTTCTTCAAATAAAATATCAAGACAACATATCATATGACCGCAAGTGCAGTTAACTCGTAGATTTGATTAAATTTGGGATGATTCATGAAATTATGACAAATATTGAACCTTTAGTTGGATACGAACATGGTTTAACCCATTAGACAATAATTTGCATAAACTTGGCCTTGATAAACTAAAATTATTATTACAGCTTCTCTATGGGCGTTGCTTAATGCTAACTTGTGGATAATTGTTAATTCTTGAACATTTAAAAGTTATCATACTTGTTATAGGCTTAGGCAAATGATTGAGCAGATATATATTGTGAGGACTTGCAAAGAACCTTAATTTAATGGTTTATAGGGCTTAAAATTTTAGATAATTGTTGAAATATGTGAACTTCACCAACCATTCAAACATTCAACCAAGGTGGTTTCTCCAGCAGTAAACTTAGTTTTTCACACTGGCATTCACAAGTATCTAACCAGTGTGTACTTAACCCAATGATCATCTTGGATAATTATGTATGAAGAATTAGAATTATCTGATTTGTGAGGGCTTAGCCCCACAATCCTCTTGGATAACTGTTTGGTATTTAAAGTGATTTACAAACCTATGTGAGTTTCGCCCCAGGATCATGATGGCTAATTCCTTAAAACACAGAAACTTACAACTATCCAACCTTTGCAAGCTTGACCAAACACTCATAGTAGATAATTGTTTGAAATTTTACAGAACTATTCAGCCTATACAAGAATGACTCACTGATTAGCTTACAGTTATTTGGCCAATGTGGATTTGGCCTAGTAATCATTTTAAGGTTAATTATGGACTTGATTTACAATTACCAGACTTGTGCCATCTTGATAATTATTTAGGCTTAAATGCACAGTTATCCATCTATTATTGCTTTGCTTTGACGACCATCTTCTGTAGAATAATTTGAACATAAGATTGCTGACTCAAATAATTGTTTAGGAATAGAGTAATAATTATCCAACCTGTATAAACTAGGCCTAAATGTCATCTCAGATAAAATACTTTAACATTTGGTTTTGGTTTTGGTTTTGGACCTTATTAGTAAGACCCAGAGACCAAGGATGACAAAATGTACATTAAACCTAAATAGAGATCAATAGACTTGTCTAACAGCTTGAATTGTTAGGGGTATTTTGGTAATTACAATATTGACATCAAAGCAAAGTGTTCTAGTTGAATTTTTAATTAGTATCTGATACTTAGTTTCACAATTACTTAGTAAAAACAAAGTGATTTTGGACATATTGACATCAAGATATGTTAGCATCAAGAACATTGACCAAGAAAACTAGAGAGGTTTAAGATCCAATGCTAAGGTTTTAAACTGAAAAGAAGTTAGATGACATGCTATAAGACATTTAAAATTCCAATAATTTTCTAGTAAAATTATGAAGTTGGAAAAGGTCGACCAAAAAATTAGTATTTGCAGTAAATCTGTAGGGCTCAAGAGAATATGTTCAATAAATGGCCAAAAGAATTCGTCCACTTGAGATTCAACTAGTATAGTTCTCCAAACACCATAAATAAGTTGCATTTTTGTAATTTGATAATTAAGTACTATATCAAACTTTATTTAGGTTATAAGTTCAAAATAAGTTTCTTTTAGAATATTCTTTTTTGAATATTTTATTATTTTTCTCATGGCTAATTTAACTTTTCAAATATTTTATTTTATGTTTGGAATTTAATTCCTAAGCTTCTATTTGATGTTTGAAGATTGTTTAAAATGTGACCCTTAAGCAAATTTGTAAGTCAAAACACATATGAGCCACATATGGCACATAGAACCTATATACAACAACAACACAACAACAACCAAGCCTTATACATAGAACCTATATATGGAGCTAATATTTGACTCATTTGAACCAATTTAAACTAAACCAAACTGAGATATACCCTAGCTACCACATCCAAAACGCCAAGCTGTCATATCCAATTAATTGTAACTTATGAGTTAACTTAAACAATTATTTTGCAAATGAAAACACTAACAATAATTAATTATTTGTGTATTAAACCGATGACTAGGACCATAAAGTGGGGTTACTTAAAACTCCAAGTAAAAGTCAGGGATAGAGTTAGGCGGAGCACAATAGGTAGACATGGTGATTAGAATCAAATGGATTGAGATCGATTTGAATTTATTTTAGTCAGTTTAAAGCCAAACTAATTTTACACATAAGATAGTCTAATTCAATTATATTTAATTAGGTTAGTCGTATTTTTAAAAGATTAAAAAAAATTAATTCTCACTCCCTTTCTCTCAATATAGACTTCTTACCTCGATTCCTCTTATGCAATGCCCACTGTAGTGCTTGCACCCATCAATTGTTGTTAACCTATCGCCCTTCCATTAGGTAACCCTCCTCTCCTCCCCATGCCTCCCCTATCTCTCTAAGTCTCTCTTCTCTATTTTCACCTACTCTTGAGCTAAATCCAGTGTCATGTCGATTAATAGGCAAAATGGCAAATCCGCCCATGCCGACCAACATAACTCAACACTTAAAAACAATAGTTATTGCATATACCCTCATATATTACATATTTGTTATGCAATAAGACAACCACATGCTTTCAACATACACTTCTCAAAACTTTATATTTCAATAACGTTTAAAATTTTATTTATTTTTATAACATTTTAAAAAATGGAGACTTATTAGCACATGAATGAGTTAGATTAAAAAAACATGGGTTGATATGAACCTTTTACTCAAGTGGGCAATCCATATTTAGGTCGATAGATTTTATTCATATCAATTGGATCTAATGGATGGTAATTATTCAATTTAAAAAGGTATTTGGAAAAGAATAAAATTATTGTTGCAATATATAACTTTGATTTAATCTTCTTCATAGTTAACATCCAACATGGCAAGACAATTATCACATTTGTGTCAAAAGTTATAAGCTAATCGTTAGACTCAAGGGTAAAACAATTGGCGTTGTTGACCTACATCCAAGACCATAATTGATAAGAAACTTAATATGTTATTATGGCAACTAGAATTACAATCCATGTATTTAAGAACTGATACTGTAAAAGATTAGGCTTGTGACTAGGAATGCCACATACAAAAATTTAACTTTGATTTAACTTTAAAAGGTATTTGGAAAAGAATAAAATAATTGTTACAATATACAACTTTGATTTAATCCTCTTCATAGTTAACATCCAACATGGCAAGACAATTATCATGTGTCAAAAGTTGTAAACTAATTGTTAGACTCAAGGGTAAAACAATTGGGGTTGTTGACCTACATCAAAGACCATAATTGAATAAGAAACTTAATATGTTATTATGGCAACTAGAATTACAATCCATGTATTTGTGAGCTGATACTGTATAAGATTAGGCATGTGACTAGGAATGCCACAGACAAAAATTTATGATAAACCTATTTAATACTCAACTCAAGCTAGAGCATAGATCATGCTTCAGATTAAAAAAAAAAGGCATTTACTTGTGAAATACTCCAAGTCGCTCATTACCCTATATTAGAGATTAATGAATCAAGACACCAGTCTCACTAAAGTTATTCCCTTGAAATAAATTTACATGTAAAATTAGAAATGGCAAGGCATCGTATGTGCACACTTACCATCATTTGAGCTAAATTTCATAGGTTTAGTTTGTGAATATTGTATGAGCCATATATTTCATATTGATCAAACAAAAATATTATAACAAGTCTTTTGCTCCGAAATTATACTCCCAAAATTAAAGACCCTGATATTGAACAAATGATTCTCGAAAATTCAATAAAAGAGCAGATATCAAATTACTAATTTTTGTTGAGTGTGTTTTTTAACAAGAGATCCTAATAATAAAAGGAAGTGGATATCTTACTCAAAGGTAATTAAGAATAATGCAATCGAATTAAGATGTATTTCATAGGATATAAACTTCTTATAATATGAGATTAAAATAAATTTACATATAACATCCTAGATGATAAGGCATCGTATATGTACACTTATCATCACATAACTAAATTTCTCAAGTTTGGTTTACAAATATTATATAAGCCATGTATTTCAAATTGATCAAGCAACAACAAGTTTCAAAAAGTCTTTTGCTCCTAAAATTAAAGACCCCAATCTCAAGAAAATGATTCTGAACAATTCAATAAAGGATTTTGGGTCTTAGTCAATTGGAAAAAATAGCAGATATCAAAATACTAATTTTTGTTGAGTATGTATTTTTATAACAAGAGATAGTCCATATCTTTTGTTGAGTCTGAACTCCGCCCATGACGAACTAGTCATGGCCGGTCCCAAGCCCGGATAAAGGAGGAGGGTTGCGTTAGGTTGCCAG
>JBBUKS010000017.1:10808491-10818582 GCA_038050645.1 Hedychium gardnerianum
GGTACGAGCATGTATTTAGACGACCAATAAATGCCCCAGTTAGGCGATGTGAAATAATGACAAATACACACAGCAAACGAGGAAGAGGAAGACCAAAAAAGACTTGGTTAGCAACAATAAAACAAGAGAAAATTTATTTAAATAGAGATGATGATATAGTAGGGGATAGAGCTCAATGGCGTAAAATGATCCATATAGCCAACCCCGCATAGTGGGATAAGGCTCGGTTGTTGTTGTTGTTGTTGTATGTTTATTTTTCTTTTCCCTATTTTTTGGTATTCTTCTGAATCAACAGGTATTAGAAGATTATTTTCGGCATTCATAGTTGAATCAATAGAATCAATACAGCTCGCAAGATAATCGCTATTCTGCTCTATATCAATTGGTATTAGAGCTCTAGATCCCATGGATGGTCGTCATGGTCGTAACAAGCAGGTTCCGGCTGAGGAAGTCTGACATCATGATTATAGCACCTTAGACGAGATACTTGAAGATCTACATAGACAAGTCGTAGAGTTATCCCAACGCCTAGTGGCGCAAGATCTTAAAGGTTGTAAGTTCCCTTATCTTAATTCGGATTCCACTTTTGCAAAAGCCTATCACAATCGCGAGAACCGTGGTCGAGATGAACTGTATGCAAATATCGGGTTTCCAATTGAACTTCCTGAGTTTTCTGATACGTTGCGAACCAGGAAATATTTGATTGGTTTGATGAGGTAGAAGGAAATATTTTATTTTAAGGAAGATGTGGGTAACAAGATCGAAATAGACGGTGATTCAATTATGACGATGATGAGGTGGATGAAGTTATCGATGAAGTTGGTGACAACATGTTGCAGGTTTTGAACACTGAGAATTCCCTCGATGGAGGCACCATTGGTGGAAGAATTGAAAGGAAAGATCTTCCATGTTTAAGTTTTGTTCAAAATGATGAGAAAAAAGAAACTTTGGAAGTGGATTATCTGAGGATCTTTTGAAGCATTATCTAAAGAGTATAGATGAAGTGATTGAAGTAATTCTGAAATTCGAAGAGATTTGCTTGAAGATTGCTACAGAGTTATCACCTTTGTTTTGTACAATCTTGAGCTACCTCTATGAGAATGTCATTCTATCAAAGGATGCAATTTTGTCATGGGCTTTCTCGGCCTACTCAGAAACCCTTGACGTAGCCAAAGACAAGATTCAAGTGGCGAGAGATCAATATGCTGCCACCGAAGAAATGACAGTGACGAAGGGTAAAGAGAGTATCATTGAGGCTACAACTCATCCGGCCATGTCTTGCAAAATTACTGCATGCTTGGAGCTTGTCCTACTCAAAAGCCCTAGACATTATCTGATCAGCAACACTAGGCGTATCATAGTGAGTGAAGAGTCTTTGCTATCTAGCGTTGAGGTGAAAGTACAACAGCTGCTAGTAAATTTTTTCCAGTTGATGCTAGAGGATCTTTCTGATAGGCTACCACCTGATACTATTCTAAACTCAAGGATGAGTTTTTTCCAAACCGGGGCAACTGATGCAGGAGGATTCAAAGATTTTATCATTTTTTAAAAGTTATTTTCCTCTTTTATATTTTTGAATTTTGAGTCCGTTTAGGATTTTTAGGATTTTGAGTCTATTAAGAATTTTTTTTTTCTGTTAGGATTTTTTTCTTTCTGTTAAGATTTTTTTCCTTTCTTTGCATCTTAGGATTTTGGATCTATTTAAACAATTATTTAGTTGATGTTAGAGTAAGTTTTTGGATGAACAATATTTTCGATTGTGCCATTTATTTCTCTTTTTCCTATTTTCTGGTATTTTTCTGAATTAATAGGTTTTAGAATATTATTTTCGGCATTCGCAGTCGAACAATAAAGTCCACAAGATAATCGCTATTCTGCCCGACATCATAAATTCAGTTTGTCCATCAATTTGTGAATGGTAGGCAGAGCTCATGCGAAGTCGAGTTCGACTGAGTTTGAACAGTTCTTACCAAAAAGTACTAAGGAAGATCACATCTCTATTAAACACAATGGACTTAGGAATCCCATGGTGGCAAACAATTTCCTTATTGAACAGGTGAGCGACATATTTGGCAGTAAATGGATAGATAGTGAAATAAAGTGGGCATATTTGCTCAGTCGATCAACTACAACCAAAATGGTATCACAACCTCCTAACTTTTGTAGATTAGTAAATCACAACCTCCAAACTTCAGTAGATTAGTAATGAAGTCCAAGAAAATATCCTCCCAAATTCGTTCAGGTATGGGTAGTGTTTGTAGCAAACCCGCATGAGCTAAAGCCTAATATTTTGATCATTAGCAAACTAAATAATTTTGAATCCAAGCTTTAACATCATGTTTCGTGCGTGGCCAGAAAAAACTCATAGATAAGCGATGTAGCGTCTTGAGAGAGCCTCCATGACCAATAGTGGATGTCTCATAAGATTCAACCAATAATTTTTGTCGTAAGGCAGACTGATTTGGAATGACGAGCTTGCTTTTATAGTAGAGCAAGTGATCAATAACATAAAAATTGGGATGTGCTGTTGTATCGATTGAAATATTCGTTATTATGGTATATGTATGAGGATCCTGTTGTAACGCATGCTGCAACTCCAAGAAATCCAAAGGGAAAGGGATGACTATTAACAAGAAGTCAGCATGTTGGGGATGACGAGATAAGGCATCAGCTCTAGTATTGTCTGCACCTTTTTTGTAAATGATGGAGAAATCAAACGACAACAATTTTAAGAGAACCCGTTGTTGTTCATTGGTCGTAAGACGTTGATCAAGCAAAAACTTGAGGCTACAATGATCAGAAGTGGCAAAGAATCAATAGGTAATGCTTTCATTTTTTGTAAGGCCAATACGCTCATGGTCATAAGGGGATTTTAGTCTGTTGGAAAAGATAAACCTTTGTTGAAATAGGAAATAGGATGCCACGTTAGGAAAGAAGGACCCCTATACCTTTTGATAATGCATCACATTCAACAGTAAAGGTCGTAGTAAAATCGAGTAGATGAAGAAAAGGAGAAGAAATTGTGAGCATATAATCCGGACATGATAAGTAGTGATCACATTTTTTTCCTTGCATTAGTGGTGATAAGATTTCCTATTTTCATGGGATAAATTAGTGGAATTAGTCTTTCCTATTTTCATGGGATAAATTAGTGGAATTAGTCTTTCCTATTTTCATGGGTTAGTAACGTTAATTTGTGGTCTATTTAAAGAGTCCTAGAGATGTGTTTTTGAATCATCAATCATTGTAAGAAAGTGTTCCAGAAATTATTTTCCTCTTCGCTCTATTCCTCTTGCATATTAGTGTGCGTGCATGTTTTGGGTGTGCTACCAACAGATTCTGAGCCAACAGATCTCACCTTAGTATTAAAAGTATTGGGATCCTCATCTGAATGTGGATCTCACAGTTTTGTCATAAGGTTCCTAGTTTAACTTTCAATGTTATGGTACAACTTTGAAATTTCCAGATAATCACTCTCTCCTTTTAATTCTTTTTTTTAATCTTTTTATATTTCCATTTTACTTACGCGATCATTTTCAATTTCCTTCTCACCTTAGTATTAAAAGTATTGGGATTTTTCAAGTGGTTCTGTTTATCAAGTGTTGACTTGAGCAAATAAATTGGTGACCTTGTGAACAAAGATGTAGAAGCACTAGATTTATTTGCAAGGATTCTAAGGGAAGCTTTATAGTGATACCAACGCCCATTCTATCATAGCTGGAGAAAATTTGGTGGTTCTCATCAATTTTGTATTTTGAAAAGAAGGATCATTGCCAATTGAGATGCTCTCATAGATGAATATATATAGAGTGATGATCTTCATATTGGACATCTCTCTATCTCTTCCTCAACTCATTCTACACGTTGGAAAGTCGACAAATTATTTGCTTTCCCCTACTCCACAGATAATCAAGAGTCGTGGGACTGAGCTTATTTTTTTCTCTCCGATTCTATGGGTATTCAGAAGTCGTGAGATTAAACTTACTATTTCTCTATTGGATAGTGGTGGGATGCCCCTCAGTCTAGGAATTGAGTCTTTCTCTCCCCAACTCGGACATGGGCGTGGATTGAATTCATCATCCCCTCCAGGAAGGGTCGACTCATTTCATTCTCCTCGGCTCGGGCTCTCAGCGCTTTGGCCCCGACCAGAGTTTGACTCTAGCTCATCATTTAGTTATGCAACAGCCAAATGGCCTTATGTCAATCCTCCAACCTGACCACACAGTTTTGTTTTATTCTCTCAACTCTCGTTACTTTAGCCTGGACCACACAGCCTCACCAAAGTTTTTCAACCAAGTTGCATGACTTTACCTCTTATTACTTCAGCCCGACTCTGCTGCTTAGTACCATCCTCTTCAAGGGTCGCATGACCTCTGTTCTCTTGCTCAGCCTATATTGCTTAGCAATCTCGTGACCCTCAGCCTCTGGGCTATATTATTTTATAACAGCCTACGGGCTAAGGTCTTTTCACAAATTTTCTTAATAGAATTGGTTTTCAAAATTTATTGGTATTTCCATTTGTTATTCCTGGGTGCAACTGGATTCTCAGACTTAATGGGCTTGATCCTCTATTTTCTCGGTATCCTTATTCAGTTGTTCAATCAGTACATTATTGGCTTTTCTCATACTTTTGCCTCCACGTTATATTGAATTACATTATAACATCCAATGTGCTATAGTATGTTCTAACAACCCTAGACAAACTATAACATCCTATACGCTAGGTATGTTACATTCGCCTCCTAACCAACTTATAACAACCTATGCGCTATAGTATTTTCTAACACCCCCGGCAAATTATAATAGCCTATTAGCTTGATATATTTTCACAACCTTTGGACAAACTATAATAGCCTATGGGCTAGGTATCTTACATTCGCCACCTGTCCAACTTATAATAGCATATACATTATAGTATCTTCTAACAATCCCTGGGCAAATCATGGTGTACCACCAAAGCAACACCGCTCTGATTGAGGTATGTCTCACCACTAGAGAGAAAATCTTATCATAGTCAATTCCCTTCCTCTGTGAGTACCTCTTCCCTACCAAACAAGCCTTGAATTTCACTTCTTCTTTCTCAGATATTGCTTTCTTTTTCTTGAATACCCATTTGCATCCTATAACTTGTTTTCCTCAGGAAATTCCACCAGATCCCACGTTTAGTTCTTATGCAACGACTCCATCTCCTCCGTCAAAGCACCCATCCACTTGTCTTTCTTAGAGCTGTCAACCGCCTCCGTGATGTTATCCACAGTCACTCCCTAGCTCCCAACCTTATTCCCAACTGGCCAATCTCCTTTCCCGACCACTCAGTCAATCTGCTCATTTAAGTATTCGTCCTTCGTCCTACAGCTTCCCACTCGAACTCGGAATGCTACAGTACTCACAATGCTACAATACCCGCTATGTTATTGTAATTCTACATTACTTGGGATGATGATGCAGAAGGATTCATAGATTATTATTATTATTTTAGTAATTTTTATATTTTTAGTAATTTTGAATCTTTTGGTATTTTAGATATTTTTGATAATTTCTATCTTTTATCTTTTTTAAATTTTTAATCCGTTGTAAGTCTTTTTAAATTTTTAATCCTCTTCTCTCTTCCACTGCTGCTCTTGGCGTTGTCGATGTGTCACCTCGGCGTGGAAATAATCACTAGCCTGTGCATAAAAATCATCCGCCCTCTGAAAGTGTCGCTCCATACTATGGTGTTGCTTATCCAAGATGTGCCTCTGCTCCTTCCAGAAGCATCTATGCTCAGCCTGCTCTTCCTGGATAACATCGATGGAAGTGCAAAAATATGAGAATTCAAACCCTAAGTGCCTTATAGAAGAATAATCAAAAGCAAAAGAATGTCTAGCAGGTTCGGTTCTAGAGGACGGAGGTCTACGAAGCTCCATGGGGGCAAGGATCGGTGCAACATTGGTCATGAGCCAAGATGGTCTCTCGGAACTAGACCATAACTCTCTCCATCCTTAACAATCATGTTCATCTCCATACAAGCCTCAAGATCAATCCTCGAACTACCTTTAGCAACCTCAAGTCCATCAAGATCACATCCTAAGGTCATAGTTATGTGTGTGATCAATCCACCGAAAACAATAAACCCGCCGATGCTTTTCTAATTTTGACAAGGTGCTGGATAAAGTGGGATCCTTTATTGACATTAACATTATTACTCATATCCCAAAGAAAAAATAACTTACTCTGACTCAACACACCATCACTATCTCCACAGCCAAATACAATGTGAGTTATAACTCGGTGAAGGTAGCGGAAGACGGGGTTCTGAAGGGTTGAGATTTTGGATCGGGAGGGGTCATATTTTCTTCTAATGCTAGCAATCTCAACCCAAAGCCTAGTGTCCGAAAAAATCCTCGGTAGTTTTTCTCTCCTCACACGGTACTAATTCAAAGCACATATTAAATTCTTCCAAAGTCCACTTGTAATCTTCATTAAACATCCGAAAAGTAATTTTATTTTCATAACTACCCTCACCCGTTAAGATATTAGCCTCTACCGAACATAAAAATTCGAGGACAACTCTAGGATAGGTGGGATACTTCATACTCATCAAACTAACTCGCCATATTCTATTAATCACCCGGTCAATATCATCTTTAATTCCTAGAGTTTCTAAGATGTAGTCATCTATATATCAGATATTAACAATTTTACGTTTAGCAAGAATATCATATCGATTTTTATGATCATATATTATCACAAAAAATAATGTCATAAGGATTGTTGTTACCCTCGTCGCTTGCCTTGCGCTTGCTATTTTCCTTGGAGCTTGAGGCTTCTCCCTGTTTTTGGCGCTTCCACATTTCGAATTCCTGCAAAAAAAAAAAAAAAAACATTGGACAAGCAAAAAATTCAAATTAGGGGTTAGGGTTAGAGGACAAGTAAAAGACAATAGAAGGAGAAGTGCAAGAGCAGGATGACCCTTCTCTTGAGGATGGAGCAAGTGAGTGTTTGAGAAGGAAGATGTCTTATTTATAGGAATAAATTGTAGTCTATATATCAAGGATTTATTTTCTTTTTGTTTTGTCTTAGGTATAGAGTCTATATAAAAGTCACGTCTAGTTGTTAAAAAAAAAATCCTCTGTTATTATATAAAAATTTTCTTTTTGTTTGAAAAAACTTAGAGGACGGTGATTATCTCTTCTTGCTTTCTCCTCAAAATTTTCTTTTTATTAGCTCGCAGAATAATCGTTATCTTGCTTGACTTCAAATGATATAGTAAATGTTACAGTAACTGCAAACCTACAATACTCGAGAAATCCATTCGGAGTCTATTCTCCCGAGCACTCTCATTCATCTAGCGATGACTTGGAAAACCCAGAGACTCGCCTCAACCTCCGACAATTCCCAACGGCCTGACAACCTCCAATAACCTGCATGCCAACAGCCTAACAATGTCAGTGTACGGTCTAATGGCTGCACTTTTGGCTCCCTAACGGCCCGACAATACTAAGTACTACGTGGAGATTCCTTTCCATCACCCATATAAGTGAGAGGTATGATTTTCTCCTCGCGCGCGGAGATAACTCTTCTCCACTAAGCTCTCATCTCTTCCCCCGTATTCTTTTCTCTTCGGCTCACATTTGTATGAGACTTTCATTTTCTTCCACTCAACACTGACTTGAGCATCGGTAGAGCCGGCCAATCCTAACATTATTTATATCTCAAGCCATCGGATTTTATACTTTCAAGAGGGGAACGTAGTTTCGAGAGAGAGGAGTTCGAGCAAGCAAAAAAGAGACCATCAAAAATATTTTTAAAAATAAAAATATACTGATATTATTTTGATAATAAATGAGAAAGAACGTCCTTCCGATCATTCACATAAAAAAATCAATCATTTCCATAAAAAAAATATTTTTCCTCCATCTACGATGACAAAAGATGAAATGTTAGCCCTCAATATTTTTGTCAATATGTCTCAAAATGAATATAGAAAAAATAAATTACTATAACTATTGATGTGAATAATAATTAATAGATAAGAAAGGATTATGACAATGTGATAAATGTTCTCAAAGTTGTACTGCGCCTGTTCAAAAGTCCAGCTGACAACAAAATTTGTATTATATGTGACCAAATACTACGGGAGTGGTTTCTTCTTTCTTCCCTTGCTCCCAAAAGATTATGATTATGATTATGCTTCCAACTCAATTAACTCCGTCAAACTCAATGATACACGTTAAGTTAATTGGAAATTGAATATGCAATGTGGTTTCGAACAATATTACTACTGGTTTCAAAATTAGGCTACTTTATCCCATCCTTTTTTAAATTTTTGTAAAAGAAAATGTGAATAATGATCACAAGCTAAATGTGTGTATCAATTAGGCCATTCCAATGAATGTTCACCTACTCATATTGCTTCTATAAAAGCTAAGCAAGTGTCGATGCATGTTCGTGACTTATCAAGTAATCGATCAGTAGTATGGCTCCGGCGACTTCCCTTCTTCCCTTGCTCTCCTCCGCCCTTCTCCTCGCGGCGGTGGCGGTGCGCGCGTCTCCACCGGGGCCGGTGGTCACGTGCAGCTCCGGAAACTCCAACTGCACCGTCACCAACGCCTACGGTGCCTTCCCCGACCGCTCCACCTGCCTCGTCGCCGCCGTGGCCTACCCGGGAACAGAGCAGGAACTTCTGGCCGCCGTGTCCGCGGCGGCCGCCAAGGGACAGCACATGAAGGCCCTCAGCGCCTACTCCCACAGCATCCCGAAGCTGTCGTGCCCCGGTGGACAGGCCGGCCAGGGGCTGGTCATCAGCACCGTCCAGCTGAACCGGACGGTGAGCTCCGACCCGGCCCAATTCAGGATGACGTTCGAAGGCGGGATCAAGCTACGGGAGCTCATCGACGCGGCGGCGAGGCAGGGGATGGCGCTGCCGCATTCTCCGTACTGGGAAGGGGTCACGCTGGGGGGCCTGCTCAGCACCGGCTCCCACGGCAGCTCGGCGTTTGGGAAGGGGTCGGCGGTGCACGAGTACGTGGTGGGGATGCGGCTGGTGGTGCCCACCGCCGAGCCGGTGGCGGAGACAGGATACTACGCCAAGGTGGTCAGCCTCGGCGAGGATGACCGGGATCTGTTGGCGGCAAAGGTTTCTATCGGCGTCCTCGGAGTTATTTCTCAGGTGATTAATATTAAAACATCTTTTAATGGGAAAAATAAAAAAAATAAATGATTCCTTTTTATTTTTATTTTTATTAAAAACTTTTATCTTCGCTTGTTACTACGAAACAGGTGACGCTCCAATTGGAGCCGATGTTCAAGCGCAACGTCACGAACAGAGTCGTCCCCGACGTCGGATTCGAGAACTCGATCCCCTCCTTCGCCGCCGCCACCCCCTACGGCGACATCACCTGGTACCCTTCCCAAGCCAGAGTCGTCTACCGCGACGACTTCAAGCTCCCCGTCTCCGCCCCCGGCACCGGCCTCAACGACTTCATCGGCTTCCGCGCCCAGCTCACTACCGTCATCGCCTCCACCCGCGCCGCCGGTGGGGATATCTGTCCGTTCGTCTTACGGAACATAATTCAGCTTTGATGCATTCGTTGTTAATCCATCGATCGTTCAAAATCGCAGAGGAACACAAAGAGGAAAAAGGGGATACGAAGGGCAAGTGCGTGATGTCCGAACTGAGCGTCGACGCTCTTCTCTTGCTCGGAATGGGCTTTAAGAACAGCTCCGACGAGTCGACCGGATTCACCGGCTATCCCGTCATCGGAAACCAAAGCGACATCCAATCCGCCGGTGAGTAATTTACTTTGTAATTCCTCAAAAGCTCAGGCGAAGTGATTATCGGAAATATAATTTAATTTCACTCTGTTTCCGACCGTCCGATAATTAGGTTCGTGCTTGCGGAGCAGTGAAGACGGCCTCAGCACGGCGTGCGCTTGGGATCCTCGCTTCAAGGGGCTCTTCTACCACCAGACAACCGTCAGCGTCCACTTAGTCAACGCCACCGCCTTCATCGCTGACGTGAAGCGCATCCGGGACGCCAGCCCCGCCGGCGCCCTCTGCGGCATCGAGCTCAACCTCGGCTTCTTCATGCGCTTCGTCCGCGCCTCCTC
>JBBUKS010000017.1:10839127-10875997 GCA_038050645.1 Hedychium gardnerianum
GATATGGAAGCCCATGTTCATGGTGATGGAGAAATTTTGGATTATATCTACAAGCGATTGGAAGCTCTTGTTGCATTGACTGCTGAAAAACAACTGTCTGTAGATTTTACTGAGTTGATGTTAGAGGATTTTCCTCCTATTCTACCACTTATGAGATGAATTTTTATTTACCAATACTTGAGGACTTTGGATCTTGAAGATACTATCTTGAACTCGAGGACTAGTTTTTTTTCAACTCGGGGGCGTCTGATGCAGGAGCATCCATCAGTAGAACCAATTTATGTCCTCCGATATGATTATGTTCCCCTTCGAGCTATGATGAGAAGAATACAAGACTATCAACCACCCTTTTAGGCCTTGAAGAAGGACGATCGAGACTATCGACAAGGAAGATGACCAATCTGTGGCTTCCTGATGCGATTGCGCTCTATTTGGTGTCCGGATAAGGCGGAATCAACTTTCTAATAGCTGCCAAAATTTTAGATTTCGTCTTTTAACTTTTTTTTATTTGTTTTAAATTTTTATGATTAGTTTTCTTTTCTAAAAATTAGTTTAGATTTTATCTTTTTTTAGGATTAATTTTCTTTTACTTCTTGCGACTTTTTCTTATTTCTTATGCTATTTAAACAAGGGTTAGTGTTCTAATAAAAACATGATGGAGTTTGGTTTTGATTTAAATAAAAAATTATTTTCATTTAAACCTAGAGGCGGCTCTTCTTCGTTGGTGAATTCCCTTCTTCCTACACTTTTTTTGCAACCTCTTTCTAAACGTCACACTAGGAGATTTATCCCCTATGCCAACTCTATTATAAGCTTTTTCTAAGTCAATGAATATCATGTGTAGATCTTATTTTTACTCCCGATACTTTTCAATTAGTTGTCTAAGAAGATGTATATTTTCTATTGTCGACCTCCAGGCATGAACCCAAATTAATTTTCGGTCACCATGGTCTCCTTTCTTAATTTTTTTTCTATTATTCTTTTCCAAAATTCATGGTATGACTCATTAGTTTAATACCTCTATAGTTTGTACAATTTTGTATGTTTCTTATATAAAGGAACTAGAGTACTTATTCTCCATTGATCATGTATTTTTTTTGTTTTCAATATCATATTAAATAATTTTGTAAGTCATTCAATATCTTGTTTCCCTAGGCACTTTCATACCTCTATCAAAATATCATCGAGTCTAACGGTTTTTCCATTATACATTCCATTTAAAGCTTGTTCTACTTCTGATGTTTGAATTTTAGGATAAATTTTTTAATTTATATACTCATTTGACCTACTTCAATTTCCTAAGTTAAGTTGGTCACTTAAACCTTCATTAAAATTTGATGAAAATACATCTTCTATCACTTTTTTATTTTTCCATCGTTTACTAGTACCATATTGCATTCATCTTTAATATATTTTAATTGTTTAAAATCTCTCGTCTTCCTTTCTCTTACTTTAGCTATTCTATAAATGTCTCTTTCCCTTATTTTGTATCCAATTTTCGATATAATCGTTTAAAAGTTTCATTCTTTACTTCATTTACTATTTTCTTAGCTTCTTTCTTGGCTAATGTATTTTTTTTAAGTTTTCCTCATTCTTACAAATATATAATTCCTTATAAGCTATTCGTTTTTTCTTTCACTTTCTCTTGTACTTTCTCATTCCATCACCAAGATTCCTTACTTGGTGGTGCATGCCCCTTTGACTCACCGAGGACACTCTTAGCTATTATTTTTAACTTTGATATCATCTTATCCCATGTCGTATTGGGGTCACCATATATTTCCCCTAATGCTTGTACTCCTCTTACCATCTCTTTAAATATGTTTTGCTTCTCATCCTTTAGCTTCCACCACTTAATTTTAGGAGTTGTATATATTTTCTTTCTATTGATACTATGTTTGAGGCGTATATCCAATACTACTAACATATACTGGGTAGTTAAGCTTTCTCCAAGGATGACCTTGCAATCTTTACAAATCTTTTTATCTTTCTTCCTAAGTATAATAAAGTCAATTTGCGATTTATTATTCCCGCTTTTAAACATGACCAAATATTTTTTTTTCTTAAAATATGTATTAGCTAATATAAGGTCATATACTATCGCAAAATTCAATATAGTTTTTCCTTCTTCATTTCTCGTTCCAAACCTATACCCTCCATGTACCCTCTCGTATTTCTCATTTTTCACTCCGACATGCCCATTTAGATCGCCTCCTATGAAAATCATTTCATTTAGTGGAATGTTTGTAGTACTTCATCTAGGTCTTCCCAAAATCTTAATTTAGTAGCTTCATCTAATCCTACTTGAGTTGCATATACACTAATTACATTTATAGTTTCTTTCGCCACTATTATCTTTAGAGCTATAATTCTATTCATTTTTCTACTACTCCTACAATTTCATCCTTTAACGAACTATCTATAACAATACCCCCTCCATTTCTTGTTTTACTCTTTCCTGTGTACCATAACTTAAAACCCGAGTTCTCTATCATCTTTTGCCTTCTCGCCTACCCATTCTGTTTCTTGGACACATAAAATACTAATTCTTCTCCTAATTATCGCATCTACTACCTCCATTGATTTACTAGTGAGGGTTCCTATGTTTCATGTTCCAAATCTTAGACTATTAGTTTTCTTATAATATTTATTCTTATCCAACCTATGGTGTGAGAACTCTTGCCTATTTAGCACTACACCCGAGTTCTTATGGAGATGTAGCGGTCCTTGCCGAGACGTTACAGTCGGACCCTGCAACGCGAACTCTTGCATATTTAGCACTACACCCGAGTTCTCATGGAGATGTAGCGGTCATTGCCGAGACGTTACAGTCGGACCCTGCAACGCATTCCTTATGGGGAACATCATAACATTGCACAATAGTTTAATTGATCCATTCATTGAAATTTGTCATAGTTTAACTCCGCCCATGATGAACTAGTCATGGTCAGTCCCAAGCCCGGATAAAGGAGGAGGGTTGCGTTAGGTTGCCAGCCTAAACCCTAAACCCTAAACCCTAAACCGGCCATGACTATTAGGATGCAAAACAAAAAACAACCAAAATCCATAATGAAAAAGACATGGACAATTTGTTGGTGTAGTCGATCCTACACAATTTACCCATTGGGAAAGGTTTGAAGAACATACCCACAACACTTATAAGCCAAACATGTATCTATACCATGTATCATGGTTAATGCCTACTTTGGTGGCTATCGTATTGACCTGAAGCACAAAATGAATAAGAGGTAGTGAAACTGTGATAGACAGTTGCAAGACTATTCATTATTCAATCTGAGATTTGAAATCATGCATAGTCTCAATATGAAGGCTATATCATGCATATGTACCTCTAGGAAAATTGGAAAGCAACCAACAACAACATCAACATCAACCAAGTCTAAGTCTTTATCTCACAAGTGAAGTTGGCTATATACATCCTCCTACATCATTGAGTTTGATCCCCTACTATATTATCATCTATATTTAAATAAATTTCATCCTCTTTTATTGTTACAAACCAAATTTTCTTTGGTCTCTCTTCCTCAATTAATGTGCATGACAGTCTCACATTGTCTAACTGGGACATTTATCTATATAATTATCAAGTTATATTAGTGCCATCTATTAGGAGTCAAATATATGAATTCTAATCCAATATTCAAATTTATACAAAATATATCATTAGCAATTTATTCATATCTTCTATATCACTTTTAATTATGTTAAATAGAATTTCCTTTGGCCTCCCCTGTTCTTCACACTTCCTTATTTTCTGCTGGCTTGGACGGGACAGTCTACAACATTAAAAACCACCTGACAATCAAACTTCAGCAAGACTTCAAGGCCTTTTTGTTCATATATCCATGCACAGTGTTTCTAGTTAACTTTTCTAGTCAACTTTCCTAAACTTGGGCAAGCTATATGATTATGAGCAGTAAGAATTGGCATAAGCTGACTGTTTCACAATGACAATTAAATTTAAGACAATTATTCTACTACATTAAGTTCAAGTGTTCCAACACAGTTTTATCACTTCATGTTCATGTACATGTTTTATGACCTCCCTCTCTAACGGATTCTTAAGGATATATAAACAAGAATCATCAAACTTTAATGGCAACTACCAAATCAAGTAAAATACTATGAGCAACATTAATCCTTGTTTACCTCCCGATGGGATGTGTAGTTCCTTTTTCCATTGCTGCAGCAACAGCTAAAGCTTCACTCTCACAATTCGGTGTACAACACAAAGACACATCAGATTTGGTCCCTCTAAACCAATGGCCATGAATTGGCTCAATTGCCTTACACATAAGCTTTCCAGTTGTGAGAGTTCCAGTTTTATCAAATGCTACACATTTGCAAGCTGCAAGAGCATCAAAGACATGCCCGCCCTTCAGCAAAATTCCCTACATTAATGACATGGAAATTACTCCAATAAAAAAATGATGTAATTTCAATAAACTATTCAATATTGAAAACAACATATTAAGAAAAATATTGCATCATATATACTTCAATTGCAAAATATAGCTTAAAAAAATTATCAAAAACGTTGTAATACAAGTCCTAAAATTTAGTATCTCAGTTTCTTTAAAATGTCTGGTATCAAGCTCACAACAACACTCTCAGTGGTAACCCTTGCCGAAAAAAGTCAAAGGTATCATCCAAGTTATGGTTTGGCTCCACCACTCTGATACCCTCCCACTTGGCCTATTTATCTCCAAGAATAAGAAATATAGTTATTTAGTATACAATTGAATTGAAATTCATAGAAACTTTGGGAAAAAAAAAATCAAAATGATGACCACTTACAAAATACATGAGTGGAAGAGAAACCGAAGGGAAAGGCTCCTTCTACCCATCACCTCCTACTAATATCACATAATGAAGCCCTAATGATATTTTGCATTGATTGAAAGCTCTGATTCTTGCAACATCTTAGCGAGGTTAACACTAGTTTGAAATGTCATGTTGTACCAAGTGGCGGGATTGAAACATATCATTCTAGTAATTAAAAAATCCAAAATTATCATTACAAGTAATCTCTCGCATGCCACCCCTATAAATTGTGTTGATGAGTATAAGCATCATGCCGAACCTAAATATGTTTCAACAGCTGTCAATATAAGTTCAAGCAATGTTTCTTTTATAGCTTCTTTATCCAAAATTATAATAAATTTATTGTCTAATTGTTATAGTCATTTTTAAAATAACCATGTTACACTTGGGTGGAAAAAATTATAGGAATAAAACTTATATGAACTTTTTATGAATTATAGGACTCGAAACAAAAACTCATAATAGCTCTACAAAACTTACGAACATTTTTTTGGCAATGTCAAGGTCCTTGATGACTCAATATAATTCAACATAAAACCGCGATGACTCACAAAAGAACTCCACAAAGACACACAACTTGTAATCAGTTCCACTACAGTCTTCTTCAGCTTGTGAAGAGCTTCATGAGGACCACATGAGCTCAATGAGTGTTTTCTTCAATTTGGGAGTACCTCCTCCATCTCCTTCCTCCACCTCTAATTTGCCACAGACACTATCTTTATCAACTCCAGCTCAATTGAGATTTTGAACCTTCATTAAACCTTTTTTTCAATGGCCCAAATCGAATATTGCTCCTAAGATATCTAAAAGTTGAATTCATTGATCCACATGTCTATTAATTTCACAACTGAAAAAAACAGATAAAATTAGAACCAGTGGAAATATAGGACAAGGAAACAAGTAGGTGCTAGCTCTCTAACGTGAGTGCATTAAAACATATAGATGAAGAGACTTGTAGGAAGATTGTAAGTAAAGTTGAACTCCATCATATCCAAATAGTCATGATCTCAATGTGATTTGCTGACCCATATGATGATGCCATTGATTGTGGTTCATAACTGGCTTAAAATTATAATTGTTATCCTGAGCATCATGAGTGAGATTGTGTTATATACGTTCATGACTTAAATATTGAAGTTTAAGGAGCATATATTTTTACCAACACTCTGTATATCCGACATCATCATCAACCCACAATCTGGATTGTTTTCAATGTCATCATTTTAATTTTTAAACTTCCTATCAAACAATATTAGAAAGATATAACAAAATGTCCTTGTTTTCTTCGAGCAACTCTTTATTGATAAGTGCAAGAAATGTTTATATTTCTTAAACAGAAAAACTCAACCATGCTTTTACCAATAAAAACCTCTTGTTCTTCATGTAGGCATTGCCGATTCTTGACTACTTGTTAACTTAGTTCAAGAAGGCTATTTTTGACCCGACCACGGGTCAGGTTTACCGGCCCTGATGCGTAATTTGGGTCAACAGGTAGGTTACCCGTTGACCTAGTTAAATGGGCCGGAATCGTAACCAACCCGTCTAGGGATGGGCTGTTGGACCGACAGTTCAAACCGTGAAACCGCCATTTTTTTTTTGAATTTGCACGTTGGAACTATCGGTAAACAGATGGTTTTCGTCCATTTAAAAAAAAAATTATTTTTTTAAACGGTTGAGATTATTAGACACTTTGTGATTGTTATTTCCAAACTCTATAAATAGACTGCTTATTTCATTGTTTTCACGTCATCTTCTCTACTCTTGTTTTTGAATTCCAAAATCTCGATCACTTTCAACTTCAATTCTCCAATTCTAATGGAAGGAGGTTTATCTTGGTCTCGGAAGTGCAAGGAAATAGTGTCTCTAAGTGTGGATCTCAACAACATTCAATTTACCAATGATGAACCAAGCAACTTCCGACAACTGAGACACAAGAAAGTACTAAAACTTCTAAGGTTCGAGATACTCCAACTTTAAAATCATCTATTTTTACTAAATATTTTGAGAAAACACTTTTTGTATGGAGGATTACGTGCAAAATGTAAGTATCGCAAAACCTCCTACAAATTCCAATCGGGCACTATACGTCATTGAAGCGACACATCGAAATGAAGCACCAAACGAAATTTGAAGTCAAACATTCTTAAACACAATTGTCTAGATTTCCATTGACTAATGGAGGTACCAATTTTTTTTTTTTTTTTTAGTTTTAACTCCGCCCATGACGAACTAGTCATGGTCGGTCCCAAGCCCGGATAAAGAAGGAAGGTTGCGTTAGGTTGCCAGCCAGCGTTAAACTATGGCAAATTTAAATGAAATCTTTTTTTTAGTTTTGGCTCTTAATGCACATTTGAATTTTTTTTGTCAAGAATCAACTAGCCCATCTACTAAACGTGTTCTCCTGACTACACTTACTCTATGATCAAAAAATTAATAAGACAAGGAAAAAAGATTTAATTATAGAATTTAGTAAATTAAATAAAAAAAAATAACTTTATGTTATAATATTTGGAATGAATATTGGCAAACTCATTTATATATGGGTGTGACTTGTCATTAGATTGATAACTCCTGACAATTCAAAAACGTTTATTAGCATATCGAGTCTTTGATGAAGCACACACTTGCTCACAACATCCCTCAATTATTATGCTTAATTTTAAAAGAATATGAATTAACTCCTAAAATATTTTCAATATCATTTGATAATGTTAGTTCTAATACTACGAATATTGACGAACTTATATTTATATATCTCCTACGATTGATGGTTTATTTTTCCATATTCGATGTGTATGTTATGATTTAAATTTATGCATTTAAAATGAATTAAAAATTTAAAAAAAAAACAAATCAACAAATTAAAAATATTATTTCTTAGTAGTGATCATATCCTTAGTATAATGAAACAAAAAGGTAGATTTTGTAAACTTAATGGAATGAGATCTAAAATTTTTTCACGTAATATATCAACACATTAGAATTCAACATATAAATTATTACAAGATTCATTTCAATATAAAGAATTATCATGTTAATTTTTTTTGTACAAAATACTAATAATACTAATGTATATTTATTTTCACACCAATTGAATATATGTAGCATTTGCGAAATTTTAAAAGTATTTAATTATGCAACTGAAACTCTTCAGTGTTTATTATCTTACTTTTCATTTAATTATGATGAATTTTTGTAACATAGCCTTAATTTTAAATAAATATGTTACGAATGAATTTTTATATTCTTGCATGTTAGCAATAAAACCAAAATGGAAAAAAATTATATATTTATTTAATTGCATTTGCTTTAAACCCTAAACTTAAATTAAATGGTTTACATGAAATGTTAGTTATGTATTGTGATGCTTTAATTCCATTTAAAAATTCTTCTTCTTTTGATCCCGTTAATATTGTACAAAATACTAGAAATAATTTATATGATATTTATAAAGATTATATTTTAAAATATGAATTAGAAACTAATGTGTCCGAAAGACAAAATATTAACAGTAGTAGTAATTTAAAATTTATAAAAGCATAACTTTATTAAAAGAACGAACGAAACATCCACAAGAATCCTCAAGTTCAGACATGAACTTGAGAATTATTTTACAATTTTTTTTTATTTCAGTGAAGCATATAGTGAACCAGATTTCAATATCCTCCTCTTCATCATAACAAAAGAAATTCTAGCTTGTCTAGTGTCAACCGATGTTGTAGAACAGACATTTAGTTCCGAAGATGATATATTGGATAAAAGAAAATCTACTATGTCTCCCTTTGAAAGGACAAAGAGTTACTTGATGATTGGACGAGAGCTGCAACAAGAATATAAGGAATGTAACTCTCAGATAATGAGGTAGAAGAGTTTGATACCAAAAAAACTAACAGAACGAGAAATGAAAATGAGTAATGTCACTTCTTAAGGAAACAAAGGTAAACGACCTATGTGGGCTTTAATTTCCCTATAACCTAAGGGGATACATAGACAACTTAAATAAGTATAAACTATTTTTTATATTTTTATATTTTTTAAATAAAATAATAATAATCTTGAACTGTCATGAACCGTGAACCAAATCATAACTGACGGTTATGAAAAAACGTAACCGCCTTGGAAGGTTAAGGTTAAGAATCGACATTTTGAAACTGTCGAACCAACAATTCTAAACCGGTCGGGTCTAGGCTATTTGGATCAATGTTGATGATACTTTTCTCATGCCCCCGAATAAAGAAACAATTAATGTCACTTCGTCATAAGTCAAATAAAAGTTCACTTTTGATATTAGAGCAAACTCATACACTTACATTCATTTCAAGCAATCTCACAATACTTGCATTAGCACACTACTTGTCGCTTATGTTGCCACTAACCATGCATGCTCATGGCATATGTGCTCATAGTCATATTAAGCTGAGAAAGTGTGGGAAAAAAAAGTTAAAATTATGAAAATTTGTGTTATTATTTCAACAATCTTATTGTTGTTTGTAATTTCGGCAATTTAGTTTACATCAACATTGCATGTTAAATTTGCATAAGATGCCAATTGTCTAAAACACCTAGGCTATTTTTTAAAGCCTTGATGCGGCACAACACTGAAGTGAGATACCAAACAATGTAGATCAATCAAGTGCTTGAGATAGGAACCATTCTTAGCTGGCAATTTGTGGTATGTCATGACAATCAATTAGGCTCATGTCATATTGTGTCATTATAAAATAATATAAACCAATACAAAACAGGTTAAACTTTTTAAATAAATTATATGATGTAGAAAATGTTATTTTTTTCTATCAAACCAATTAATATAATCTATAAAGTTGTTACACTTTCTCTAAATTTTAATTAATTAGATAATAAGTCTCGCCAGGATACATTCTTATTATCTTTCTGTGTTGTTATTTTCAAAGGTGTAATTTGTGTTTTGAGTAATGTTGTCATTGTGTCTCATTCTATATTGTTTTCCCAAATCATCATCATCTTGAATGGCAGAAGTGGTCTAATATGGGGTTATAGTAGTGATTGATAGTAAATGATTTCTCCAAAACGATGATAAGAGAACATGAGATTTCCAAATATTTATTCCTCAGAAGTTATTATAACTTATATATATTATGGTCCATTTATTCCTAACCATAAAGCATGTCTCTACTGTTAGCTGCCCACCATGAGAAAACATGTACATGCACAATGTATCTACGGATAATGTCAGATTAGTTGCAGTTTTCTGTTACATATTTTCTTCATGTAACGAGAAGAACATGGTAACACCAGAATAAGTTAGTACACATGGCATTACCATATAAAAATAAGTAAACAAAAACCAAAGACTTGATCTTTGCTTGGTCCAGAAAATAAGCATGCAAGATTTCATGTTTATACAATGCATGAATAAAAACCCAAGTGAATTTGATGAAATGCTAGTTAGCACAAAAACAAGGCAAATGTGAGAATAAGTATAGATATACTAGCACACATCAACCATCAATAGAAAATAGGAGAAAACTTTAACTATTACCTTACGTGCACATGCACTGATTGCAGTAGCATAAGCTAAGGGAGCCACAGCAAGTGCACAAGGTGATGCTGCCACCATAAGACCCAAAGCTCGGTAAATTGAGCCCCTAGAAACTACAAGGAAAAAATGAATGTCCACTAACACTTCCAGCATATAAAAGAGAAATGCCCCAAAGGCATCTCAAATAGCAATTACAGTTAAAAAACAGCTTCGAAATCTCAAATGGAGTATAGTAAACAGAGTTGGTAATCATTTGAATTATAAGGAACTAGTCACAGCAACTATGAATAACTAACCTTATCAAGGTAACAAAAATTCTAATAACAATAGTTTAAATAACTTTGGTCACTGAACATTTTTCTTAATGCAACACTTGAATCCCACTACTACAGGAGTATACTTTTCATTATATAAACCATATTTTTCTCACAAATTTTGCATTCCTTCAATATACAATTTTGTAAAGCTTACCATTTTGATGATATTTAAAACTATAAATATACTTGTACCATCAATTATGATTAAAAGGTTCTATTGCATACTGCATTGCACTACAAAAATACAAATATTGGAGAATGAACATAAAAAACCATGCAACTACAAATGAATATAGATTTCGGACAGCAAAAGCGCCCATGCAGTGCTTTCCTCTTTCCTCAAGCTCCAGGTAATTCCACCTCCATGTCTTGTGTAAATCTTGTCTTACACATTGCAGCAATAGAACTCCACAACAATGTTTTCATTCCCCTTGCTAAACCCTCATTTTCTTAGTAAAGTGAAGCATATGAGAAGTTCATGTGGATTTAGCAGAATAGAAATATAAACCGATGAATATCTATGTTGTTTTGAGTTCCCTTAACTTTCTCTTTGTTTTGTATCCTGAAAGTTAATCTAGAACTTATCACCTATTAGTAAGGGTTAGTTAGGATCTAGCAGTAGGCTTTAAGGTTGAAATGATTTGTTTAAAACTGAATCAGGCTGTCAAGTAAACTTTGATCAATGAGGTTTTGTACGAAAGGTCATTTTCCATGCTTTAGCTGAGGTGTCTTCATCCGGAAGTGGCCCTATTGGTGTTCAGGAAAATCAATGAAAGGATATTTAGAAATCAGAGCTAGGATCTGAGCTATTAAGGTGATAAGAGGCACATACTTCTGACCAGCCTTGTGGGTTGAAGCTTGTTAGGTTGTTCTATCTAAAGTGAGTTGATATCTAGGGGATTTTTCAAAGGAGAAAGGGTCAAAGAAGTTCCTAATGGTAGAAGTAAATTATTTCTTGAAATAGGTGGAAGCAGAACTAGTTCAGAACATAACTTCTTGTGGTTGAATACCATCATTATGTTTGAGCTACCCATTTGGTGATGAAAAATGGAACATGCCACATCCGCAAACAGGCAGACTTAAGTGACCAACAGGATATTGCACTTCCAAGATAGTTATGCCAGTAGAGATAACCCTGCCATCTTATAGAAAAATGAATTTTACCCAGGATGAACAAAATCAGAACTTTCAAGTGAACTTGGATTGGATTTACTAAAATTAGTTGGAATTGTACTTGTGGTCGCATAGCACAGTACAAGTTGGTCATGGCAAGAAAGAAAAGAGTATTGAAGATTTAAATAAGAAAATTGTTATTTAGTTAACATTTTATAAGCCTTATTAATGAAATTAATCTAATGCTTCAGATGGGGAGGCTTAGTCTCGAGAAAGATGAAAGCAAACAGACCTACACAGCAAATAAAGGTCATGCCTAGTTGGAAGGGGTCATATTGAATGCCACCAGAGGTGTGAATTGGAGCTTATAAGTAGAGCACTCTAGAATGGAAGGAAATCCCTACTCCCTAGGTTATAGAACTTAGCTAACTTTAAAACTTACATTGAGGGCCAGAATGACTAGGCCAAGAATTAAAATTCAGTTCACCAATCACTTTACTTTCAAATGCTTGTATAAAAAATTGAAAATATCTTTACATGTTCTACACAATAAAAAATTTGATTAATCTTAAAGATTTTATAAAGAATTAATTTGGATGCTCTAAGTCACTCATTAGACTTCAAACCAAGTTAATTCCCAAGAAGACTGACCACAGGCAAGATGTCCAAAGGAGATAAATTTGGACTATATGAAGCCATAGTTATCATCTCTGCAGTCGTAGTCAAATAAGACCAAAGAAGCATCCTAAATAAAAAAGGCCTTGATTCAAGAGTCCAAAGAAATATCTTGAAATGAAAGAGCATCAGACCTTAGATACCAAGTGAAAGTTAAGACCTAAAGAGGCATCCTGAAATAAAAGGCAGATAGAACTCAGGTTAAAGGTTCCGAGAGACATCCTCAAATAAAAAAAGAATAGCACCTCAGACACAAGATGAAAATTAAGACAGAGAAATGATTCCTGAATTTTTTTCTTTAAAGAAAAACTTAGGTCAAAGGTCTCAAGCCAAGGTTCAAAATTTCGAATCATGCCAAAGTTTCGGTCTTTGACTAGAACAATACTGTTTCGATATCATGTCAATGTTTCAATGTATGGTATCGATAATGGATTAGAGTTGAAGAAGGAGATGAAGCATAGAAAAGAGACATTGTCCATGCTTGTGTTCCAAGCATGGTTTTAAATCTTGTGTTATGTCTGGCGAGCGAAACAGTCAAAAAATATCATTCCGATAAATTATTGAAACTCAATACCACTCAGTATAAACAATATTTCCTTCCTTTGCTTTATCTCCTTCCACCTTCAACTTCCAATATGTCACCAGCAGCACCATGCATCAGAGCGTCAACACGATATTGGAATACTATCTTTTAGTCAAAAACCAAAACTACATCACGACTCGAGAGTTTGAAACTTAGTGCCAAGTGGTATCGAGTTTCAATGATTTATCGGAATGATACATTTTCGACTGTTCCACCTAGCACGGTGCGAGATTTCAAACCATGCTTCAAACTTGAGATGAAACTAAGATTCAAAGAAGCATCCTAGAATAAAAGGGCAAAAGATTTTGAGTTAAGAGTCTATAAAGGCATAAGACCTCATATGAAGATGATAACTAAGACATAATAGGTGTCCCAAAATAAAAGTGCATAAGACCTTAGCTCAAGGGTTCCAATAAAGAAGCATCTTGAAATCAAAAGGTCACAAACTCTCAAATCTAATATGAAGACTAAGACCTAAAGAAATGTTTAATATAAAAAGATCATAAGACCTCTAACCAAAGATTCCAAGAGGCATCCTGAAACAAAAAGGCCATATGAACTTAAACCAAAGTGAAGACGAAGACCCAAAGAGGCATCTAAAATAAAATAAGGTATCAAACCTCGAGCCAAGAATTCCAAGGTGCATGCTAAAATGAAAAAGGAGTAAGACATCATACTTGAGGTGAAGACTAAGACCCAAAAATAGGGGACTCTCCTTCAACAACAATAATTTTGGGCATGCCCTCTGTTTTTCGTCTTGCTTAGCTAGAGAAATTTTTCTAGGGAGGAAATTCTTGCCAATCATCCAATGACTAAACTTCCTTCAACTTCCTCCAAACAAGGAGCATTCCTATATCTCTGAGGTGAAAATGCGCTATGGCTGAGTTCATTGCCTAAGCCCTGCAGAGGGAAGAGCCAAAGTTGAAGGAAATATAACGAATCCAATTAGTCCGGCCATGAAATGGAAGAGTTCTTATATTTATCAACGACCATCTCCAACTCTCTATCAACACAACAAATCTAACAAATCAGTTCGTCCTGATGAGCAAGCTCAATGTCCTAGATGATCTTATTGTGTTTGGATGATTCGGATTTCAGAACCTCCATGTCTAGAACAGTTTCTCCTAAGCATCTAAGAAACCTAGGGAACTTGGTTAGTTGAAATCATTTGAATATTCATGCTACATGAACTCCTGCGCTTTTATTGTTCAAGTCTGTAATATTTCAACAAGACCAGTCCCTGCACTTTGGCACCCTTTAGCCAGTCATTAAGCTCCTTGGCCTGAGCTACGACCCTTGTGCTTCGAGCGAACTTCAATCCATTAGCATGTTAATGAGGACCTCAATCCATTTTATATTTTATTAGGACTTTAGCTCTCACACATGCATCTCTCAAGCCTTATGCAAGTTAGTTGGGGCATTGGCCCATTCTCTTATGCACTTATCACGTGATGCATTTGTGATTAGTGGATGTGGCTTGTGTTTCTATAATCACACAATATTAATAGAGCACTAAATTGAGCAAATGTTGATGTCAAATACTAATTAATAAGTTTGAAAGATGTTAAAACTAGGATATGGCGGTGACCATTAGATAGATTAATAACTCTAACTTGATATCACTATTTCATTCCTCTTAGGAAATGTAAGTAACGTTCAGTAATTTCTAACCTAGGGGACTGGTAAATGGGAGTGATTTTGAGCCTCGAGAAATTCCTCAATGTGGCACTAATGTATGCTCATAGAAGATTTGCCCAAAATTGGCTTTGAATTTTCATCTTAAGAATGATAAAAGAAAATTTTGAAATGGAAAGATCATAGATCTTCCCAAAAGCAAAAAATGAAATTGCTAACAATTATATTTGGAAGTGAACCGTTGAAAACTAAAAAAGGTTAATTACTTTCAATTTCACAAAACAAAGTTAACACACTTAACTTTAATTTTCTAAACAAAAAATCAAGCAAGGCTTAATTGACATGTGAGCAATAAAGATGGCAATTAATTGTGGAGGTTTGATTGAACAAATAATGCATATACATTAACATATGTTTGTATTTATTATATATGTGTGTATATATTTATATTTTAGTAGCATATATATGAATAGAATATTAATTCTAACCATGGTTTAAAATGTTGTTCTGTGTTGAACGAAACGGGCAAAATTTGTCGTTCCACCCACCCACCCACACACACACAGCATGCCACCGCGGGGTCACAGAGGCGCTGCGATCTCGCGGCAACTTTCGCAAATCATGACGGGGACGCCCACAAGCAGTGGGTGCGATGATGCAGAAAGGAAGAAACTTATGTTAATAATTTTAACCTTTAAGTTAAAAATTTAAAAAGGCTTAATCAAATCCTAATAAAACTATCACATTAATATAGTTGTCCGGCGGGGTGGGACAGCCCCCCGAAAACCCATCATCTGGCAGGCTGGGGCATGGGCGGGTCGTGCCGCCATTCTGGCGAGATGGGAAATTCTCAACCCAGCCCAACCAAGGTGAATTGCGGGTTAAACAGGTAGCCTATGAGCCCACCAAAAATATTAAAAATATATAGAAAATGTTAAAAAATTTAATTTGGATTGCGGGTTAGGCGTGTCAGCCCACGAGCCTATTGAGTTTTATACTTTAGTTTTAAATTTAGAAAAAAAAATTCTTCTCAACTCGGCCAACCCAAGCCCGCCACAGGCCGACCCACTTGGGCCCGCAACCCACGCAGGTTGGCACGCCCCGACCTACTTTTACATGAATTGATAAAACGTCAATTCAACCCACTTAAATTGTTTGACCCAACGAGTCCAACCCGACGGGTCAACCTAAATTGACAGCTCTACCCATTAATTTAATATATATATATATATTATTTTAATTTTAAAAATATATAATATTTATTTATTTATTTAACTGTGATCTCGTTTTTTTTCTTTTTAAAAAAAAAATATTTTATTTTTTATTTTTTATTTTTTTGTATTCTTAATTTTTAATATTTAGATTATTTTTTTAATTAATATATTTTATATTTAAAAAATACTAAACCATATCGGCATGGCACGATACGGAATTGAAACCGTATTGTTTCAGTCATAAATCAAAACTCACGGTTCAAGATTTAAATCATGATTCTAATTATTTATCCATCTAGCGTTTTTGACCTACGCAAGACAACCATATTACTATCATTTTTTTGTTATTATGTTTTTTTATTTTATGCTCGGCATGCACTGTGGCTAGCCTCCTCTATATTTGTAGAAGGGACTTTATTCAATAAATAGTTAAGTAGTTGTAATCATCTTAACAATTTACAGCATATAAATATCCTTATCATATGTGAACATTACCTGAGTTACCAAGGAAGGGCCACTTAAAAATAAATGGTCCAAGAAGAGCTATCCCCAAAGATAGAGCAACAACCACCTTGCTATAGTATTCGCCAAATTCATCTAACCACCTTTCTAACCTTGGCTTATTTAGTTGGCCTTCTTTTGTCAACTCAACTATCTTGTTAAGTGTTGAGTCTTCCCATGACTTGGTCACCTAGAGTAGAAGAATTAGATAAAATTAAATAAATGATATCAAATATATGCCGAATAAAAAAATGAAGCAAAAGCAATGATAAAAAAAATTAAAATGAAAACACAAAAAAACAAGCCTTCTCTTAGCTTTCCTTGAATGTAAGCACTTGCCATTGGGGTGAATGATATCTATTAAGGAAGAAACTAACTTAGCAGTCCAGATAACTCGAAACAATTAAGCAGTCCAAAATAAGTAAATTTCTGTTGTGATATCTAAAATACCAAATGAGCTGCTCAGTTATAAATTACTCAATGATTCACACCCAGTTCGACAGTAAGGCAACCTCAATTTGATCACCATCTGATCTAACCATCTATTGGGCCAACAAAACTCAAATTGGGCATGAATCAAGTTTGAATCCTCGAAATGATCCCTTAAAAATCCAGATTAAGCATATTAATCCCAAGTTTTGTTAAATTTCTCTAATTAACATCTCTAATTCTTGAATCAACCCTTAATCAAATATTAGGATAAAGCAGATCAGGTAGGGTTTAAGTTTTGTTGAAGTTAAGAGGCTCTATGCCCATTAGTGTCACATGGACAAGTGTAGTGGTTCATAAAATAATACTTTTTCTATATTCTACAACTCAAGTATTTAAAGTAAGTGGTTAGCCAACCAAATTTATAATTATATAACAGATCAGATAGATTTAAGTTTAAAGAGATAGGGAATTAATAAGTTAGGGTATATAATAATTGACCAATTATTAAAAGTATACCTTATAAATCCATACTTATTAACTAGGTTATTAATAACATATTAAATTATTAAATATATTTAATATGTACAGATTATTAATAAATAAATTTTAGGTGTATATCAGATTAATATTAATTTATAGTAGCATTTATTTTGTTTTGTTCCCTTACCTAAATCCTAAATTTACACCCTTTTTGAGATTCCATGTGTCCCCCTTTTGAAAAAATCATTATTTATGACAACTAGATCTATACCATGTAAAGTAATCATACCTGAGTCCAAATACAACAACAACCGAGCCTTATCCCACTATGTGGGGTCGGCACCTGAGTCCAAATAACAAAACTTATTAATATGGGCATAATGTCACCTTAATCACTTAAACTTTATCCCTCTCTCTCTCCTCGAGTTCTTATTTCTTTATCCCTTAGGAGATAGCTCACATATTTATGTGATGGCACAATCTTCCTTCCCACATCCAATTCTTTCTTCAACCCTCTCCTCCACCTCTCTCTCGCCCTTCCCTCTCCAGCAACCTTCGACAAGTTTATGTGATCCACCTGCTTTAATCATGCCCAGAGTTGATTGCCCCTTTTGATGTCCCACCATTGGCAAGGAAGTGGTACTTCTCAGTGCCCAAGGAAGAGGACATTCTGCATGCCATTTCTTGCATACAACCTTGGAAAAGAATGCATCACTAATTAAACCTACAAGTCCAAATCTTCAAGGTGCTCAAGCAAGAGCACCCACACATTGGTTACTCCAGCAAAGTCGTGTCCATCATTAACTCCTACATCAACCACATCTTTGATAAGATAAGTAGGATCACTGAGCCATGACTGATGCTGCACTGGTGCATTCTTCCCTTGTCTTTTCTATCTGTAACATTATAATAACTGGGCCTTGTTCTCAGCCCTTAGTATTTTCCCTATAAATGGCATCTTCAACTACCACTAAGAAGTAATAGTTTACTCATCCCTTCTAAAAGACACAACATCCCTGTAGCACCGAAATCATAAGCAAGGCATGGTCCCTTGTGCTGCAAACAGGGCCAACACCCTTATAGCCTCTCTGCTCTATTCCAAGCTCCTTGCCCAAGCAACTTCTCCCCTATCTCCCTCACTATAGAATTTTGCCTCTATGAAACCTATACCTTGGATAATCCTTATGTCAGCTCTCCAATCCATCTCCAAATATCATTTTAAGCAACCCTTATATCTTCACACTATAAAAGTACTTGTTCACATACCTTACTTTGCTATCCTCACTCAAGCAAAATAGCAAATAGAATATTGGCATCCAAGATTCAAAATCTTGAGCCGTGTCGGAGTTTCGAACTTTGACCGGAACAATACTATTTTGGTATTATATTGGTGTTTCGATATATGGTGCTGATGGAGAAATGAATGGAGAAAGGAAATGAAAAAGAAGAATAAGAAGAGACCACATCTATACTCTTAATATCCCATATAGAATTGTACAATTTTAACATTGTATTGCATGAACAAAAATTAAAAAAAAAATAACAAACATGACTTCAACTTATGCAGTTTGTAGCATGTCAAAGAGTGTTACATGTTAGTATGATTTAATGACATGATTAACCTATGCCGAGTAGTTTCAAATTTTGATAATTTATCGGGACGATAGATTTTGACCATGCCACCCAGCACAATACGAGATTTCAAACCATGGTAGCATCCTTCTCAACTAAAATTGCAATAGGGTTACTTGCACAATCCCTCCCAATTCCATCTCCATGATACTTGTTCTTCCTGCCTCACACTTAGTTCTCCCTTCAAATTGCATTACCTCTTCCTACTTTGGACAACTTTTACCTTTCCACAACTATATGCAATTCTAGCTAACCTAAAAAGTATTTTACACTAATTAAGGCCCACATGAGAGTTTAAATAAAAATAAAAAGAAGAAACTAGTGGGGAAAATTCTTAAAAGACCATTTTTTAGAAATGCTCAAATAGGGATCCTTTTAAATGTTATTTCCCAACTACCAATGATCTTTGTAGGAATCTCATCAACAACCAATTAGAATACCACCAGTCACCAAAGTCCATCGAACATCACTGAAATTGGCAGTCAACAACTAGCATTATATCATGAAATTTTGGTGCAATCATTCCTTACGTGGTCCAATTTGATTTGTGTCTTGATGTTTGTGTAAAGGGCCCAAGTTAGTCCGTACATATTGCATCTAATATGTGTTTAAGTTGTGAAGAAAGTTGGTAGGACAATATAGAGCTTGAAAAGCTCTTGACTCAACAAGGTAAAGTGCTGATAATGACATGGCATGGTCAAGATAACATGTTCTATGGCTTGGAGGTCCATTGGAGATTGGAGAAGGTTGCATGAGGCAATCAAAAGACCACAGGACAAGAAGCATTGAGATGGTGTGGGAGCAACTCATGAAGCACGACGTGTTAAATTAGTAGCTCAGTGGCTCAAGGTCCGCTAGAGATTGGAGAAAGATAGTATGGAATATCTAAGGGAGCACAAGACAAGGACGACCGAGACACAATAATTGCAAAGAAGGGGAACTTCGTAGATGAAGCGTAAAGGATGGCACATCCAACGAGCTGAGAGTTTGGTGCATCCAAGGAACAAGGAAACTGATATGAGACACCTTGGTGACGAAGGCAAGCTACAGAAGGTAATTTCTAGTACGTGAGTTGTGAGAGTTGAGAGAAAGCATCCCTGGAAGAGGATAGCTCTCAACATTGACCAAACTTGATCATTAAGATGATCATAGTTAGACTTCCAATTGACTGGAGCTGATTCCAATGAACAAGTGGGCTGAGTTGATTAAGGAGTTGACCCAGGTTATCTATGGTTAATTAGCTAATGATGAATATTGACTAATGCTATAATAGGAAAGTCAAAACGAGTCATTGATCTACAAAGTTACGTTGCAACAATCGAACGACCTATGAGCTACAGTGAACCGATCAATTGATAATGGAATCCAGTCAACTCAAGTAGCTGTTAGCGAACTCAAACTGCCTAATGGTGGATCCAATCGATTGATCAATGATAGATAAGCAATTAACAAGTGAAGTTTAAAGGGGTTAAACACTATATAAAGGGGAGCAAGGTGACATTTAAAGGGTAGAAAAATATATTGGTTAGATTATAATAAACCTCATAATCCTTCAGCCTTCCTCTCCAATCTCATTATATTGTTATGTTGTAAGAGCTTTCTCCGCCTTCAAAGATTATTTGTGAAAAAGAAAGATAGTTAGGTTTCTGGGAGTGACTTAACAATGAGTCATAAGCTATGGCGTAGGAATGAGGGTTACAATCACGTTATATATACCTTGTTAGTGATTTGGTATGCAAATCTGCTTTATGTTTTTATTCCGCTTCATTAACTCATTGTGTGGCTTTTTTTAGGCATTAAAAAGAGTAAAAAAAATTATTTGTAGGACCTATTCATCCCCTCTAGTTATCTGACCATTCATATGCAAAGGTCCAGTTATTTGGGTACTTTTATACTCGTGGAGTAAGTCGAGGCCTTTTCTAAATATAGGGACCTTTTAGAGGGTTTTTGCCCAAACTTATAAAGAAAAAAAAAAGAGAAGGAGAGAAAGAGGAATATATCTATATATTTAAAAATAAAAGCAATATAAAAGAAGGTAGCAATAGAATAAGAAAGGGGTAGTGAAAAATACTAATCTTGAAGATAAAATTCATATTCTAAAATTTTATTAACCATCCTCTCCCTTCATTCTTCAACCATATTGAAATATTGTCAAGGTTCAATATTTCACCTCAATTTTTCATCTTTCATTCCTCTTGCGTGCATGATTTATGATTAGATTAGGTATATTATCTTCCTCCAACACTCTCTTCTAGTAAATGTCTCACTTAACATCTCTCAAGTAAAATGATCGAAGATTCAATCTACCTAGACATTCCTACTCTGAGGTATGCACCTGAACTTTCAATCTTTCAGCATTGTCGTCGAGTCATTAGACTTATCCACCTATCTTGATGAGTTTCCCACGACATTAGAATTTATAGTTGTCCTATCATTATCTTCCTTATAAGAGCCCTCTTCCCTTCATGTCCAATATTGACTTTTGCTCTGTTTAAGCTTAAACATAAGATTATTAGAATCTTTCTCTTCTTGTCAGTCAATTGATTTAGTCCATTACCAAGAAGAACCCAAATCAACATCCTTTTGAATTCATTTGTTGACAACCCGAACTAGGGTCTTCTCTTTAATGTTGATTTTTTTTTCTTGAAGTTGAATTAACAGTTGCTATACCTTCTACACCGTCAAAAATCAAAATCTTTTGCATAAAACATTTTTATCACTCTTTATGTTCGTTACAACTTCAAGAGATAGATTAATTCTAGATTTCCAGTATCCTCAATTTCATGAAGATCTCAAAACCTAGGTCATCTCTCTTACATCACCTCTTTGCCTCCATGATTTGAATTCTCATACCATATTAGGCAACACAGTCAAGCCAATAAGCTATCGAAATTTGGTATTACTTGGCCAAGGTAATTCTTTACCATGTAGTTTTGTCAATTGAGAATCATGTCGTCTCGGCACTTATACCCTTTAACATACTACAATGCATGTAAAGTTAATTGAAATAATGTTTGTTATCTTTTTGTAGATTGTGTTCAAACAAAATATGTCAAAATTGCACCATTCTAGAGCAACAAACTACGAACTTAGGTCTAATGTTGTCTTCTCTTCTTCTTCTTTATCTCCTTCCTCCTTCCCCTTTTAATTCATTACCGACACCATATATTAGAACTCCAGCAAGGTAACTAAAAATACAACAAACGACTTGGAATTTTGAATCTTGCTTGCCTCTCAAAGTAATATTGAACTTTAATCAATTTCTTTGGTGATATTAACACCTTGTCCCAAGAGTAGATCTTGAAATCCTAATCCATCTACTCTTCTCTAAATCTTTTCAAAATTTCTCTATTCAAATTCCCAAACTACTAAATCTAAAGCATCTTCAATTTGAGAGGGTAAAGATTATACTTATTTGAAGATTAGAGTAACTCATATTCTCATCAAGTTCCACTATCAACCCTTTTGAAGATAAGAGCATGCCATTTAGTGTTCTAGTATTGTGTCTACATCTTCATTTTTTTTCCATCTTTTTATATTAGTTGTGGTGAAGGGGAGCCTTAGAGCAATAGTAAAGTTATTGCTGTGTGACTTGGAGGTCACGGGTTCGAATCTCGAAAACGACCTCTTACAAAAAAAAAATAATAAAGTAAGGTTGCATACAAAGCTTCGTGCACCGGACTGCCCTTTTATAGCTGACCTTACCTAATGGGATAAGGCTTGGTTGTTGTTGTATTATTTTAGTTGTGTTAATTTTCTATTTTATGTAGCAAGACTAAAGACAGTCCGGTGCACGAATCTCCCGCTAATGCAGGCTCCCAGGAAGGGTCGAACCACATTGGTCTATTGTATATAGTCTTACCTTATATTTTGCAAGAGGTCATTTCCGCTACTCAAACCCCTCAAGGTCACATGGCAACAACTTTACCATTGCGCCAAGGCTCTCCTTCATTTTATGTAGCAAGACTACCGCACATAATATTTATATTCTAGTTTGAGTGGGAATGTTACAACCATTAAACTTGTTGAAGCTAGGAGGCTCCACCCCTAGAGGTAGCAAAAGGGCCAAGCCACCCACAACATGTCCCAGCCCGGCATAGTGTGGGTCATGCGTAACATGGTTGCCAAAAATCAAGTCATGTTGCACCCGGGCCCAACCTAGAAGTCGAGTTTTGTTGGGCAGACTCGATTCATGAATTGTGCTTGGCACGACCTAGGTTTGGGCTATGTCAAGCAAGGCACAGACTAGGCCGAGCACAACCCTTTTAGCTTTGTGCTCATCATGTCACTATATGCCTCCTAGTGGAGCACAACAAATGGAGCACGGCTAGGTTACTATATACTCTCCAAGAGAACAAGCATCTCAACCAAGCGATATAGGACTAAAATATCCATGGTTGAGATATAGAAGCTTGTTACTAGTGATAAAGTATCCTTCCTTTAGTGCCAATAACACAAATCAAGCCTAAAAGATCAACCCAACCATAGAGATGTTACCACTTTATTGGTACCTCAAGTTGAATAATAAGTATAGTCATGGTTTAAAATCTCGAGCTATATCGAAAATTCGATTTATAAATGGAACGATACGATTTTGGTACTGTGTCGTATTGTGCCGATATGGTTTCGGTATTCTTTTAAATATAAAATATATTAATTAAAAATAAAAATTTAATCTAAATATTAAAAAATATTTTTAAAATAATAATTTTAAAATATATATATAGGATCGTGACACCTATGGTAAATAAATAATATTATATATTTTCTAAATTAAAATAAATAATATATATATATATATATATATCTTTTAAATTAACAGAATGTTTTATTTAAATTTAATTATTAATTTCTTTTACATCCCACCCATGCATCCCCGTCGAGATCCTCGCACCGACAGACGTTCCCGCTGTGACCCTCAGAGGTTGCGCCAAGCCTCCATGACTCAGCGGAGGTAGCTATGAGATCGCGGCGCCCCCAACCTGCGACAGCTTGCGATTACAGTGTCGGGCGGGTATTGATGTCGGGCATATGGGCAAAATAGCAAATTTCGCACATTTCTCCCGGTACAATGAAATTTTAAACATGAGTATAGTTAAACTTAATATATACCAAAATCTGTAATTTCTTAGTGAATGAGTAAAATGAGTTTTTGCTGTAAAGTTAATTCAAGTGTCGCTTGGAATCAAGTTCAAACCATGATTTAAAATTTTGAGCCTTATCTGAGTTTCGGTCTGTGACATATGATTTCGGTACCATATCGTGTTAATATGGTTTTGATATTTTTAAAATATAAAATATATTAACTAAAATTAAAAAAAAAATAATAACATAAATATTTTTAAAATAATAAATTAATGAGATAATTTTATTAGGGAATTAAGCCTATTTAGCTTATCCCTACCCTAGAGTTGATTGAAATTAATAATATAAGTTTAATTAGTTTGATTAAAATTTCCCTCATGAGAAAAAAAAAACCCTTCCGTGAGCCTCTGCGGGGAACGCACGATGCTTCCACGGAGGCCACGGAGCTCGCGCGACGCCTCTGCGAAGGTCGCAGGGCTCACGCAACACCTCCGCGAAGGCCGCGAGGCTCACGCGACGCCTCCGCGAACATCGTGGGGCTCATGCTACGCCTCCACAGTAGCCACGGGGCCTCGAGTCGGGCGTGTTGGTGCTAATTGACAGACGAAATATTTCATCTGTTTCTCTGGGTACGACACGAGATTTTAATCCATGGTTCAAACTGACACAAGCGTCAAGGGAAAGAATTATAGGTGGTTTGGTTTGGTAAGCCATCTTAAATTAGTAATTCAGTTGGATGATGGGTCTATTAAGACTCAATTGGATGGTTGATAATGGATTATTTTGTTGATATGTCTGAATGATGAAAGAAGGATTTATTGGTAAGTCTGGTATTACAGTAATATTGTATATTTGATAGTTTGATGCAGGATTAAATCCCATTCTTCAAGAATCATGGCTCTTATAATCCATTGTTATGAATTTTTAAGTTTGGTTCACTGTGGATAGTGGTTGTGTGGTGATTCATATAATGAACCATAAGAAACCAAATATATTTGAATGAAAATGATTGACGTGTATCTTTTTAACTTTTAATTAGTTAGTTAACTGATGTGTTGTGGTTAGTAAAGAGATTGCATGTTAGTAGATTGAGTAAATACATAATTGAGATGTTATCTCTAGATTGTTTGTTGCTAGTCCACAAGAGGAAGTTGTATTGTATCTTATGTATTTTGTTACTTGGAGAGGAAGATAGCAGATAGCAGATTTGCCTTTTCTACAGATTTAAAAGTCATCAATAGATAATATTAAATTGATCAGTGGAAGAATCGAAGGTATAGGGGCAAAGAGAGACTGAAGAAAACGTTAGTTAATATAATAAAAAGCATTTGATAGAATTCAACATTATTAGTGACATAGTGTTGTTACATAGAGCATAATGGAGGTATATGATCTTTGAGTTGACTCTTTATAATTTGGACAAATAACTCTTCTTGATAAGGATGATGGAAGTGGTGATGATGAAGCTGCTTATAAAATATAAGCTCCCTTGAATGCTAAAAGCAAATGCCAACATGACTTGTGGATGAAGTGCAGATTGATGGTAAATATAAAGTTTCCTTATGTATGTTTTTCAAATAGGTTAAAATGTATTGTGTGAAAATAAGCTTCAAGATACTAGAACAAAAGAACATTGAAGAATATAATAACTTCAAAGTGTTGGATCAAACCTTTATAATCAGCATTCCCTCCAAGTTTCTGGCACCACCAGGAATGGCATCTCCAACCCCTCGTTCTAATGGCTTGATTTCACCAGTTAAATGCTCAATAGTAATCGTAGACGCCCCTTGAACAACTTCCCCATCAACTGGAACAGCCTAATAGATACACCGTTATTTCAATGCAAAACTAAATGAAGTAATCAAATGTCACCATGTAAAATGAAACCAAGTTAGGAATCTATAGTAGTAGATAAATACAGACAATAGAAAAATAAAAAAATTGAAACGCAAATACCTAGAACAAAAACTATTACTGCACAACAAATCAGAAAAAGAAGAATTCACAAAGACCCAAAAAATGGTGTGTCTCATGTATGCAATATCTTATTGAAAAATCTTGTTCCACAATAATTAGTGTGGTAGTAGACGGAGGCATATGCTCTCAAAATTTTGCCTACAGTTTACAGAAAATAAGGCATTTTAGCAATTTTAAATTCTAGGTATGAAATTTAACTGATATCACAAACCCAAGAGGGGCAGCTTTCTGGAGCAATGCAGAAAAGTGTTCAAATACAATAATAGATGATAACTAATAATTCAACATAAGATAAAATCATGAATAATTCAATCATAAAGTCGTGACTATACATCCATAGACTAACATATGACTACTAATTCCAGAGTAAATGATCCATATGCAAGGGCAACTATTGCAGAAGGAATAATTCCCAAAAATCTACAGGATTGGATTGTCCTTCTAGAATGTAAAAGATCAGATCGCTGGTTTCTTTCATATTTTCTAAATAGTCATGTAGAATGAGTGCTGCTTGGACTCAAGGATGATCAAACAGATGCTTCAACCAAGCTCAGTTAGCACCAAAAGGCGACCAAGGTTTTTAACAAATGATATAATGACAACACTTGAACAACTACTATTAAGGTGACCAAGGTTTTAAAAGGTTATGCATGCAGTATGTGGTTGAGTTATTGCATAGCAAAATATAAAGTTCTATGGAAAATCATTTAAACTAATTGTATTTAAAAAATACATGGCAATGTATTAAAAAAAATATGCAAGCTTATATATACATAATATTATTTATCAAAAGAACAAATGTAAGCAGTCCAAATAAATTATCAAATAATTAAACGTAAAAAATCTATAAAAATGAAAATCACAATAATGAATTTAGTAATTTAGCCATTTATAGAAGAAATTTTATATCTATCACATAACATATAACAAAAAACATATATGTGTTAAAATGTTTAATGTGTACAATTCCATGCTTTTACACTTACATCACCAAATAAATTGTATATACAAAAACTTCACAAGTATTGAAAGAGAGGATTTATCTTTCATATATTATTCAAGAATTTGAATCATTTTGCCCCAAAACTTAAAACTTTTTTCCTAAGTTGATCTTGATACTCGCAAATGCATTCACTAAAAATCATCATCAATATCAGCTTCGCGATAGAACTTTTTCTACTTGGGATATATATAGAGAGAGAGAGAACCTTTTCCATTGTATAATATGTAAAGCTAAAAAAATCAAATGTAAGATCACTTATAAGTATGCAAGTTGTTTTCAATCAGAGGTTTGTGAAGTATGTGTTGTAGAAATTCCTCTCTGAATTTGATAAATTGATAATATAGGTCTAGGGATGTGACACACGCTCCACTAGATGAGGTTGCATGATCCTGCAATATTATCCTGTGGTAAAAACATGAGATTCCATGGAATGAAACTTCACATGCCTGATTCTGTATTACCACTCCAATATCTCAAACACCAATAAAGGAAGGTTGAAATCAGTATCTTTTAGAAGATCATCAACTTGCTAACCAAAGAGTAGGGCAAATTGATAAACTTGAAGACAGTATTACGTGGTTGACATATACTAGTCAAAGCTAGGTCATCAGTATTTACCAAAAAGAGTAGCAAACAATATGCCAAGTTGTTGCATAAAGCCAAAAAATGTTACCAAGGGAGTAAATGTTACTCTAATCCAAGGTTCAAAATCTCAAGCCATGTCAGAGTTTTGGTCTTTGACTAGAACAATATTGTTTTGGCATCATGCCAATGTTTTGATGGATGATATCAGTAATGGATTGGAGTTGAAGAAGGAAGGAGATGAAACATAGGAAGGAGTGTGCCAAACATGGTTTCAAATCTTGTACCATGTTACGCGAAATGGTCGAAACATATGTAAATTACCAAAACTCAATACCACTCAGCACAAATAATGTTTCCCTTTTTTGTTGTCTCCTTCCTCCTTCAACCTCTGATCTATCACCAGCACTATGCATCAAAGTGTCGGCATGATTCTGGAACAATATCTTTTTGGTTAAAGACCAAAACTACGGCATGCCTCAAGATTTTGAACCTTGATGCCAAGTGGTATCGAGTTTCGGTGATTTATCTAAATGATATATTTCGACTGTTTTGATTGTCCCAACAGAATACAAGATTTCAAACCATGCTCTAATCAGCAGTATGCATCGAATCAACAAGAAACAGTCCTTTATCCAATCAATATGAATTGCTTCTAAGAGACAGCTATATTTAAAAAGTAAAACCAAATGATCACCAAAATGGAAGTACTTAAATGAAAAGACATCTTTACATAGTATATGAAAGTGGTAGACAAGTATGACAAGGGAATTAGCAAAAGGTAGCAATATCTCACAAGAAAAAATTCATGAATTGTACATGATACAATAAACAAAATGAGAAAAGTAAAGTATCATCAATGGGCATTATAATGTGTCAAAGCATAATCCAAAAAAGATAAATACATAAATATCAAAGATTTTGCACAAACCTCACCAGCCCTGACCAATATATATGAACCCACTTCAAGGTCACGAACTGGAACTTTTATGTAATCTAATTTTGTAAACTTAGGAGGTGCATCATCATTTACTTCTAATAATAGTGCAAAATCTGGATAGTTTTCCATTAGTTCCTTGACATCAATCATTGATCGTCTTGTAAAATACTCTTCCGCTGTACAATAAAAAAAATTGTGGAACAAATTCCATTTCATAACCACATTTACTATGATTCTGATAAATTGTAAACTAAAGATTTATTAGCTAAAGGGTTTACCAATATGAGCAAGGTTAAACATAGCTAGAAGCAGGCCGCCTTCTAGTGCGTTCCCCATGAAAACTGAAGTAAAGGCTGCAAGAGCCATGAGCACATGAATGTTTACTTTTCCAAAGGCAATGATCAGAATAGCATCTAGTGCTGCTGAAACCTAAAAAAGTCAGTATAAGTGATTTAACGCATTCCAGACCAATAATAGAAAGAATATATACATAAGCTAATTGCCCAGTTGCATATATAACTCACATAACATTTAGATAAACTAAATTGGCATGTAGTGTTTTGCTAATGATTGTGGTGGAGTAATAGTATTCATATTCCAGAGCATGCAATATAAAAGTCAACCAAGCCTTATCCCGCTATGTGGGGTCGGCTATATGGATCCTTTTACGCCATTGAGCTCTATCTCCTACTATATCATCATCTATACTTAAATAAATTTTATCTTGCTTTATTGTTGCTAACCAAGTCTTTTTTGGTCGTCCTCTTCCACGTTTGATGTGTGTATTTTATCTTATATCACACGAGCCAAATGGGAAAAAATAAACCTTTCCAATACAATCATTCTTAATTGCGCTAATTGGTGGAATCTCTTAGCTATATGTATATCACATCTGTTCAAAACTGATTCATATATCCTAGAATTTCAACTTACTATCCAATAGCCCTCAATTGACAATCCTAGTTTCAACAAATCTGGTTGGCCAAATCTGTAGGATGTGATACTAACTATAATTTCAAACAGCATATATAAGAGAATATCCAAAGTGTCACCATTCATGGCTCTTCTTTGTTCTTTTTTCCTTATCCCTATAAATTGAACTAGGATTTAACTGAAATTAGGATTTGATTGTGTCTCGATCAAATTGAATTGGGTGGTCTTTTGTTTAATATGGGAGTTTGGTTGAGGTCAGAATTCATTGAGAGTTAGCAACTAACTGTGAGTTCTTCCCTGATCAATAATGACCCAGAAAAGGACAGGAGGTTAAGGAAGTTGAGGCGTCTGAGTGTCATTTCTTCGAGCACGTGGTAGATCGATAGCAGCAGCAACTTCCAGGCAAAATGTGAGACAGTCAGTATAGTTGATCTTATAGTTATTACCTACTTTTGGAGAGGATAATAGTTGAGGACCAGGAAACCCACCCTAAATGTGTACTGGTCAGTTGAATATACCTTAGCCAAGCTTATTGTCATATGTCTGCATCTGCTCAACTTCCTATACTTCCACTACACTAGTGGGTAAGTTATTTTAAGCAATGAGTTTCCGCAAAGGAGAGATTTAATTAACTCAATTTTTTACCTGAATAAAATCATCCAATCTACTTTATTCAGATTCCAACATTTTTAGGCAGCATTTTCATGATTTGAAATAGTTATATATTTTTCTAACAATCTCTCATTTGAGATCAATTGACTATTTCTAAGATTGACAATTGTTGACCTTGATCCAACTTGGCCAATTCACTACCAAATGGGATAATTTTTGCAATTATGGTAGAAAATGATTATCGATATTTCTGTGAAAAAGTTAAAAAATATACTTTGGAGGCAACCTTTAATAAAATAACAAATATTTAGGCAAGACTAGATGGATCACATCCCTCCATTGTCACTAGTAATATTCATATTTCGTAAACCATTTTTCAGTTGTGTTACCTAGAACTTTTGTTGGTCTCCTCAACCACCCACACACTCAATTCTTATCACTTCAAATTATCCAAATATATAATCTAAGGGTTAGTCTTCTGAATACGCTCACATCATCATAATATATTTTCTCATATTTTATCACATATTACGGCTACATCTAATTTCTTTAGGCCAATAGTATTTTTTATTGTTTCATGTAATTGCAAGCATCCATTATATTATCCTCATATCTACAACACCAACTTTTTTTAAGTATGTTTCCAAATTACCCACAAAGTATGGCAACCCATACCATAGTCATATATCATTTCCCTTTTTACCTAAGGGGCACATGGCAATCATACAAGGCTCCAAAAGTTTCTCTATGTTTCAACCACTCACTCTTATATCTTCACAAATATCTCTCTATTTTATGTTAAATAATCAATTTGAGATATCAAAAAGTCATATTAAATATAGAGATTTAACATGTATAAAGATATAAACTTGATCAATGTGAAACAATCTTAGGTCTTAAGCGCTTATGTGACTTTGCAACTTTGAATAAGATAGGATCAGTCACTTAAAAAGCTAAGTAGAATGGCCAAGAAAGCTAGTTGTATTTTATTTTAAATCTATATGGAGACCCTGAACTCTGCCAAAGTGAATCAACTCAAATAATGCAAGGGAATCCGATATAAACAAGTAAACGTGAGCCTCAATAAGACTGTCCATTCTTTCCTCCAAAAGAAGCGAAAGGAAAATAAAAAAGAATGGTACGATATAGCAGGTACGGAATTACCCCAACAAGAGGAAAGGCAATTGCAATGAGCACATTCTGCAACGGTTTGAGCGCTCCACCAGGAAGGACGTAGGGACAGGCAGAAGCGAGGAGAAGCAACGCCATAGAAGAACAGCAAAGATGTAGGTTCTCCCGGAGGAAATCCGCAAGGCCGGCCCACCCTACCGCTTGCGCAAAGCGGAGAATAGCATCCTGAGCTTTATTTGCAACCGCGTCTTCTCCATGCCCGTGGTGGTGGTGCAGGTGCTGGTGATGGTGCTGGTGCTCGTGCTCGTGCTGGTGGTGCTCGTGGCCATTCTCATGGTCGTGGAAGTCACGCTTACCGTCGGCAAAGACGTGCGCGCGAAAGTTACGGGGACGGATGAGGCCCAACCCGGAGACGTAGTAGAGAATAGGGCTTTTGTTGCGGAACAACGAGGGAGGGAACCGGTTGTGAAGTTGCCGACGATCCACCGGGAGGGAGGAGGAGGACTCCCTGTCCCTCCTTTTCCGAGTGGGAAATCTACCAGATGCGATCGGAGTGTTCCTACTGAAAGCAAGGGCTTCCATCCGTCCTGCGGACTCGAGAAGCAGAGAGATAGATTATAGCAGGCGAGGTGAAGGATGTGGTGGGGGTATGTGGTGGAGGGTCGGTTGGGATGTCAACCGCCTCCGTTCGCCGGGATCGAGCGGAGGGTTGTGCTCACTCTCTGCTCATCAACACGGGCGGGGAGCCGGGCGGCGTCCTTTTCTGTTTCGGCCGTCCGCTGTGGATCGAGCGTTTAAAAGTGGATTGCGGCAAAAATTGGCAACTGGACTGGAGATCAATTCCTATTTGCTGAGTCTGAGGCCATTATCTCCCTCAGTTCGCCGTCAAACTTAAAAATAAAATTGGTCAGAATCACGTGGCAGCGCTTATTTCTGAAAGTTATTAAAAATTAAAGAAATTATCTTACGCCATACTGTTTCTAATATATATATATATATATATATATTTTAAATCATCAAAACGCCTACCTTATTTTTCATCAAAATGCATTTCTTTCTATTATTCATCAAATTTATTCTTCAATATTATTTTTATTATTATTTTTTATTTGAATTCTAAATAGACAAAATATATTATAATAATTATAAAATCATAACTACTACATGTATTATAACAACTATAATTTTATAATTATTATAACATAAATATTAAATAAATAATTCAAATTTATATTAAAATAATTATAAAATTATAATTGTTATAATAGTTATAGTAGTTATGATTTCGTAATAATTATGATTTTATAGTAATTATAATTTTATAATTATTATCATATGAATGAAATAATAGATGAATAAGATTAAATTCATATTAAACTATAAAATTGTATTATTATAATATGAATATTTTTAAATATATTAAATATATATTATAATATGTAGAGCAGTTACACTACACCCTAATTAATTTGAGATTTAAATAATAATAATAATAATAATAATAATAAAAAGATGAATGTGCTACGGACCGATGCCTTTTGATTAAAGTGAGGCCATGGATGATTTGATAAAATATCTCTTTATCCATCTGACCTATTGCAATATATGTAAAAATTTAAAATAAATCACGTTGTATGGCGATTTTAAAAGTACTATTTCTTTCTTTAAAAATTTAAAACCTCATAATAAGGTGAAATCAAGATGGTAGAGCATATGTCTTAAGAATATAATAGTTTTGGTTTGGATTAATTTGATAAGGTTTTTGTCAAAAAAAAATTGATGATCTTATACACATTCAAATCAATCTAAATTAGACTAATATACTTTTATATTCTCTTGGATCTTATCGTGCCCTCAAATCTTAATTTCATATCCTAGATAGTATATTATAAATTTTTAAAATTTAGACAACTTAATATAATTTTAACACAGCTCACTATTAGACTTAAGTTTATTATATTTACTCAACAATAGCCAAAGACAGAGCCATATGGGTTGGCCTGTGCTATAGCCCAGTTCATTTATTATTATTATTATTATTATTATTATTATTATTATTATTATTATTATTATTATTATTATTAAATTTTATTAAGTATTAGATTTTTATCAAAATAAATAAATAAACATTGAATCATCGAACACAGAGTGAAGGTTTTGATTTAAAATCAGATTGGGATCAAATAAAATTCATCGGGTAAGCATGAAGATAAGAAGTTTGTCGGTTTAAATCGAGATTGATTTGGCCAAGTTATGGCCAAATCGAATTTAATTAGATTAAATCGATTTAAAATGAGTTAGAGAATTTTTAAAAAACCCTATTCTCTCCTCTTTTTTTTTTATTCTCTTCAATATATGTAACCTCGCTCCCACCGCCTCACGCTCAACCTCCATAAGTCGACTTCTTCTTCTTCCGATCTTCTCCTTATTCTTGTTTTTTTTCTTCCCAACCGTAGCTTAGTTATTTTCTCTTCTCTTTCTTCAACAACAACTCTTTTTTTTTTCTTCTCAAGAGTAGCAACTCTAGTCTTTCTTCCTCTCCAACAAAGTAGCTCTTGTTTTGCCTTTTCTTATCGTCGACAGTTAGAATTAGCCGAGATCGTCAGAAAAGAAGGTAAGACTTGCGTTCTCTTTTCCTTTCATGCTTGAAGTTGTTTTGTAGTATAATGTAAGGTAATGATTTTTTATTTCGCATCTATATATAATTTATTATATATTTTTGATAATAATTATTACAATAAGTTCAAGCTCACCCCAACTCTAATTCATGGATCCATCTCTGACAACAACACTAATGTGTTTCTAGGACTCTTTTGACTCTGACCATATCAAAAAATTTAAAATTTGAGAACTATATGACCTAATGTGTGTGTTTCGTATATAGTTTTTAGTATTGTTTTACATGTATTTTATTTCATCATATGATCATATTTTGCATACTTTCATTTCTTTTGCATTATTTTCATTCTTTTAGTTTGAAGAACTGCTCTTTATGTTTTTTAATTGACAGGATGCGAAATCGGAGTTTAATTAGAGTAAAAAGGCCTTGAAAAGAGAGTTCACAGTAAGAAACATACTCTGGTCATATCCCATGACACAGACGTGTTCCTACCACCGAAGTTAGACTCAAAATGGAGCAACAACGGAGTTTATAGTCTCTAACATGGGTTGGTCATGCCCCGTCTAAACCCAACCACGGTTCGAAACTGAAGATTCAACGATTCAGAACTATCGGTTCAACAATTCTGATAGGTCGACCTTTAACTTTAACTGTTCAAGATAGTTACAGTTCATGGTTCGGAATTGTCAGTTCACGGTTCGATTCAGGGTTTACCATGGTTCGCCATGGTTCGTCGCGATTCAAGATTATTATTTTTTTTAAAAAAATTAAAAATTTATAAAAAATATAAAAATAGCTTGCACTTATTTAAGTTGTCTACGTATCCCTTATAATTTTAAAGGAGTATTATGAACCTTAGAAGTATTGTCATAGTACTTCCTTGTATCTCGGGATCCTCATTTGAATTTCCTTGCCCTTTCGAAATCAAGATAATGAACCTCCTCCTTTCATTATAATTGGATAATTAAAGTAAAAAAGAGATTGAGATTTCGGAATTAAAAATGAGAGTAGAGAAGATGATGTGAAAATGATGAAATAAGCTTCTTATTTATAGAATTTGGAGAATAACGGATACTAAATCATAGCCATTGATAAAAAATGATCAAATAATCTGAACCGTTAAAAAAAACAAAAACCCTCCCACTCTCCCCCCACAGTCAGAACCATTAGTCTAACAGTCAAAATTGCTTTTATTCCTTTCCTCTAACTTTTAAATCACACTAGTATAAACGAACTGTTACAAAATTGAAAGAAATTATTTATTGTCTTACTCTTCTTTTTATATATAAAAAAAGAAAACTATTGATTAGTTATTAAATAAATAACTAACAACTATGGATGTCAATCTATTATAGTCTAGGTGGATTGTGTTGGTGCAAGGAGCACCAGATAATTGAACTTATATTTTGATGTTTGACAAAGGTTAAAAGTTAAGATTTATTGTGATCTAACAAGGTTGATCATGTTAAATACGAAAAATTAAATAACTAAAATAATGCGCGTTGACAGAGGAATAAGTCTAAAGGATTTTTTGAGAATTTTTAGAAATTTTTCAGGGATTTAACAAAAATTATACGAATTATTTAGAGATATTATTATTTAAACGAGGAGTTGATAGGAGTTTAACTTAGGTTTTGATTTTAAAAACCCTAGGTTTAAATTCTTCTTCCTATTTAAACCATACATCGATTTTCTTCGACCGACTCATCCTTTCTCACTCAATCGATTACCTCACCCGATCCTCACCGCGACACACCACTCGGTTCTCTCTAGTGCGATCCCTAACCCAAGCCACTCTCCAGTTTTCACTCGACAAAAGCTCGCGCAGCCGCCTCGTGCAATTTCTCTTCTCCAGAGCTCGCCGACGGCTAAGCTTCTTCCCCCGAAGCTGGCGATTCCGACCTGCTGCTCTCACTTGAGCTTCACCGGGGAAGAGATCGTGGATCTCCTCAGGTCGGACAGCAACGACACTGAGGTGAATCCGATCTTCCACAGCCACATTCCTCTTTGTTCCTCCTCGATCTCTTCTTCTGCAGTCGAGTTCCAAGCTCCGGCTAGATTGAGGTTAAGAGGTATCACCTCTGTTCGGTTGATCAGAGGAAGCCACCACGCCGGGCAGCTACACCGATTTGGATCTAGGTGAGTCGTAACTCCTCAATTTGGTTCGGTAGTTGAGTTCTAGCTAGGGATTTCTAATTGCTATTGTGGATTGGAGTTTCAGATCAAGTGGTCCTGCTCCGACCAATCTGCTCCGATCTGATCTATTCACTACAATATTAGGTAAGTTGTGGTGATATTTATGTTTTAATTCTTGGAGGAGTGCGGTGTTAATGAATATTTAGTTAAGGGAATTATTGTTGAATGTTAGATGTTCATGCGAGTTATAGTTGTCATATATAGTAGATAATTTAATGATGGAATGTAATTGTTATCATTAGGCTGTTTAAAGTTAGGGTTGAACGTTAAAGAATGCATGTATGATTATGTGATATGTAGGTTGGTGATTTGGGATTAATTGAAGTGTATTCGACTTTTATTTAATTGGATGACATGTGATTAAGCCTTAATTAGTCATGCACATGAGGTTATTGATGAAATATTTAGTTGGAATTTGTTAATAATTCTTGGATGTTAAGATTGTTTCACTTGCTCAAATTATAAGATTAAATTGTGGATAAGGATTAGTTGGGTGGAAGTAGAGATTTGGATGGATTAGATGCACACTATCTATTGTAGTTAAGTTAATTGTAATTAATTTAACTCATGTAAATGGATTTGGTAGTGGATGAAATTATTGGAAACCAAATATCAAAATAGATTTCAAACTATCAATTAGGATTAATTGGGAATTTGGTTTCCTTAACTGGACTTAGTATCAATTTGGATAATTGAAGTCCTTATGTGTGGATAGGAAATTAAATTAGAAAGGTTAGGGGATGTTATGAGAATTTGGAGAATTCGGTTATTGGATTGGGATAACGAAACTCTAAATTCGATTTGGTTCTATATGATCCAGAATTTTAAATAATTATCCCGTGT
>JBBUKS010000017.1:10881166-10896304 GCA_038050645.1 Hedychium gardnerianum
TACCCAAAAGGCCTCATACCAATGGAGAGATCTTTCCCTTATAAGCCCATGATCTTTCCCATGTATTTTCAATGTGGAACTTTGTTTGCAACCTTGCAACCCCAACAATCCTTTGTCACGTTAGCCTTCTGTGACTTATCTTGTCCACATCAGTTGCCACGTCAATACTCCAAAAACTTCAGCTGCCAAGTCATCGAGCTGTCCCACCTCAGTTCCCGGTCGACTAAACCTTACCATTCGGTCGCTCGAACGGTTCGGTCAACCGGTAACACCGGTTCAGTCGATTGGTAACATCGATTTAGTGCAAAACAAAGTTAGTATAGAATATGGAAGTTTCTACTTTGACAGTTAATAAACTATCCGATCTCGACTTCGGAATCCGAGTTGGACCCTTAGTCGGATCGTCGCCTAAGGTTGTCCCCATAATGAGGACTCGTCCTTACTTGTTCTTCTTTTCAGAAGAACCTCTGCACTCCAGGAGCTTACCTTCACTTAACATTTGCCAAACATCCGGTCCCCTTGACCTGTTTGGGCTTTCTTTGCTCAGTGTCCGATCACTTGACTCGCTAGGTCTTCCTTTGACTCGATGTTTGATCCTCGTTGACCCACTGAATCCATCTTGCTAGATGTCTGGTCCTTTGACCCATCTGGACTTCCGTGTCTGGTGTCCAGTCCTCTTGATCCGCTAAGACTTCCGTTGCCTAGTATCCGATCAACCTGACCTACTAGGACTTTTCTGTTAAGTTACTTGCGCACTTAACCAAGTCATTAGATCACAACATAGCTTAACTTTAAACCTTTGCCAACATCAAAACTCAGGTTCGATTATATGGTGCTCCCTGCATCAACAAACATGACCTCTACTGAATAGATACAATTTGCTAATTTTGCACTTCTAGTTCAAATAATATAGTTGTTCTCAAATAAGTCTTCTGATAACTCAACTTTAGGTAAGTCCTCAAATGTTGAAGAGCTCCACACTATAGATGAATCCCCTAAAGATGAAACCTTAAGAACACTTTAATAACATTTTAGAAAAATCTTTTAATGGCATTTTAGATGAACAAAAAAATAATATGCTTTAGAAGAATCTTCTATTGACTTAACCTCAGAAAATAATCAACTTGATCCTTGTTTATGTTATCCAAAGAAGCCAAAAAAAGGAAACAAAAAAAAAACTAGTAATATAAGATACCACCTTAAACATCAACATATCACTTGGCATTATTTTTTCAATAATTACTTAAAACTTTATGCCCATTAATCAATTTAGTTTCTTTATTTTGCTTTTATCTACCCAATTGTCAAATTCAATATTCCACTTTATGAATGAGAGTTATATGTCAATACTAAAAATAAAATTGTCCTAAGTCATGATTATTATAAAGTACCTAGTAATATGGAAAAAAATTACGTTATAGTTATAAATTCAAATTTCTCCATTAGATCGACTTTAGATGTATTCATATTCTTTATATCTACTTTGTCTTATGAAAAAAATTGATTACAATACTTGTTTTAATTTCTCAACTTATTTAAACACAACTTCGATATTTAAATTAGGGAATATGAAAATTTGCTAAGAAAAATTTGACTCATATGTTGACTTTATGGCAAGATATGTAGATTCCTCTTTAACATTCTCTCCTTACAAACTTACATACTTAGATAATTTTTTATTTACTAAAAAGGATGACTAAATGGAGTAAAACAATATCAAAGCACAAAAAAGAGGAGCAAAGTGTTCTTTTCTTATTGGAAGAGATGTCAAAAGGATAAAGAAAAAAAGATTACCACACAAAGTTAGTGAAATAATTCTTTCGTATGTTTGCAAGCGATGAACCAAGAAGAGGAGCCAACAATTCACCTAGAGTCAAATTCTTCTCAATAGAGAAAAATAACACAGTGAGGATTTTGAATCCTATTAAAATATTGTTGAAATTTTCAAAATTGTTTGAGTCATTAAATTTTAATAAGTTGTTATATTTCTTAGAAAATAATGGTATAATTTTTAAAACATTGTTTAGTTTTTTTTTAAAAAAAAAGTTATATTAGAGTATTTATTGGAATAAATTAAGTCTTTATTGAAGAAGCCTTATTATCAATCTATAAACGGGTTAATTAGGGAACATGTATTAAACAATTTTTTAAAATTAATACAAATTCCCTTTTGATTCTCTTGGTGAGATCCTCTAGGTGAGTTTTTTTTTTTTTTTGACATATTCATCCCAAGTTCATAAGTGATTGATTGGTTCTATCTTGGTGTTGTGTAGTTTGTCTTTATCAATGTAAAAAATCTCAAACAAATAGATGGTCAGGTTACAACATAAATTATCACTCTTAAATTTTAGCATAAAACATTGTACTCTATTGTTATGCTCATGTACATCTTCATTCAATGTACATTGGTAAATATTAGTCATTTAACACTTTTTCATCTAATGATAATTTGTAAAGTTCAAAGGGTGGCTTTTGTTCTCTTGTTTTTTTGGTTGACTATTGTTAGATATAAAGTTCTATCACATTTATTTTTTTCTGCATTAAATTGTTTTTTTATAATTTTTAGAAGATGAATAAGTTGAACCAAAAGGAAAATTTTGATTTTGGTTATCAAGTTGAAGTCAAATTGGGTCTCAATAGAAGCTATCAGATAGGCATTTGTAATTAGGGCCACATAGTTTCAACTAGAGGTCAATATGGATTTGTTTTGATCAGTTTATGATTGAATGAAATTTTAAATGAGGAAATCCTAGTTTAGTCGCATAGAGATGATTAAAGTATTACATATTCCTATCCTCAAACATTATCTTGTCCACGCGTCCACCCACACCGCATCGCCCATTTTACTCTTAATCTTTCCTCTTGTCTCTTACTCTTCGCCATTGATGGCCTGATGTCACCCCCTGAGGATGCAATTTCCACTTACCAAAAGCTACACCACTGGGCAGTGTTATAAAAGAGAACCAAGTGTCATATAAACAAATACTCAAGATAACTCAAAAATTCAACAAACTTTAAATATTTACTTATATATATTTCTTTTTTCCACAAATATAACAAGATCGTATAAAATAAAAGATCAGAAATACATCAAAATAAAACTCAATCAAGAATCAATAGATAGCGATCTCAGAGAAACTCTATGATCTAGTTGAAACCAACTATAATATCAAAAAGATAATCTTGCCTGCAAAACTAGAGGCCAAGGAAAATAAAAAATAAGCAAAATTTGCTAAGTGGAAAATAAAGAAAAATTTAATCTTATTTAAGAGATCAAGACTTTTATACAAGCATATATATAATCCATTTTATCTATTTATTCATGCACAAGCACAATGAAATATATATGGAAGTCAAAAAATAGATTTACCCACCAAAACTTAAGATAAATATCCAATAATAATAACACAAAAATATGAAAACTAATTAAAATTAAAAATCAATGATTAATTTTGATCTTGCTACCTTAATATAATCTTAATTCCTACATGACACCTATTACCGCTGAATGACAAATTTATTTTTTATTTTCACTTCTAAATACATCCACCCAAACGACATTCTAATAAAATAAAAACTTTAGCTTTTCACTGAATCGATGAAACAATATAGATGTTTCACCGATATAGATCGCTCAGTTTATTCAAACCTATACCAAAAATCATAATTAGTCCAAATTAATTTATTATTTCTGATTTCAACATACAATCATTCACTAATTTGTTACACTTAATTAATTGACCACTACTGTGGTGAACCGTATGACTCGCGCGATGAACAACAATAACAGTATTGTCTGTTATGAACACACCAGGAGATAGAGGAGGGGAAGAAAAGAACCAAGAGGAGGAAAACCTGGCGGCTTGGCGGCTGGAGGCGCAACAGCGATAAGAAAAGGGCAGCTTCGCTGGTGTGGAAGCTCGATGGAGCAGGAAGAAAGGAAGGAGAAAGAAGAGCTGCTGCTATTGGCTGGAAGAATAGGAAGAGGGCTGATGTTGTTGGCCGGAAGAAGAAGAAGAAGAAGAAGAAGAAGAAGAAGAAGAAGAAGAAGAAGCAAAATCCGTTTTTTGTTCGAAAAAAAGACAAGGTCTAATCTTCTTATTCTCATCCTACTCCAAATTTCTACACTATTAGGTGTACGATATACATTCCACAGTAAATCAAATAGCACAGTACAATTGTTCTATAAGCGATGTCGAATGCATCGAGTCTATTCAGAAGCGAGCATAAATACAGGAAAGCATAAAACACTTGCGATTAGGGAAATCAGATAACTTTACCAGATCCTCCGCCACCACTACCATCCATCTCTAATCTGCTCCGGCGACTCCGGCGCCGCATCCAAGCCTCTTTCTTTTCCCTTCCTCCTTGTTTCCTCCTTGGGGAGCATGTTCGGCGGCGCCAGGGAATGGAGCGAGATCGCGTTGAGTCGTCGTCATCGGTGCTCATTTGGGCTCCGTGAGCTTGTGCGAACCAAAACCACACGGTTCGTTATCCACTGAACAATTTGCTTGCTAGCCTTTTTTGTCCTTGTCTATTAGATACTAGGCCTCCAAAAATAGTACTAACTAGCTAAGCTAGAGAAGGAGATTACTTTTGTGGTGTCGGTCATGCTACCGAATTGATCGGGGCAAGCATGTTAGTCTAGATTTAATCGTGATTCAAAATTAATGATTCAATAATTTGAGAGTTTAATAAAAATAAATAAATAATCAGGTCGGATAATATCGAATTTGAGATGATCAATTCAGTTCCATAGAAATTTTTCATCGACTACCAAGATAAATCGAGAAGCGTTAATAGAAACCCATCAAATAGCCAGTATTCTTAGGCTTGTTTCTCACTAGAGAAAAAAATTCTTATAGTGCGTCGTAGTTGAGATTCGAACCTTAGATCCCTTGATTATTCATTGAAGGACATAACCATTGCACAATTGCTCCGGGGGTAATAATTTGAGGGTTTAACGATTTGACAGTTGGATGATTTAAAATCGTCAATTTGATAGTTCACAATAGATTGATTCTTAATTTTCACATAATTAATTGATGATTAATGCATAAAGTATTATCATAATGAAATTTGAAAATCAAATTCTAACTAGTAGTCAGGTTCCTACTCTCCCTCATGCATTTATCACTGTCCGAATTAATAAACTAGCTCTCGTGATTTATCTCCTCCGTGTTGGTCCTGAAAACGGAAGCGTTGGGAGTGAACGTTTTACCTTTTTACCACTATGATAGATTAACTTTTAATCTTAATCATTCAAAACAATTATGATTCATAATTTGAAAGATTCATGATTTGATTTACGATTCGAGATTATTATTTTTTAAAAAATATTTTAAAATATGAATATATATATATATATATATATATATATATAAAAGGATTTTCACTTAATTAAGTCACCTATCCCTTATAATTTTATAAACGTATTAGTAAGAATGATTTAAAAAAAATAAAAATTCTCCTCCTCTCCCATAACGATCAAAATGATTGATCCAACCATCAAAATTATTTTTACTATTTCCATCTAGATTTTAAATCACATTAGTCTAAACAAATTATTATTGAACTGACGATTTTTATGAGCTAAACCGTAATTAACCTAGCCCTCAATCAGGTCTATGCTAGCTCTCTTGACTTTTTTTTAATATCTAATTTTTACTATTCAATTAATTTTGAAAATGATCCTGATTCAATTCCACAAATTTTTTTCATCAACTAACAAAATAAATTAAAAAATACAAATAACTCCTTACGGATGGCCAACGTCATAAATAATTCCAAACCTCATTACAAATTTTATCAAATAAATTATATAAATTATCTTTTTTCCAAAAATAAAATTTTAAAATAATAATCATTAAAATTATTAAATTAAATTAAAAGATTTTGAATTTTTTTGTATAAATACTCTCAATCACACTCATCTTTTGCCAAATAATTCATGCTTTTTCATTCTCCTTTTTTGTATGCATAATATTTTCAATTCTTAATCGTATTCTCTAATGCCTTAGGACAAAAAAAAAATCCTATTTTTTTATAAAAATGTCACATAATATTATTATTTCTGTATGTGACCTCCAAACCCATCGAGTTAGCAGAAGAGGAGCTGGAGGTGTCATCGATCCGTCAAGGAGTTGAGATTTCTCCTACGTGCTCCTACATGTCTTGTCTGTAGGGAAACCTCCAAGAGGAAAGAAGATTAGAATGGAGGTTCGAGAGTTACCCAGGCTCAACCACTCCAACGCTCAAGTTAGTTTTCTAGAGATGAGGAGAAAATGAATAGTAATGGCATGAAAAGATCTCGCGGATGCGAGCCTCTTTATAATACTATCACTGTATTTTTCTCTTTCTTGTAAAGTATTAATTACAGATATGACATGTAGCATACTGCAATAAAGAGATCATCCCCTTGTATCTACCAGTATCAGGTGGATCAAGATACGGGATATGATACCGCACGTATTCTAATAGCTCACATGTTGTGTTAGAGCGGCGCCATCATGAGCCCAAGTGATCTTTGGGCCGTACAATATTTGGATTGGGGGCATGAGCCATTAATCCGTGCTTCTGGAGAATAATGGTCCACCCTATGTATCTTGGTGAGTAAGTAAAGAGAGACCGGATATATATAATGGTCCACCCTATGTATCCGTGCTTTTGGAGAATAATGGTCCACCCTATGTAGCTTGATCGGTAGGAGCAATGTGTGTCCGATCGGCGAGGTGGTTCATGGGAGTGACTGGCCATCATGAGGGACATTTTAATCGTTATCTGATCAAGACTAGGACGAGCAATCGCGACCGGGTATATATACCTTGGCTTGCTTGGCGTTTTTTGTAATTGGGACCTTTGCTCGGCTAATTCATCCAATTGGGGGATAAGAGGAGCAAACCTGACCGAATATATTGCCTCGATCGGACAAATATTAGCATTGATCTTTCTTGACTTCCCCCGATTGGGACCATGATGAGCACGTTTGATCGGAAACAGGAAGAACATACCCGTTCGGCTATATTTCCCCGTTCGACCTGATCTTAGCGTTGACCCTCCTTGACTTTGACCTCCATCTAAGCACGATGCTTGACTCTCAAGGCCATATGGACACTCGTTGTATCACAAGCCTCCTCTTCAAGTCCAGTCGAAAGAGGTGTCAATTCGACTGACTAGATAACATGTTTTGTCGTTTTGACAACAGGTCACATTGGGGTCGCCACATGTCAAGGTGAATCTTTGGGCGTATCTCGGGCATCTAATGAGGCAAGACGCTTGAGATGTGGCGGGGAAAGCATATATTGCAGTGAGGCGAGCATTTAATATAGCGCGACGTGCATTCAATGCGGTGTGGCGTGATCAACCTTGGCTCCTGAGTCAGACGTGCCACTTTTTGAGGTCGCGTCAGTCAGCGTGATGTGATGGAGTGTGGAGACGAGATGCCATAGGGATCTGAATGATGAGAAACTCCTCTCGACAAGCGTGCTAGATCAAACGACGGAGATTCAATCTCGCCTTTTAAGCTTTTAGATAGGATAGCTGTGGCTGATCAGATGAAGATATACTAGGGCTAGGGTGGTAGACGCTGTTTCATTTGTGTTTTCTTCCTCTGTGTGTTATCAGCGATGTCTCCTTCAGCGTTCGTTGCGATTGCTATGACGATCATCGTAAGTCCGTTCTTTCGTCGCCTTTTTCTTTCTCTCCTTTCCTATATGGCTAGGACACATCCTTTGACCCCGTATGAGTTCATGCCCTCAATATTCCCTTGAGAGGATTGGGAGAAGATGCAACTAACCTACGACATCTCCCTCGATTATAGGATCCGAATACCTCGATCGGATGACATGCCTTTCCAGCCGCCCCTGGGCTTTCTCACATTCTTCCATGGTCAACTGGTGAGTGGCCTTTGTTTCCCCATCCTAGAGTTTTTTAGCGATGTGTTGGAGTATTTCCAGATCCCACTCCACCAGTTGGCCCCAAACTCTTTTAGGATCCTCTGTGGGGGTGGTCGTAGTATTTAGATTGTACTAAATTCCAATCACACCCATTTTTTCACTACTTTTTCAACCCCAAGCGTCAAGAGTTGTTTTTTTTTTTTTACTTTATGACCCAAACGGGATGTCACTTCCTAGACAAATACCTGTCGTCTCATAAAAGTTGGAAGACACGATTCTTTTTCGTGAAGCCGCCAACAACTTTTTCTTTCCCGATTGCCTAATAAGCTAAGTTGCCTCTCTAGTCACCGCTCGGTCAATACAAGCGGCTTCCCGAGTCCAAGAGGGCATTGGGGATCCTCACCGATATGTGCTTTGATGCTACAAAAATCATCCAGAATGAAGGCTTATTGTACCGAGCCCGAATAAGCCCGAACGTGGCCAATCTGGATGAACTGCTCAGTGAGTTTTAATTGTACTTTTCTATTGTGAGAACTGACTCACCTCTTTTTGTAATGCAGCTGCCACCATGCTGAACATCTCAATCAGCAAGCAAACGAAGTGGAACCAGACGACTATGCAAGCACTGCTGACACCAAAGATGTCTGAAGATGCCACCAATGGAGTAGAGAGCTCCGCTGATCTACCCCGACCCGCATAGCCCTCGCCACTAGCCTCCAGGTGGAAGCGTCGAGACGGGCAGATGATATATTGGAGCCATCAGAAGAAGCGATCAGTCTGGTGGAGGACACGATGGAGCCGACCAACCAATCTGTCATCCGAGTGGGTGAAACTTTGACGCCCATCGAGGAGATGAGCGAAGAAATAGCCTCATCTCCAGTCGCGACTCCTTCCCAATTGGGGAAGCGAAGGCGCCAAGCATCTTCTAGCCACTAGCCCAGCGCATCTGAGGGATCGACGATACCTTCGAGCCTTATAATTTTGGAGGACTCACCCGAACGTTTGGCCGCTCCTTCGTCAAGGCCAAGTCCTCATCAATCAATCCCTAAAATGTCTAATCAAATGGGTGAGAGGCAGGAGGGGCATCCGACCGGCACTCCCACTCATAGGGGTATATTGCCTACGTCAGCTCCAATCGGGGTTACTGCATATTCAGCGCCCTCCCCCACTGCAGACCTGATGCGGCCATCCGAGCGGCTGAATCTCTTCGTCGCTCGAATCTCTTGAGCCTGCTCAAGGCGAGTAATTACACAGGGAGCTTCAGCTTATCGATACGCTGAAGGTTAGCCGCTGCGCCAATACCTCCATCATGAGGGTAAGCCTCCGATTAGTATTAATACCTTCCGCTACTTTTTTAACTTCTTCTTTCTCTTTCCTCTTTTTATAAACTAGCATGTTTTGCAACTGTGATCGGAGCACTTAGAGATTCACAATCGAGTGTCCCACTTGGTGAAGCACGTGCAAACACTTTAGCAGCACGTGGCAAGTCTGGAGGCCAAACTTGTCGAGCCATTCCGAGAGTTGGAAGCGGCTAAGGCCGAGGCGATCTACTGTCGGGAGCAGAGAGAGCTCCAGGCCGGGTTGTCAACTCACTTTAGAGAGGAACTTGATACCACTTAGGCGACTATTGCCTCTCTAGAACAGGCATTAGAAGCAGCCATTAGTAGAGAGCAGGTATCCTACAAAATCAATTGACCCCTGATGTGTGCAAACTGCAAGTGCAAGACATGTCGTCAAGTAATAAAAGATTGAATCCATAGGGATTGGTGATTAAGTACTAGTTTACTAAGCAAATACAATTGTCTAGACAATCGGGGTTGTGTGTGGTCACGAGAACTTGAGCTTGAGAGCAAAAGAGAGAGTTGAGAGAGCAAGAGGAGAAGGTTTGAGAGAGTGAGTCGAGCGTAATAAAGAGTTAAGAGGGAGAGAGAAAGAGAGAGTGAGCAAGATCACCGAGAGAGGGAGTTGATTGGGGGAAATGATTCTAGGACTTCAGTTTCACAACAATGATTGTAAACACTTAATCTATGTTTTACTTCCTATCCTCAATGGTGATTTATGTAGGTAGACTATCATATGTATCCGATGTGAACTTTTGAAACTACACCGGCGTTTCAATTCCAACTGTCCTCTACCTTTAAACCAATAGAGTTGAGGAGTTACTTTCCTGAGGACATCCCTATCACATGATCCCACAACCTCTAAGATACCTACTCTTACTATATGACTACAAATTGGAATTGGTCTATTAAGATCTAAGATAATCTAGTACTCTTCGTGGCATACCGATCTACTTTCATAGGCAACTCTCTACGTCTCAGGGTTCTACGGGTCGGAGGATTGGGTTCTCCTTTTGGTCTTTCTCCAAATCCTTATGGGATACAAATTTTGTACTTTTGGAATCAAGATCATGTGTACATAGTAGGCCCAGACCATAAACAAGTATTTCATCGAATAGGAAACCTACAAACTCTATAGATTAAATGAAATAGTGTTTACTTATCAAAAGAGGCTAATCCCTAATCCTAGAATCAAAAATATACTCTATTGCAAGGGAATTACAACACAAAGACAATAAAATAAGCATTCTTACAATCAAAAATAGAGAATAGAGAGGAAGAAATGCTTAGCGAGATTTGTAGAAAATGTCCTCAGAAGGAATCCTTGCTCCGGAGGTGGATGAATCATCTTGATAGAGGAAGATGACTGCTCTAAGGTTTCCCCAAGAGTGTAAAACCCTCTCCAAGGAAGGGGGAGGAGCCCTCTGCTCGATGATGAGTCAAGCAAGGGTTTGCTTGACCCTTTTATACCTCCCCTAGACTTTCCAGATCTGTCCTATTAGTTATGCTCCACCAAAACAGGTTTGTCACCCATTATAACTCATTTTCTCGGGTTGGACTCTGAAACAAACTTGTAGAGATTAAAATTATCTTCAATTTGATAGTTTGAATGTCTTAAAACTCCAACCCATTGAAAAGTTATGGCCATTTAAAATTTGGTCTACAATTTGAATCGGAGGTTGACACGGGCAGTGCCCACCAACACGGGGGGTCCGTGTCGAGCACTGTATTGGCCTAAAAATTGGCCATGACCATGCTAAATTGGCATGACTAGGCCATAGTTCCCCTGGGAAGCATCTGAGTTATGGCATGACCTGTGTCGACTAGCACGACTTGTGCCAACTAGCACGTCCCGTGCCGACTAGCATGGCATGTGCCGACTCGCACAGCTTGTGTTGGCTGACACACGTGGTGACACAGGCTGTATCGATGAGCACAACCTGCCCATGGTGGGCGCTGAAGAACTCTGAATTCGGGCACGACCTATGTTGGATGGCACGTGTTGCCCGTGGTGGCAGCTAGGAAAGCCTAGAAATGGGGCATGAGTCATTAGTCATGTCGGCTGGCACAGCCCCCCCCCTCCCCCCCCCCCCCATGTCAAGCACTGTAGACTCCTACACTCCTCTTGAAAAATGATCTTTGAACTTCATTTTATCTCTTTTCGTGTCTTATCAATTAAAATAAATAAAATCATCTCTCCAAACTAGAAAGTAATAGAATGAAGCACGAATAGATGAAAACATATGATATATGCAGTAGAAATGGGATAAAATGTATGTCAAACTAGGATAAAAATCCTATATAAAATGCACACATCATTGTTGGTTAAGGGTAACTAGTTCATCGAATGTGACCTATCATGAGACTTCATGTAGTTCTATACATCTCTATGAAGAACTCATTGTAGCTTGAGTTCAAGTTTTCCTTCTACTTGAGGTATTCAAGTTATCTAGGTCATGGAGACTTATACTTGACATCTTAAGCAAGCATCTCCTCAAAGGTGTGGCCCCGGGATGATTGGGTATAAGTCAATATACACGAAGGTGTTTGAATAGCCCACAAAAGATTCACCACTCCTTTAATAAGGAGATGTATACCCTATGGTCCATTGTCAGGGTTATTACTCGTAAGTCTATGGCCAAAGCAGAAACACGTCAAGAAGATGGTCTTCTTGGACAAGTCGTTAAGTAATTCGAATCCGCAAGATAAGGAACTACTACTTGGGCTAGGTGTGACTTAGTCAACCTAGTGGGGACTAACACATAGACTATGTCTTGACCAAGCGGGTATAAGATGGGTGAAGGGAACAGACGCACGATTAACTATAGGTGTTGAATGATTCAAAATTATTCTTGGATCAATTGTGATTTTTTAGTTATTTGGAGATCATGATATACTAGTAGGTGTCACTCATGATCAATTCATAATTAATAGTTAATTATGGATGACCAACATAAACCAAGAACCTATTGTATCACAGACACTACGAGTATATCAGAAAGACTTAAAATAAGTTTGAGAATTAGATTCTCAGATCGATAGAGACTAAGTCTAGTTGGACCAGATAAAGGGAAAATATGGAAAGATATTTGTTGGAACGGAAGCATAAATGGGTCATGTCTTTTGAAGATAAGATGAACCCTATTTAGTTTAATTAAGAATCAAATTGGTTTGATTTTAATTAAAAGAAGTTTGGTTAATGAACCAAGTGGTTTGGTTTTGAACCAACATGGTTTGGTCTTGAACCAAACCATGACTTAATAGTAGTGAATCGGGTGGCTATTGGGCTTTGGGTTTGGCAGATGTCTTATTCCCCAAGTCATTATTAGGAGGTGTATAAATACCCCTCCATGAGGTGAGAAACATAACTCAAGAATTAGAAACCTAAATGTTAGGTTTTTGGATCCCTCCTCTCCCACTCCTCCTCTTGCTGTCAGCCACAAGGAGAAAGGTTCTCCTTGTGCCGCCGCCCAACAACCTTCGACCAGCACCTCCCCTTCGTCCTACAGCCCCCTGCTACATTTGAGAGGTATCTTAAGGCAATCATTTTATGGTATGTACTATTTATTGGATCAATAGTGATTTACTATTTGAGTGTACATTCTCTATGTATATAATTAGATCTTAAACTCATTTACTGAATGTCCATAATATGATTCATAGCATGAGAGAACTTGTGATTAGATCACAACTAGTGAGCATCTCTACATGAGTAATTATGAATGTATTGAAATATTTCCTAGTCGATAAATTGATGAGTTTGGACATTGATGTGTGTTGATTATATATATTTTTAGACATTATTTGTTGCATATCTACTTGCATTTCATGAGCATGATTTCACTATCGCACCCTATTTCATTAATATGTCATGATTTTACTCCTTTGGTTCAAAGATCTGCTCTTTTCATATTTTGATTGACAGGACGGATTTTGGAGAAAAATGAAACATATTTGACATTGGAGCAAGCTTGGAGAGACTTCACCAGGGCCATGCTTCACTTTCCCAAGGTCATGCCTCACTTCACCAGGGTCATGCTTCACTTTCTCAAGGTCATGTCTCAATTCACCAGGGTCATGCTTCACTTTCCAATACCATGCCTCACTTCACTAGGGCCTTGCTTTACTTTGACACGATCATGCCCATCTTGGAGACAGGGGCAGAAGCATCCATGGCATGATCGTGTCTTTTGACATAGTCACGCTCATCTTGGTGCCAGGGGACGAAGATTCCATGCCATGGCCATGTCTTTTGACATGGTCGTGCCCATCATGGAGCCAAGGGAAGAAGCTTCCATGGCATGGCCATGTCTTTTGACATAGTTGTGGCTCACATCCAGAAAGAATCATGCTCTAGCCATGCCTTTTAGGCACAGTTGTGTTGAATTCCAGACAGCCTATAGACCAAAAGTAAAAAATGCCATATCTTTTCATACTATTGGAGACATCGGCTGAATCAAGATTTAAAATGTAGATAACTTGGAGATATACAACTTTGCTTCGGAGTACAACAGAAGAAACCATGGTCTAGACATGCCTACCAGGCACGGCCATATTGCATCCTTCGCCTAGACTATAGACCAAATTTTGAACCACCATAACTTTTGGCTTGGTTGGAGTTGTGGGGCGTTCGATATATCAAATTGAAGATAATTTCAAGAGAAACAACTTTGGTTCAGATTCTAACTCGAGATAAAGTGATCTAATTGATAAAAATTGTATTTTGGAGGAGCCTAATAAATCTGGTAGATCTGGACCATTTTGGGGAAGTATAAAAGGGTCAACCAAACTCTTGCTTGACCCATCTTTGGTTTGGGAGCTTCTCCCCCTTCCTTGGGAGCGGCATCTTACTCCAGCATGAGCGAGATTTAGATGATACCTCATTGGTGAACCTAATAAGGGTTCGATCTAATGACCAAAAACAAATGCTTCTTGGGAGGCAACCCAAGGGTTCTTCATCTTGTGTTTGTTTTCAATTTCTTCATTTTTGTTTTCGCTCTTCATTAAAGTCTTTCTTTTGTTTATTTCAGGTGTTACGAAATCGCAAGTGCACGATTACATCATCAGTAATACAAAAGATATCGATCTCATAGGGACTATGGATTAATGCACTAGTGAGTCTATGAATCAAGTAGCTAGACTAATCGAGTTGTGTGAAAGCTTGTAAACTTAAGTGAGAGAGATAGTGTGTGGGAGGTCAAGGTCCGAGAAGAGAGGGAAGAAAGTTGTGAAGGTTGGTTTAGGAAGTAATTATAGGTTTTCGGTTTCACTATGATGCTAGATAATGTCCCTATAACATATTCATCTCCTTATTCTCCACACTTACTCCTATGTAGCTAGGGTTAGTCCCTATGTTAAGGTCATGTAACTCAAGAAAGTGGGTAAGTATCGATGTCCTTTGTCACTAAGGGCATAATAGTTTGGTTGGATGAGAATCCTTTGTCACTAAGGATCTCCCGATTATCTAGTCTAGTAGCAATCTTAACATAGAAGCAAATCCCCTAAATCTACATGCATTACTCACATAGACATTTCGTCAAACATGTATAAGACAGAACACATATACATAAGAGGTAAACATCTCATATAAATAGGAAATTGGCATATTCATAGTTCATACATTATCAATCACATAATAGTTACTCCCTAAGCCTATAATGTGAAGAATCTACTCCATGAACAAAGAGAGAAAGCACGAAAATAAGAAATGAAATATTCTAGCCCTAGTCTAGAGAGAAGAGGGAAGAAATGCTTAGCCGAATGTCGTCTTGGTCTTCGGGAGTGCTCTCCTCGCTCAGAATGATGGATGGAATAGAGAACACTGCCTCAGATCATCGATGAAATCTCTTAAATAAAGTGATGGTTGGACCTTGTGTTTTTCCCTATAATGGAAGAACCCCCCC
>JBBUKS010000017.1:10930653-10951424 GCA_038050645.1 Hedychium gardnerianum
GACATCCAAAGGTAAAACATACGTCTTTTTCAACATAAACCCAACAAACATATCGAATGATTATGTGCTTTTATGAGGAAATGGGGGTGAAAAGTAAAAAAAAAAAACAAAATCAATCGATCAACCTTATTAGTATATTGATCGGCGTGAAAATCAGATCCAGATCTGATTGATCGATCAACCGATCCGGCCTTGACCACTCCCGTTCCACCACTACAGCAAGTCGATGAGGATCTACTGTCACGTCAGCATCTCGATTCTTATCCTTAATCGATCTCTCTGTCACATCAGCCAGTCAACCCTTATCCTTTTGCCACGTTAGCCAAGTTGTCCTTATCCTGTGTCACGTCAACAATCTGAGACTCGGTCAATCCACCTTGGATGCTCGTCAGCACACTGAAGGACTTGGCTGATACATCATCTTTCGGTCTACTGATCTAGCTGATCGATCTATTGAACTTGGTTGGTCTACCGAACCTGTTTGATCTACCGATCCTTCTACCGATTCTTACAACACCGAGTTAGCACAATAAATAGTAATATGAAATTTAAAACATGATTTGAGTTTGACAATCCCCTGACTGTCCAATATCGACTTTGGAATTCAAGTGAATCTCTTAGTCGGATCGACGCTTAAGGATGTCCTCTTAAAGAGGACTCATCCTTACCCGTTCTTCCTTTCGGGAGAATCACTCCACTCCAAGAGCTTACCTCAACTTACCATTGGCCAAACATGGGTCCTCTATACTCGTTTAGGCTTCCTCTGCTCAGCATCCAATCACTTGACCCCAGGACTTCCTGACTTGATCTCTGATCGAGTCCTTCCTGCTAGATGTTCAGTCCACTAAACTATCTAGACTTAGCCATCTTGTGTCCCTGATCTGCTAAGCCATCCTTGCCTAATCACTGGTCTAGCTGACTTACTAGGACTTTCACTTACTTAAACTTACTAAGACTTTCCTGGTTGAGCTACTTGTCCACTTGATCAACTTTGTTAGTGTTGTGCAAGATAGGGCAACACCTCTCAACCTCTAACGCGGAAGAAGAGGGAGAGAAAGAGATCACACGAAGTAACGAGATAAAGACACATGAGAAAGAACAAACATGAAAAAGAGAAAAGAAGAAGAGAGAGAAGAATTATCGTGGTTTGATAGCGTGCCTACTCCACGAAAACAGCCGAAGCTTTATTAGAATTCTCTCTACATCTAATACCTTCGTACAATAGGCTTACAATGATCCCTATAAATAGTACCCAAATCTTACCATATCAAAACAGACCCGAAAAAAATAATCAAATTTTATTACAAAATAAAATCGTAACAGAAATCTATTACAAAAAAATCGTAATAGAATTTTTCCTTTGGGCACGGCTGTGTCAATCTCCTTTTTTTTCATCTGTGACGTCCCTCGCATTTGCCTTCACTCAGATATGAGTCACCCATCAACAATCTTCACCTTGGCGAATATTCACCCCTTCGAAGAACACGAGCATATAAGCAAAACTCCACTTGGATCTCTAGGTTTGAGCTTTCTTCCTCTAGCATCTCGAGATATGGATCAAGCTCAAGCAATACTTGAACTTTTTTGCGGTCACTAGCTTTGTTAACATGTCTACAGTATGAACCTTCTCAAGTTGAATTTTTTCGGAAGCAATCAGCTCTCCGATCTTGTGAAACCTTACATTAATATATTTGGTTCTCGCATGATACACTTGATTCTTTGTCAAATATATAGCACTCTAACTATCTCACAATAACTTGACTCCACCTTATTGAACGCCCAATTCTCTGACCAGCCCTATAAGCCATAAAGCTTCTTTTGTTGTTTTAGCTGTTGTCATGTACTCTGACTCCGTAGTGGACAATGCAACAATAGCTTGTATTATAGACTTCCAATAGATAGGTCCTCCCACCATAATGAACACGTATCCTATAGTAGACCTTCTATCATCTAAATCTCCTGCATAGTTTGCATCCATATACTTAGCAACTAAAGGATCTTTTGGTTGTCTACTGAACATGATATTATAATCTGTTGTATTTCTCAAGTATCTAAAAATCCATTTCACTACATTGCAATGCGATCGACCAGGATTTGAGAGAAATTTGCTCACCACACTAACTGCTTGCGTCAAATCTAGTCTTGTACAAACCATGACATACATCAGACAACCAACTACACTTGCATAAGGAACCTTTGACATCCTCAAATCTCCTCATCCATCTTTGGGCGCTGTGTACTAGATAACTTGAAGTGATATGCCAGAAGTGTGCTTACCGTCTTTGCATTCTTCATGTTAAACCTATTCATCACCTTCTCCACATAGCTATGTTGAGACAACCATAATCTCCCTGCAGCCCTATCCTTGTGAATCTCCATCCCAAAAATTTTCTTAGCTTTGTCTAAGTCCTTTATGTCAAATTCCTTGCTCGGTAGCCTCTTCAATTTGTCGACCTCTTCCATCTTCTTTGAATCAGCATGTCATCTACATATAGTAATAAGAAAACCAATGATTCATCCTCCAGACTCTTCACATATAGGCAATAGTCATACTCACATCTCCTATAGTCGTTTAGAGTCATGTATGAATCAAAACACTTGTACAATTGCCTATGATATTGCTTCAATCCATAGAGCAATTTCTTCAACATGCAAACCAACCGCTCTTATTCAGGCTAAGTAAATCCTTCAGGTTGTGACATAAAAATCTACTTCTCTAAATTTTCATAAAGAAACGTCGTCTTCACATCCATTTGCTCCAGATACAAATCATGATGTGCCACCAAAGCCAACACTGCTCTGATTGACGTATGTCTCACCAGTGGAACAAAAAATCTCATCATAGTCAATTCTCTTCCTCTATGAGTACCCCTTCGCTACCAAACGAGCCGTGAACTTCACTTCTTCTTTCTCAGACATTGCTTCCTTTTTCTTAAATACCCACTTGCACCCTATAACTCGTTTTTCCTCAAGACGTTCTACCAGATCCTACGTTTAGTTCTTATGCAGCGACTTCATCTCCTCCGTCATAGCACTCATCCACTTGTCCTTCTCAAAGCTGTGAACCACCTCCTAAAAAGATGTAGTTATCTCCGCTACTAGTGATGAGTGCATAAGACACCAAGTCCTCAAAATTATATTTGATGGGTGGCTTTATGATCCATCTCGTCCTGCCTCCAACTATAGTGTGATGTTTCATGTACCCTGAGCTATTATCATCAGAGTCATGAGTCTCTAGCTACATCTACACAACGTCCTCCTTGTTGCTTTGTGATGTTTCCTTTCCATCTCCCTTAGTACTTAGTAACATGATCTTCTCGTCAAACACTACATCTCTGTTGATCACCACCTTGTTTGCCTTAGAATCCCAAAGCTTGAAGTCTTTAACTCCTTTCTGATACCCCAGAAAAATATACTGCTTCGACTTCGCATTCAGCTTTAATCTTTCCTCACTAGATATGTGCATATAGGCTGGAGATCCAAAAACTCAAAGATGAGAGTAACCTACTGGATTCCTGTCCATACTTTATCTGATACTTTGTCTTCTAATACTTCCCTTGGTGATCTATTAATAAGATAGCATGTCATATTAATCGTTTCCGCTCAGAAACTCTTTGCTAGCCCTGCATGCAGTCTAATATATCTTGTCTTCTCAATGATTATCTTGTTCAATCTTTCTGCTACACCATCTGTTGTAATGTCCTGTGAACCGAGAAATGTCTCATAATCCCATGTTGCTCACAAAATTCCTGAAACTTTGAATCTGTGTACTAAGTCTCATTATCTTATCTAAGGCATTTTATCTTCATTCCGGTCTGATTCTCCACTTTAGTTTTCCACGACTTAAACTTCAAAAAGGTTTTAGATTTGTAACGCATGAAGTATATCTAAACCTTTCGTGAGTAGTCATCAATAAAACTCACAAAATACAAGTGTCCTCCACGTGATGCTACACTAGTCGGTCCCCATAGATCCATATGTACGTAGTCCCGAATTCCTTCCGTCTTGTGAGCTGTCGTCTTAAATTGCACTTTGCTCTGTTTCCCGATAATACAGAATTTATAGAATTCAAGCTTACACATCTTGATGTCCTTTAACAATTCTCTCTTGTGAAGTTCTATCATCCCACGTTCACTTATATGCCCTTGCCGCATATGCCACAAGACTGTACTGTCTAATTCAGATTCCACTAAGGCAACTCCACCTACAATTATAGTCTCTACCAGCTTGTAGATGTTCCTTGCTAATTTCTATTCTTTCATTACCGTTAGAGCTCTCTTGTTGACCTTCATCACCCCACTCATTGATTTGTAACTACAACCAATACCATAAAAAAAAAATTACAACCAATACCATCCAGTGTGCTTAGTGAGATCAAGTTCTTCCTTAACTCTAGTATATGTCTGACATCACAGAGAGTTCTGATCACACCATCAAACATCTTGATTTTGATGTTCCCTATGCGGATAACTCTGCAAGAAACATCGTTCCCCATCAACACTAAACCGGAATTTACTGCCCTGTAGGTGTTAAATCACTCCTTATTCGGAGTCATATGATAAGAACACGCAGAGTCTAAGATTCATACATAAATTGATGTGTTGGTTCAAATCAGTTCCCTCTATTATCTTTAGCCCGAATAACTTCTACTTGAGGTACAGCTTATTTGTTAATGACTTTGACATGTATCGATTTTCCAACTTTTGCCAAACTGTCACCGGTGACTCCTCGTTCATGATATGATACATCACATCATCCGTAAGACAAAGCTTGATTGTTGTCACTGTCTTCGCCTGAAGTTATTCCCAATCTGATTTCTCCAAGCTTTTCGATTTTCTTTTCCTAGCGCCTTCATCATGCCTTGTTGCACTAATAAATCTTTGACCCTCCTCTGTCATAATCCAAAGTTTCCAGTTCGGTCAAACTTCAACATCTCAAACTTCACAGAAGACTTACCCAACATGTTGAAGAAATCCACCGAAACCTCGCTCTGATAACAATTATTGCGCAAGATAGGGTCAACATCTCTCAACTACTAACGCGGAAGAAGAGGAAGAGAGAAAGTGATCACGCGGAGCAACAAGACAAAGACGCACGAGAAAGAACAAACACGAAGAAGAGGAAGAAGAGGAAAGAAGAAAAGGAAGAAGAATTACTGTGGTTCGGCGGTGTGCCTACTCCATGAAAATGGCCGAAGCTTTATTAAAATTCTCTCTACATCTAATGCCTTCATGCAATAGGTTTACATTGATCCCTATAAATAGTGCTCAAGCCTTACCATGTCAAAACATACCCAAAAAATAATAAAATTTTGTTACAGAATAAAACTATAACAAAATTCTATTACGAAAAAATCGTAACAGAATTTTTTCACTATTTTCAGGCACGGTCGTACCAATCTTGTTCTTTTCATTCATGACGTCTCTCACATTGGTCTTCACTTAGATATGAGTCATCCGTCAACAGTTAGATCATGATTAAGCTTAACTTTGAACCCTTTGCTAATATCAAAATCCAAATTTGATTATTTGATGCTCCCTGCATCAAAAATTATCTAAGCATACGAAATGGATAGGTACTTATCGAGATACATGGGGCGGAAATAAAAACTAAGATCATTCATAAACTTCTAAAACCTCAAGGAAGATATCCACGATGAAGTATTGCCGATTAGAGATAGGTAGACGGAACAAACATGTAGGATATGTTCTCGTTTGTGTATACAAGGTGGAAAATGGGATCAAAGACCATCCATGTACAAAAACTACAATAGAACAAGCTGAAATTTACCCCAAGAATGCATTCTTGAAAGTTAACCGTCTTGAAACAACAAGAACATAATTATCCTTTTGCGATAAACAACACATAAATCTTAGACCAGACATGATTAATCATTTGGAATTGTAAAGACAGATATGTGAAAGTATAACTGAATTCATAATGTCTTTTACCTTGTGGAGTCAGAGTCATACGGTTTGATCTTTCGGATCAACATGATTCCCCTAAGAGTTCCTTTTATAGTTCTCTCAAGTACTCTATGTGACAATGAAATACGAAAGAGAATACATGACGACTCAAAATTGGCTCATCCAACAAATCAATAAAATTATGTAATCCTGAGACCATAACCCCTTATTTATAGTTATCCTTTTGATATTTTCTATTTCAGCTCATCATTAAAATAGAAATTAGCACTTAGATCTCTACACATAAAAGGTCATACCCTATTAAATACATTAAAACTCAAATATTCAAAATCTTAATTGATCATCTTTAATTGGATTTAACCAAATATGATAATTTATAATACATAATTATTTCATATATAAGTCGAACGTTGAATTAATGGTCTAACAAACCGCATTATTTGAGCAAGCAACAAGCGTCATCACATGGCTATCTACATGCACGATTCAATGGCCTTTGAGAGTTTTGCCATGTCATATTTAGCGATAAATTCATATTTACCCTCCTAAAATACAGCTAAGTCTCCAGATATCGAATTGAAACTCACTGAGTTGAGAAAAAATAAGAGTTTCAGGACTGGATACACATCATTGCAATGACTTGTAAGCAATACAATGTTTCATGTGAAATTAATTGGAATTCTGGTCCAGATGCACAGCTGCAATGAAAAGAGCCTCCATGGATGTAGCCGAGTTTGGTACTTGAATGAGTTGTCACAATAAGTCTCGGGTTCAAATCGTGGGTTTACCCCCTGCTAGGCCCCCTCACCTAACTGGTCGCTCGGCTGGCCGAATGACCCCCTAATTTACTTCCTTCTAATCTGCTTGGGGCGATCTTAGAGGGGCCCCGGAGCGAGGGTTATCACCTTCTGCCACAACAGCTGCAATGTAAAGACTTTCCCTTGCCTTTTTGGCCTGCAAAGAATGCATAGAATTAAGAAGAGAAACATAATTAATATATTTGTTGCAAAAATCTGTATTTCTTCTAAACGATGAAGATATATGCACACTCAGTGGGTAGGGAAAAAATTAAAATTAAAATTAAAAGGATGTCAAAAAAGTGTTCTTTTCTTGAAAAAAAAAAATTAAAACAACATTGCAACATATTTTTTTCGACAATTGACCCATTTAAAGTTGTGAAATTCCTAAAAGGCATATCTAACTTTAAATTTCTCAAAGGACGTATCACATTTTACCTGTGGTGCTGGATTTCAAAGAATAATACCACTGTAATGCTAGATTTCAAAAATAACACCACTGTGATGCTGCATTTTAAAAAAAAAAATACTTTGGTGCTGCATAAACACTAAAACCAATATCATTGTGGTGTTTATTTTTAAAAACTAACATTGTGACCATAGTGGTGTTGATTTTTGAAATACAAAATCACAGCGATATGATATTATTCTTTAAAATCCAGCACCACAGTGATATTGTTCTTTAGATAAAGCATCATAGTGGTTGGCGAGAAGGGTAAAATGGGAAACAAATGTGCCCTTTGAAAAATCTAAAAGTTAAGTGAGCCTTTTGAGAAATCCACAACTTTAAATGCGTCCTTCGTATTTTTTTAACTTGAAAATACCCTTATTCTAGTGTTGTTATAGTAGATACGACGTAGTTACTACATGTTAAAGTAAACCGACTCAACTTAATCAAAATTACAATATATAAATCTTACATTGAGCACGATTATATCAAAATACTATCTACCAACTTAGTTAAAATTGCTTAAATTTAATTAAGATCGCTTTAATTTGATCAAAATCAATTGAAAATTATTGTCAATAGCTATTACAAGTTATAGGAGTCATGAAATAACTGCTACAATTGTAACAGTTATGAACAATAACTACTATAAAAATATATCTGATTTTGACCAAAATTAAAATGATTTTGATCCTATTTAGACAATTTTAACCATTTTAGTAAAGAACATTTTGATATAATAGTTATAATAGTGCTCCATATATAGTAATTTTGATCAAATTGAAACAATTTTATTCTATAGTATAGTAACTACTTTAGCACATTGCCAAAATAAGAGGTGCCCTTTTGACGAAAATGATAATGAGGGGCACCCTTTAGATTTGAAAAAAAAAACTAACATAGTAATAGAGATTTCATCTATAGGCTTATGTTTGATAAAAGAGAAATAAAATCATATAGAAAAACAAATATGATCCCAGAGTTTCAGCAAGGGGAAAAACATACTTCATGTTCCCAATTGGTGCGCAGGATTGTAGCAACTAGAACTGATATTTGAACAAGCATTGCACAGATGATTCCCATCCAAAGTCCCTGAAGTAATTACGCATGACGATATCGATATGGAAAGAAAAATCTTTCAAGCTAATGCAGACTCCTACTAAACAAAAATTAGTTCAGTGAGAGTAGACAGACAACCTTGCCACCAATATGCAAGAAGAAAGCAAAGATGACTGCTGAAGGAATGCCAACAACATAATATGCCCCAAGATTGACATAAGAACAAAATTTCTGCCAACCACATCCTCTAGCAGCACCTGTGATTTTCATTAAAGTGAAAAAAAAAAAAAAAATGATGTTGCAATTTAAATAAATCGTGTACCAAATTATTAGGACGGTAAATGAACCAAACATTCGTGAACAAATTTGATGTTCAGCTTGGTAAGAACTTGTTTATGTTCGTTCAGATACACAAAGTAAATTAAATGAATCGTTAAACTAAATGAACAAACTTGAAGACATTTGTGTTCAAATCGTTAATGTTCATGAACACAGATTATAAACAAAGTTTGTGAATCTCATTTATTAATAAAACTCTTATCAACATAGTATATAAATAAAGAAACTTTCAAAATGAACAAACAAATTTGTATTATCAAACTCAACAACCAATCAAACAAACTTAAAAATGTAAAACTTTTAAACAATCATACAAGTTTGAATTAAGAGCTTGATAATTTATAAACAAACCAAGCTCAAGCCAAGCTTGAATAAGCTCAAGCCTGTAAAAAAGAAACCAAGCCAAGCTTGAACAACCATTTCAGTGGCTTGATTCATTTTAAGCTCGATTTGACTTAACTCGGTTACCTTATCAAACAAAGTTTGAATACCACAAAACTGGACTCAGTTTGACTCGTTTACAATCTTACAAATTATCCCTTATAATTTTCGTGTTGGTCTCACAACATGATTGATAGAAAATCAAAAGAGTGTCCTTTTTTATTCATATCATCAAAGGATGCCCCTCTTTTAAAAATTATCAAAACAGTGTCTCACTTATAATTTTCTACTCAAAATATACCTACGTGCTTCACCTTGGAGCTACTTTGTATAAAATAGCACCATTTTGGAGCTGTTTTCAAGCAGTTTGGCCCAAAGCTATCAAAACAACTCCAAGGTGGAGCACACAAGGTTATTTTGGGTAAAAAATTATATGTGAGACATTGTCATAATATTTTTTTTTTTCAGAATAGAAAGCTCTTTTGATGATAATGATAATATGGGACGCCTTCTTAATTTTCAACCAACCCAATTTGATGCATCTCTAGGTTTTTAGGTATAGTATGCACAATAATGTGAATAAATACACACAAGAATGGCAGAGCATTGGAATTCATTTCGGTGTGAATACCTGAAAGTGTGCATTGTATTCCATCCATGAAGTCAGATGCGGCAAGAACTGGCATCATCCTTGACACATATTGTACAACATCATCTTCATAACTATACAAGTAGCCCCAGACATCGCGAACCAGAATGGTGATTATTGCGACGGCCAAACCTTCTATGACGGCTAGGATACTAACAATGCATACTGACAAGCTTGCAGCCTGTGGTTGCCCCGCACCCAATTCATTTGCGACTCTTATACTAAAAATTTGAACATGTGTAAGTTTTGAAAGAGCTACATGACCACAATGAGAAGATAAACTGAACAGCAGACCTTGCTGCACTGCTGAGACCAGTGGGAATCATGTAAACCATCCACATTGTACTGAGGCTGGCAAAATATTCTGTGTTAGCAATGCAACTGAAAACAGGAATAACCTAAGAAAAGCATTTTAGGACAATTCGAAGAACCTAAGAAAAGCATTTTTAAACAAAATATATCAAAAGATATGTATGAAGGATTAAGTATCCATTTGGTGGGCTAACATGTGAATTAATACCACACGTGATTTCCATTAAGATTAAACCCCATTAAGTGATCTAATACATGGTGTATTAAGGGGGGGTGGGGTTTAATTTATCAATGTGGATTACATGTGTAGAACCCTATAACCCGGCTCGTTAATATTAATGGGTTGTTAACGGGTTACGAGCCCTATCAAGAGAATGGTCCCTACAGGATGGACTTGGATAAGAAGAGAAGGCTAATTCCAATTGGGGCATGCTGAAATTAGAGCTTCTTCTTCTTTCTTCTTCTCTTCCCCATTGAGACGAGGATTCTAGTTTCTTCTTCTCTTCCCCATTGAGACGAGGATTCTAGTTGTCACCTAGCTCCTACAGAAGACCTTCCGTTGCATTCGCAGGTATATTCAGCATCAACAATCGAGATAATAGCATTAGCTTTGGATTCAGGTTAGCATTTGGATTGTCGTTGTTTTGATATGAAATGAAGCCGTAAATATGATGATAACTAGATCCTATTAGATTCATTATCCAGTTCTATTAGATGCATTGTATTCCTTTCAATGTAGGCGAGCTTGAAGGGTGAAAATAAACATACAAGAAAAATGTTTGACGAATCCAAGGACAAGTAATCTCCCAAGTGAAGGAACCTCATCTAGTTTAAGGCCTCAAATTTCATAAACACTCAGTCAACAATTTTGGATCAAGCAATTACAGTAAAATTGTGTTCCTGACCTGATTGACAAAACAGATGTTTCCAGCTTTGGATTAGGAAGAAGACCAGATAAAAGAACTACCATCTCGAACGACCAATACTCCAAGCTTCAACATTATACAGGAAGAATGTTGTTAGTAAATCACTTGAAAAATGAATATGGATGTACATCACTAGATATTTAGGCAAGGACCTTTTTTTTCAGAACCACCTAAAGATCACATATTTCACATGAACTGTATAATCAGAAAACAAGGATCACTGTATCTAGTCCAAAGTTGGATTAATCTTTAAATTATTACAAGAGTTCACAAGTTTGTGGATGGGAGAGGATGCAATAGTAGCAGCAACGTCGATGGCAAACTTCAAGTGAAAATGAAGGTGGTGGTAAGAGGATTAACCAACTCCTCTCAAAAGTGAGGGGTAAGGATGTCAAAGAGATGATCGCTCCCAAGCAAGAAATGTTAAACTCTTTCGTAGTTGTTGCTGTAGTGGTGATGTGGAAGTTGCAACGGCTGCATAGGAGCCTAATAAGGAAGAGAGGGATCATTTAGCTCACTCGTAGTGGAGGACTAATCAGTGGATGATGCGCTAAGGGGTAGCATCGAACTGGGATGAAGAACAAGCAACATGTCCTCTTTGCATGGAGTGGCTCACATGCAAATAGAGATGAAGACAACCAGTCGAGGTAAAATAGATGGCAAAGAGGAAGAGGCCCGCTAACATGCAAGACATATGCCCACTTGATAACACCAAGACCAATGCACGATGGAACAACATTAGAGAGTGAGGCGGTGGAACCAAGAGAGGCCCACTTACAAAAACATTCCTAGTTCTTTGTTACTCATGTGATAAAAATGGGTGTAGGAGCGGTGACTGTGGAGACAAAGTTAGGCCCTGAGGTGGATAGGACAGTGGAGAGTGAGGGAGGCTTGTTCTTTTGATATAGGCTAGTTAAGGAGAAGATCTCTAACACCTTTGGGATCCTTGGATTCAAGCGTAAAAAGATAGGAGAAATCATAGGAATAGTGATAGATTTGTTAAGAAGAGGGGGTTTAATCCTTGGAACAATATTATTGTAAAGGGTTCTGAGGACTTGATGGATGTGATAACAGGTGATGAGAACAAATATTTTGAGGAGTCTTCAAGGCTGATGATTCTTTTGGTAAAGAAGGATGTGTACTGGTGGCTGAGAATGTGAATGATCAAAGCAAGGGGTGGGTTTGGTAAGATGACAATTCTTCCACTCAATCTATAAAGAACTTTAAAGATCAGGAGAGTGGAGTTTGAAGAAGGTGGATATTAGTGGTGATGAATTTGTTTTTGCTTCCTGTGGGGTTGCTGAAGAATCTGTTCTGCAGTTGGATGTAGTTGATTTTGAGACTGAGCTGCAGCAATTGGCAGGGAAATTGAGCTATGTTGTGAGTGGTCAATTTGTCAAACTTGCGGCCAATTGTGGAGTTGTGATGATCTGGTCAATTTGTCAAACTTGCTGCAAATTTACAGAGTTAGCAAGTTGTTAAGTTTGCTTCTACAATTGGCTCTTGGAGCAATAAGTTTGCTTCAGAACCTGATAGACAGTCCTGATTAACTCTGTGACACGTTTAATTCTGGTGCATTCTTCTACCTCTACATGGGTCAATGAATCAGTGGTTGATAGGGTATCTTTGATGAGCAGGACTTTCTTTTAGGGTTCTGATGTATCTAACAAGTAGGTTAATCTGATAAAGTGGAGGATTGTTACTATTAGCAAAGCTCTAGGTGGCTATGGGGTGAGGGATGTAAGATTATTGGAGGCTTCTAATAATGCTAAAGAGTCTTACTTTTTTTTTTGAATAAGTAAAAATTTAGTATAGCTCAAACCAAAATTACAATAACCGGCCGTTTAGGAGTTACTTATGTCTGACAAATTATCATATCAGAGTAAACACCCAATGACCGGTATACATGAAGTTACACATTCCTGAAGATCCTCTCTATATCTAACTGACCCTCACGAAAGAAGCTACTATTTCTATCCCTCCAAACAAAATGAATCATAGATGACAAGACAAGATGACGAGCCTTTGTCAACAATCAACTCCCACGATAGAGTCTCCCAAAGACTCTCATCATCTGCCTCTGTCAACAAGCTAAAGAGTCTTACTGTTTTTGAATGTTGAGAACTTTGTTTGGGTGAAGGTGCCGAGAAATAAGCATGACTGTTTTCATCCTGGGTTTTCAAAAATATTCAGAATTGCATCATTGAGCTTAGAGGTTGTCTTGTGAAATAGATAGATAATTGGAAAATTTGTGTTGTTAGGATGATCCATGGTTTGATCCAATTCCTACAATATGGTGGCTAACTTTTTTAAATGTTGATCTTATGAGGACTATCAAGAAGGTATCTAAGTTGATAAGTAATAGTTCTTGGCATAGTTTGAAATCTCATACTATGTACTGCGCAGCGCGGTCGAAACATATCATTCTGTTAAATTACCGAAACTCGATACTATTCCATACAAACAATGTCTTATGTGTCACTATGTCAATCATGTCGATAAGTATCATGTCATTCTAATACTCAACACCCCTTGACATGTTATAATAGAGGTCAAGATGAATTAACATAATGTTCTTATCTTCTTCTTTTTCTTATTGAGCTCTTTCCTCCTTTAACCTCCAATTCACCACCAGCACCATATATCAAAATGTCAACACGATATCAAAACACTATCGTTCCAGTCAAAGATCAAAACTTCAACACGACTCTAGATTTTGAACCTTGGTTCTTGGGACATTGGGGCTCTGAGGGCACTTTTTCTTCTAATCTAGTGGCTAGGATTATTTCACTTCATGCTCTTGATGGAACAGTGATCTTAGTGCCAAGGTTGCTTATACCATAGGAAGGAGAAGTTTGTTGAGGATATTAAAGAAGGGCCTTAGATTAATTGAAACATGCTTTTGCAAATGAATGCCTCACCTAGAGTAATGAACTTTGTACACATGACAGCTTTATTTAGTACTGTGGTGAAGGATTCTCATAACTTTGGTAGGGGAAAGGATGATTTGAAGCATCTTTTAGTGGAATGTGGTTTGCTAAGCAAGTGTGAAGGCTCATGCAGTTGATGAAGGGTTAGAATAAGTAGAAATAGGAGTTATAAGGAGTGTTTATTATATTGTGCGGCTTTATTGAGGGATATTTTAAGTGAGGTTCAGGAGTTTGGCAGGAGAATCAATTTTGTTTGCAAAGGTGGTGTTGATCCTTCAAAATTCTGTCACTTTACAGTGCCTGATCATGTCAGGGTCTTTTTTGATATTGCATGAAGATCTGGTGTCGAGCCTGCTTTTTATGGCTGTGTTAGGGTGCATCGCATAAAAGGTTTCGTTGTAGTGAAGGATGGACTGGTCCATGATGCTTTACTTGTGGAAGGGGAGATGCTAGCTATTAAGAATGGTCTGAAATTTTGTTTGAGTAATTTGAATTATGTGTTTTCAGGTTTTGACAAACTACAAGTTGTTGTTGCTTATCTAAATGGTGAGTTAAAGTCAGCTTAGAATGTTAAATAGTTAGGATTGGATTTTTCTGAGTAGTTAGGAGTTGGGTGTTTTGTGAAGAGTTGTACTCTTGCAGGTGATGTTTCTAAGTCGAGTGTCATGTATTGAATTCTTTAGATAATAGCATCGTGCGGCACTTAGACGTTCTTCCTTGTAAGACACTAAGTAGACCTAACTCAAACAAGAAAAGGACTCTTGGATACAAAATTGGATGATCTACAAATGAAGAGGTCGACCTAAGAATAAACGGTTAAGATCTAAAGAATCCTAGTGGAGATTAAGTCTCTAGAATATTCTTGAAGCTATTTCTAATGGAGAATTCTAGAAACTCCCCTACTACACTTATCTAAATTATTCTACAAGATCAAAGAAGAATGTTGGGGTATTTTAGAAAACTTCAGAATGATGGAGATGCAGTTTGGAACGCTCCGAAACCTCTTGGAGATCACAGACCATACCTATGTGATACATCCTTGTCATTTTTTTTTTACGAAAGACTTTGTTGCTAAAATTGATTTGCTACCACTGACAACAAACGTTCATGTAAGGGCCTATCGAAGAGACTCACCAGACCATAAAAGCCGAAGGAACCGCAAGTGTTAGAAAGTCAAATACATCTTCGAGTGATTCTTTTGAAAAGCCTGTCCATGTCTCCTTGCAAGCTTGAGAAAATTTGACATAAATTGCTAAAAGAAGAACATTTATCCAATACGATATGGAGGTAGCAAGTGCAGCACCCTTGCTGCCGAGGCCAAAAATGTAAACTAAAACCCAGCATATTAGAATGTGGAAGACTGCAGTTACTCCTGAGCTTATAAGCATCGGAAACACTATGTTCTGCGTTTGCAGAAATTTAACAAGGCATTGAAGCAAACCATAGGCAAAAAGGCTTGGGATTAGCCAATGAGCATACGATCCAGCTTCAGCCGATATCTCTGAATTTTGACCAGCTGCAGTAAGAATTTGACTTGTGTAGGTCCAAATGAGGGCTAAAGGTATACTCGCGAATAGAAGTATGAACATTGCCCTTTGAAAATGAACACTAAGCATATGAAATTCTTTTGCACCATAGGCATGTCCGCACAGGGTGTCCAATGCACTCGCCATTCCCAACTTGTTATATTGGAAGAGAAGTATCAGAAAGTTTCAACTGATAAATCATTTAAGAGATGACGCTATGAAGAACAAAGTCGAAAAGAAGTGCAATGACTGAATGTTTACTTATAAATACTCTTAAAAGGGTCTGCCCAATAGTTTCAGAATTCTTCCGATAAATCATTTAAGAGATGACGCTATGAAGAACAAAGTTGAAAAGAAGTGCAATGACTGAATGTATATGCCCAATAGTTTCAGAATTCTTCGAAGTAACTTGCGCACTGAGTACAAGTCAATCGATTGCTCTAGATTGAAGCATTTTATGTGGTTCCAATATAGTGGCTTAGTTCATGTTTTCTCTCTCATGCATGATGACTATGGAGTAAAATTATCGTCTACTCTCCTCTATTTATTAGTGGAATATTTTTATACAACGGTTTTCTTATCCTTGATCCATCAAGGAATTTTTCAAGGTAAATCCTTTTGTGTGTTTGACTTATTTTGTTGTTGCAGTATTGTTGTCACTAATATAGTGTGATTGGTACCATCAAGTGTTATCAGAGATCTACTGAGATCCGAGGAAGAATAAGTACCTCATGGGAGATGAGGAAGGAAGAACAACAAGCCATAATGTAATTTGCCTTCTGTTACAAAAAGAATGGGGTAAAAATCAAAAGGACACCTCTAATTATTTTTTTTTGTCAAAAGGACTACCCGTTTTCAAAAAAAGTTAAAACTGAGCCCCAGTATATTTTTCATTCAAAAATACCCTTATTCGTTATTGTATCAGGCAACGTATTAAAATAAATTAGTTCAACTTAGTCATAAATACTATACTTAGAGCACTTTCATATCAAAAAAGCCTTTACCAACCTAATTAAAATTGTTTAAACTTATCAAAATCAATTCAACATGATCAAAATCATCATAAAAATGTTATAGCGGCCATTTAATGGATGCTACAAAAGCTTTACGATGATTTTGACCATGTTAAAGCAATTTTAATCAAATTTAAGTAAATTTGACGAAGTTGATAAAGATCATTTTTTTATACAAAGTATTTTAGACCAAGTTGAACTAAAAAAAAATTAATTTACTTTGACAGTCGTAGCAGCTACATCATACCTGCTACAGCAGCGTTATAATAAAATTATCTTTTGAGATGAGAAATATGATGGACCATTTTTTGTTAAGGGGCGCCCTTTTGACGAAGACCGTAATTAGGAGTTCCTTTTGATTTTTGCCCAAATGAATCCCCTAAATAAATTGCGCTAAACCAGCATAGCAACCGAGTCTTATGGCATATAAGACAGAATTAAAAGGTCAATTTTTTGTATTCACATATTCAATCGAATTAAGGGGAAGGCAATCATAGCATTGCAATTCAGCCAAAACAATACATAAATTACGAAGTAAATGAAATCAACAGCTTTCACGGAAACCATCGAATTAAGGGGACACAAAGAAGAGGATGAGGGCAAGAGAAGAAACGTACCAGCACACTGAAACCGGTGACGTTGGCGAAAGAAGCGGCCATGGAGGCGCCGGACAGAGAGAGCTCACTGAGGTGGCCGACAAACATGACGGAGATCACCTGAATGGAATACTGGAGCAGGCTCGTGGCGATGAGAGGCCCCGCCAGGGAGAGGAGGCGCTTCACCTCGGCGACCGCGTCGGCGTCGTTCCGAAAGCGAAAGCAGAGAGAGCGGAAGAAGATCGTTCTCGTTCCTCCTCCATTTGAGCAAGAATCCCTCTCCGAGGCTTCTACCGGAAGCAGCGGAAGGGAGATATCTTCTTCCATGCGACCCGATCAATGCGGTCCCATGGTAATTGGGCATTTTAGTTTTATTATTTTATCAGTTTATAATATATCGGGGGTGATTACCCGCCCGCCCTCTCACTGTCTGTATTCATATTACGTGATATTACGTGGAAGGAGATAATATATTTTTCATAATTCATCTTAAATTATATTTGAAAAAAATTATAAATTAATTTATAATCAATCATTAAATAATTTTAAAAAATTATAAATATAAATATATTAAAAAATAATTTTTATTTTATTATAATAAATTTATCATCTATTAATCAACTAAAAACTAAATTAAAAACTAATGAGAACAAAGATATATAAAAAAATATATCGTGGGAAACATATATAGGTTGTCTATTCAATCCATACGTGCTTTCATATTTATCGGATATTTATTGAGAAATTTTAGTATGATAAATTTGTATGAAATCTGTTCCTGCGCCAAAATCTCGGACGGACGAGCCATCAGTGAGTTGTCATCTATGTTGACGGAGTCATCGTAATCAGGAGAAGAAGAGACCTAGCAAAATGGCCTGCGATGAGCAAAAGAACGACGAAGGTTAGGACGAAGACCGGGTTGGCCGGACCTTCGATCCTCCGACGCTCAAGTCAATATCTGACGAAGTATATGAATAGATAAATAATATTGTAATGAGATATATAAAGACTAAGTGTAAACTCATACCAGGCTCGCAATAGCGGGCCGTAGAAGGCTCGGAGCCGGATAGGCCGGAGGCGGCACGGAACCGAAGACGGCCAGGGGCCGGAGGGCCGGACGCGGAGCCGGAGGGCCGAAGGAGACATGGAATCGGAGGGCCGGACGCGGTAAGAAACCGGGGGGCCAGACGCGGAACCGAAAGGCCGGAGGCGGCACGAAACCGGAGGGCTAGACGCGGAACCCGAGGGCCGGACATGGAGCCGGAACACTACATCGGCTCACAAGCCGGAACACGACAACGACTCTTATGCCGGAATACTACATCGACTCGAAGGCCGGAACACTGCATCGGCTCACAAGCCGGAATACTGCATCGGCTCGAAGGTCGGAACACTGCATCGGCTCGAAGGCCGGAACACTGTATCGGCTCGAAGGCCAGAATACCACATCGGCTCGTAGGCCGGAATACCACATCGGCTCGATGGCCGGAACACTACACTGGATCTGCGCCGGAGGCGGCAGAGGCTGGATGTGCGTCGGAGGCGGCAACGGCGGCTGGCGGCACCGCCCACTGGAGGGGGCGGCGGTCGCCGGAGGCAGCGGAGGCGCGGGAGGTAGCGCCGAAGGTGCTGGGAGGTGGCGAGGGCTTTGGGCTGCGACAGCGGTGGTCGCCGGAGGCAGCGGAGACCGCTGGCGACGACGGCGGTTGTTGGAGGCAGTGGAGGTCGCTGGCAGCGGCGGCGGCGTTGGCGCCCGCTGGGAGCTGCGCCGGCTGGAGACGACGGCGGCGTCCACCGGAGGCGGCTACACTTGCACCTGCTGGAGTCGGAGGCGGCTGCGCCTGCTGGAGGCGGAGGCGGTTGGCGGCGGTTCCCGCTGGAGGGGGCATCGCTGTGCGGTGGTGGCGGGCGAGAGGAGACCGGCTATGGTGCGCTAGCGGCCCGCGACGGAGGCGGCTGGCGACGGCCACTGCTGGGGGTGGCGGCCGTGGCATCAGCAGAGGCGGCTGCGCCTGGGGAGGCGGCGCCTGGCGGCGGCGGCGCTGTACCGGAGATGGCCGGTTGCGGCTGGGGGCGGCGGACGCGGCTGGCGGCTGGAGGCTGAAGCGGCGGCGTTGGCCACTGCTGGGGGCGGCGCGGTGCGACTGGAGGCGTCGGCGACGCTATGCGATCGGAGGCGGCGGCGACGCGGTGCGGCTGGAGGCGACGGCAGCTGCCTTCCCTCCCATCGAGCACCCTCCTCAAAGCTATAAGAAGCCAAAATAATATCAAAAACCCAAAATGTCCCTCTTTCCCTCTGCCCTCATCTCAACCCCACATCAAAATCAAATAATTATATATAATATAAACGATGTTTTTCAAATTTTAATTTAAAAAATATCCGTCTCACTTTTCAACTCTAAATTAAAATAAAAAATTAATTTTTTTATTTAAATTGAACCGAATCAAATGTATAAAAGAAAAAAAAATTATTTGTTAAGAAGTTTAATATAAAAGTCATTAAAATACTTAATTTTTTATAAAAAAATATGTGATTGAACTCATATTAATCTTCTAAATTTATTCATATTTTTTTTAAAAAAAATAATATTTTGATAAAAAAAAGATATATTAAAAATAATTAAAATTAATTTAATTTATATCATTAAAAAAATATTTTTTACTATTATTAATCTTCCTTTAATTTTGTAATTCTTTATTAACTTTCTTTTGTATTTTTAAAATTTTCTTTTATTAAATTTTTTAAAAAAATAGGGATAAATTTAAGAGATCAGTTTAATGACTTATTTTTTTTAAAAAAAAAGTTTTTAAGATTATTGACTTTTATATGATTTTTTTTGATTTAGTTTGATTTGATTTAATTTAATTTTGTTTAAATAATAATAATAATTTTTTATTTTAAAAAAACTACGGTGCACTTTTTGAAAATTTCAAATCCCTAAATGCGCTCTAATATTGAAGTAAAAAAAAATCATCATTTTAATTATCCTTTCAAGACGTCTCCACGCTCGCCGGAAGAATTTAAATTTAATCGCTCTTAAAAAATAAAATATTCGTCTTTAATATTTTCATCAACTCATTTTAAAATTAATACTAATAAAATAAATCATGAAAATTAATTTAATTAATTTAAATAATGATCGATACATGCAAAAAAAAAAAAATCTAACTATTAATTAAAATTTAATCTTCAAAACTCATAATAACAATACTCTGTATACTGAGACAATCACTCTCATATAAACGAGCCATTTTAATTTTATTAATGCTGCCCTATTTTATTTAATATTAGAAAGAGCACCAAACTTATTTCATATTTAAAAAATATCTTTATTATAGTATCTTTTTATAAAACTGTTATAACTACTGTAATATTACAATTACTATAAATTCAATATTATTATATTAAAATATTTTTTTAATTCAGTTAAAATTATTTCATCTTAGTTAAAACTATGTAAAACTATTGTAACTTGATCAAATTCATTATTGCGTTAGTTTTATTCAAACATAACATATAGCAAATTTATTTTAAATTATAATAATATATAACCGTTTTATCTAAAATTATTATAACTTTTTGATATAATAATTTTGAACAAAAAATTATAAATTATAGTAATTTTAAATAAAATCATTATAATGTGTAACAAATTTAAAATAAAGTTACTACACATATAATATATTTTTATATATTAGATAGATGATTTTCCTCTTAATCCGTCAATTAGATAAATTTGTAACAAACTTATCCGTATTTAAAAATTAACCTCATATAATATTAAAATTTTGATCCTCTTAATTATTCATCTAAATATTTTATTATGCATTAATTATATATATATATATGTATATATATGTATATGGG
>JBBUKS010000017.1:10956333-10979048 GCA_038050645.1 Hedychium gardnerianum
ACACCTATGAAACACATCATACACTTGTGTAGCAACCTACGATGCACACCACACACATGTGCACCAAACTGCGATACACACCATATACGTGTGTACCACTACTGACATGGATAATCAAGAAAATGACACTGCATGGATAACATAAAAGATTAACTCAAGTTCAAGCACTTAAGTATCAATATCAGGTAACGATGTGAATAGAGTTAAGATAATTAAATACCTATCAATATCACATCTCATGTATTAAGGTAAATATACTAATCAGAGACAATGATAGAAGTACCCACCTCAAAATAGATCATGCTGAGTGCCCTCAGATCCGACGTTTCGTCTAGAATCCGGATCCTTTGGATGGCCGGAGAAACTCCAAACAGTACCAGCAAAGGGCTGGATCTGGCCCAATCGATGGCTGGCCGGTGCAAAGCAGGGAAAAGCTTGTAGCTGGCCGACGACTCTGAATTGATGGAGCAATGGTGGCCAATGACCAGATCCACCCTCACAGTGGTGGCCGGAGCACTAGGATGGCCGACAATCAAATCTGACCTAATTGGCCAATACCGGCCAGAGTAGATCTGGGAATTGGGGATGGAGATCAAGGGCTATTGGAGTAGAAGGTAGTTGGTGACGCTGAGGTGACTGCGGCCTGACCTAGCAGCAGTGATTGCTATTACTGTGCTAGTTGGGAAGCTAGCCGGCGAAGAAATTGGGGTTGCTCCTCTCCGATCTGGATCTAGCCATGGGCTGTGACCTACAAATGATTAGCCTAGCATGACGCCGGCGATGATCGAGCAGCGGCCACAGACTCAAGGGAGAAGGAAAAGGGGAATCGAGATTTGGGGTCGACGGTGGAGAGGAATCGGGGAAGAAGAGGTTTCAGGAGAGAAGAAGAAGAAAGGAAAACTTAGGATTTTTTATTTAAACCTTAGGTTAATAACAATCAATCAACTCCCAAGTTCATTGATATTCCAAATAGGCCACTTCAAAGCCTAATAGTTTTATCCCCTTAAAAGGTGTCAAATAAATTCGGTTTAAATCTTGATTTTTTTTTAAAAAAAATCCAGAAAATTCTGTAAGGTTATTTTTTAATCCTCGCTTGTTATTTTATTTACCATATCTTACACGTACTCCGTTCTGAGCCTTGACGAGGATCAATCGAAGTTTCCAGCAAGGAACATGACCAAACCTTGTTCCCTAACATCCCCATGCTACATTCTATGCCGAGACGAGGGAGAATTGAAGATTCCAATAGGGAACACAGCCAGCTCGTGTTCCTCAACATGCCCGTGCCCTATTCTGTGTTTCGACGAGGAGTAGATGGGGGAATTCCAACAGGGTACATGACCAACCCGTGTTCCTGGCATGACCGTGCTTCTGAGCACAGCCAGGCTGCGACCGTGTTGTGTCACCACGAGATCAGCTGACTAAAATATTTAATGAACTATTTTAGCATTAAACTAGGATTATTTCCCTTATTGCAGCATTAGGGTTTAGGGTCTATTTAAACCTTTATTTTAGTTGATGATAGGGGATTTTTATTGATTGTTAATCTATTATATTCGTTTAAACCTAGAGACGACTTCTCTACATTTACAATTTCTCTTGCTTTTCTAAAATTCCTCTATGAGATTCCGCCTCCAGAATAATCACTATTCTACTCCGCGTCAATTGGTATCAGAGCATATCAGATCAAATGGAAGGTCATTGTGGTTGTAGTCAAGGCCATAATAGGCAAGTTCCGATTGAGGAAGCACAACACCGTCATCGTAGCGTTCAGGATGTAATCATCGAGGATTTACAAAGGCAAGTCGCGGAGTTAACCTAGCATCTGGCGGCTTAGGATGTTGAAGATCGTGATTCTGAATCCACGTTCGAAAACCCATATACAATCGTGATAAATTTCAGGAACACCGTGGTTGAGAGGAACAATATGAAGACCTTGATTTTTTGAGTTGATCTACCTGAGTTTTCTGGTACATTACAAGAAGAGTGATTCATTGATTGGATTAACGAAATGGAGAGAATTTTTTAATATAAGGAAGTTTCGGATCTGGTGAAAGTGAAGTTGATTGCCATCAAACTCAAGGGTCGAACATCAATATGGTGAGAGCAGTTGTAGCGTTCATGAGATAGACAGGGTAAAACCAAAATTACTAACTGGGAGAAGATGAAGAAGAAGATGAGGAGTCACTTTCTTCCTCTCGGCTACACACAAACTTTTGTTTCAACGACTTCACGCGTTGAGGCCGGGTGCGAGGATTATACAGAAGAGTTTTACCAATTGATAGCCCGGAATGATTTATCTAAGATAGAGGAGCAATTGGTGGCATGATATTTAGGGGGATTGCGTCAACCCTTGCAAGATGCCTTCAGTATTCATTTGTTATGGACCATTTCAGAGGCCTACCAACGTGCCTTGATTGTTTAAAACAAACAAAACAGGAAGCCAATGTTTAGGAGCGATCAAAACAGTCAGTCAATTCACCCTTAGGATTCACGCCCTATCCAATAGTTACCATATATTAATTCTAAACCACCTATCAAGTATTTTCATTGTGGTGAATAGTTGCATAGAGCCATAGATTGCAGGAAGCCAACTACTCAAAAGGGGGGAAATTTGTTGATAGAGGAAGACATGGAAGATGAAACCTAGCCAATTGGTGAGCTGGTGTATGATGATGATGAAGCTGATGAGGTGTTGTATGGTGATGCTCATGAGACTTTAGTCATTTGTAAGAGTCTGTTGACACCCAAGAGCGATTTAGAGGGTGATTGGTTGAAGACTAATATTTTTCACACGACATGCATGGTTGCCAATAAAGTTTGTAAGATGATCATTAATAGTGGCAGTTGTGAGAATGTCATATCTGAGGAGGCTGTCCAAAAATTATAGTTGAAGACAAACCGTCATCCCAAGCCATACAAGTTGTCATGGCTGAATAAAGGAAGTAAGGTAACAGTAGATAAGCGATGTCTCATATCTTTTTCGATTGATATCAAATAGTTTGATACTGCTTGGTATGATATTGTGACTATGGATGCATGTCATGTATTGTTGCGCCGACCTTGGCAGTATGATCGCAGTATCATTCATGATGAACGGAAGATACATATACCCTTAACATTAAGGGAAAGAGGATTGTACTAGCGCCCCGGCGAGAAAGAACCACTCATATTCCACTAGCCAATAATACTAACCTCCTTTTCATGTCCAAGTTTTGAGATGAGATGGCGCATGAAGACGTAGTCTATGCTTTGCTACCTTACAAAGACAGTAAAATAGCCCTATACCCTGATTTACTAGCAGAAGTGCAACAACTACTAGGAAAGTTTGTCGGATTGATGCTAGAAGATCTTCCTCCTAGACTGCCACCTATAAGAGATATCCAGCAGCAGATTGACCTTGTCCCAGGATCGAGATCGCCTTTGTCCCAAGGAGGCTGAAGAGTTGCAGTGACAGGTAGTAGAGCTATTAGAGAGAGGGTATATTTGTGAGAGAATGAATCCCTATGTAGTCTTTGCCCTTTGTGCCAAAGAAGGATGATTTGTAGCTAATGTGTGTTGACAACAGAGCCATCAACAAAATTACTATGAAGTACATGTTTTTAATTCCTCACATGGATGATATGTTGGATTAGCTGTCCGACGCTAAGGTTTTCAGAAAAATTAACCTTAAAAGTGGATACCATAAGATCAGGATAAGTCTTGGAGATGAATGGAAGTCAGTGTTTAAGATGCAACATGGGTTATATGAATGGATGATCATGCCTTTTGGATTATCAAATGTGTTGAACACCTTCATAAGATTTATGCATCAGATATTGCGACTTTTTTTGGGAAAATTCATGGTGGTCTACTTTGATGACATTCTTGTTTATAGTCCGACATGGGCTTCGCACTTTGATCACTTTCATGCAGTTTTTGAAAGGCTAAAAGCGAAGTGCTATTTGTCAATAAGAAGAAGTGTTCTTTTTTATTCTACAACAGTGACTTTTCTTGGATTTATTGTGTCTACTAATGGTGTTCACGCAAATCAATCAAAGGTAGACGCAATCCTAGAGTGGAAAAAGTCAAAGACTTTTTACGATATCAGAAGTTTCAATGGATTGACTTTTGTCTACTGTTGGTTCATCAGGAATTTTGGTACACTGATTGCTCCTATTGTTAGTGTTAGCCCTAAGAGTCAATCATGATATGAGACTTTTGTATCATATTTTAATAAATAGGCAATATTTTATGTTTATTATATTTACTTTATATCTGTGTAAATTTGAATAAATATAATAATGCCCTAGAGTGGTTGGTTATGTTCTATAACATATTAATTATTTGAATTGATTGTGAGAGACTATAGATAGATAAGACATGACTCTCAATTATTTCTAGTCAAGTATTAATATACAAGGGCAATATTAATATATTGAGACTAACATATAGGTTAATTGATGACTTAATCTAACAAGTCATAGATATATGATATCAAATTAACACATGAGTACATATTAGAGAATATGTACTAAATTAACCCCATGAGAAAGTTTCATGGATTGTTATATGAGTGTTATAAATATTCTCATAGTGACTATTAGTATAAATAGTCTTTTGACCTGAAGTCATTATGATTCCTTACATAAGGAGTTGTGTACTTTAGTATCGACAAATATCACCTGTGACAAGGTCGACTATAAAGTCGTTCACCGGGTATGCAATGAATTATGGGGACAGATGTGAGTAATGTAGATGAGATTTGTCCCTTCCATATAATGAAAATGATGTCAGTGAGCCTTTTGATTAAGTAGGACTACTAAAATGCATGGTCATATTCAAATAAGTTAGTATGAGATATTAAGTTTATTTGGTTAAGTAAGTTCACTTAGAGATCAAGAAACACATAGATTGATGAAAGGATGACATGCTATATGCCTCGTAAATCAATCTAGATATCATGGACAAAAGGACTATGTTATACTATAAAATAATCATAAATAGGTTAGGTCGAATCTACAACATTCTCGTCACTTGAGTAGCCATGATGTATTGCTATATGTCATTTATGGCTTGTGTCTTTAAATGAGATTTTAAAGTTACTATCAATGTTACGAGAATCTATTGAGTCACATACAAAGAGCGCATCATTTTGGAGTTTGTTTTATTTTAGTATGACTAAAATAAAGCGGGCCTAAGTTTTAAGTCCGAAATTTATTTCGGATCTTAAACTTGTTAGATTAATGGGTTAATCTAATTGGATTTTAAATTTATTGGCTTAATGGGTTAATATAATATGTGTTTAAAATAAAGCCAATGAAATATATATACCCACGTTTTATTTTGAAGATGTGAAAAGGTCTTATTAGATAAGACTTGGAGATTGAGCCCGAACACGATCTTATCTGATAAGATCGTGTCAACCCTAAAAGTTAGGGGTTTTTTTATCTCACCTTAAATAGTGGCAAGCCTACGACGTGGGTTACGAAAAAACTTCAATTGGGTGATGGCTGTGATCATGTGGATACCATAGAGGCGTGGACATGTTGATCACACTAAGTTCGACTTGACTCTCCAGATTCGCAAAGGTGTAACGCAACTAGAGGTAAATTTTTACACCAACGATTTAAATAGAATTCGCATGGATCTCTAGTGGGTTCTTTTTTTGCTGCATTTTTTATGCTTAATTTCTCTTGGAATCCAACACTTATCATTGAGTGTCTCAAGGGATGTGATTTCTAGTGGTATGAAGAGGCGGAGGTCAGTTTTCAATAGGTCAAGTAGAAGATGACCAAGGTACCAATTTTGACACTTCCTAATTTTGACAAAGTGTTTGAGGTAAATTGTGATGCATCTGGCGTTGGTATTGGTGGTGTTCTGAGTCAGTCAAGGCATCCAGTTATTTTTTTCAATGAGAAGTTATCCGGTGGCAAAAGAAATTATTCTACCTACAATTTGAAATTGTATGTCATAATTCAATCCTTGAAGCATTAATGTCACTATCTAGTACAGACGGAATTCGTTTTGTTTACTGATCATGAGGCTCTAAAATACATCAATGATCAACACAAGCTGAGTATACGACATGCAAGTGGGTGGTTTACTTGCATGAGCTTATCTTTATGTTGAGACACCAAGCAGAGAGTCTGAACCGTGCCACTAATGCCCTGAGTTAACGATCCTTACTACTTTCCACCATGAGCACTAGAGTTATGGGCTTTTAGATTTTCGCAGACATGTATGCCGCTGACCCTTCTTTTAGGAGGATATTTCAAGAGGCAATTGAAGCCATGATTTTACTTTGCATAATGACTATCTGTTTCAGGGATTACAATTGTGCATTCCAGATTATTCATTGAGCAACAGATTATAAGTGAGCTTCATAATAAGGGTCACTTTGGTTGTGACTAGACATACCCTTATTTCTTTTGACTATTATTAGCCTAAGTTGGCCAGTGATGTTGCTCATTTTATGGATCGATGTTATGTCTGCCAACGGTCTAAGGGAATCCTCACCAATGCATGTTTGTATACTCCCTTATATATTCCTAAAGCTCCGTGGTTTAATGCCAGTATAAATTTTATATTGGGCTTAACCCGCACCTAGAGAGCCTCAAACTCTATCCTAGTTGTGTTTGATAGGTTTTCCCAGATGACCCATTTTGTATCTTGCAGGAAGACCATGGATGCGCTCCGGATTGTTCATCTTTATTTCAAAGAGATTGCATGTTTACATGATGTTTCTCGATCTATCACTTCAAATCGTGACACCAAGTTCATCAGTCAATTCTGGAGAAGCTTATGGGAGAAACTTGAAACCCAATTAAAATTTAGTAGCGCCTACCACCCCAAACTAATGGTCAGACTGAGGTGGTGAATCAAAGTTTAAGCAATCTTTTGAGGTGTTTGGCAGGAACTAAATCGAAGCAGTAAAATTTGGTATTACCTCAAGTAGAATTTGTCTACAATCGATCAAAAAATAGAATCACATGTTTAAGTGCTTTTGAGAATGTCTATAGTCGAAATCCATCCGGAGTACTAGACTTGACCCCTTTTTCACGCATAGGGCGAGTTAGTCCTAAAGACGAGAAAATGAAAGAGCATCTTCAACACATGCTATTCATGAGAACAACACCAAGTACACGACATGGTTTGACAGTCATCGTCGTTAGGTACTTTGTGAGGTTAGTGATTTTGTGTGGGTTATATTAACTCGTGATCGTTTCTCCGTTAGCAAGTATAATAAACTCAAGGAACGGAAGATTAAACCTTGTGAGATACTACAGAAGATCAAATATAATGCTTATAGGTTGCGCTTTCCTAGTCACTTGAAGACTTTTGATATCTCAAATGTGAACTACTACTACAAATATAATTTTCTGCAGCACGCCATTAATGATGCACGATTAGAGAATGTCATTAATAATAATTTTTATGACGCATTCAATTAAATATGCTGTAAATAATATTATATTTTTATAAATAATAATATACGAAAATGAAAATAATATGCTGTCAAATATATTTCGGACAACACGCAATATGTCAGTTAAAAATATATCTTTTTTTAAAATAAATTGTTAACAACGTCCAAAAGCGAACTGTTATTTTATTTTTTTTTGCCGGACCGCCCCTGAAAGTTTCGTACCTGCGCCCAAAATATTAGCGGTGTCCCTATCTTATCGCGATCCCACGCCGTCCCCCTTCATTTTTTTTGTTAACCCTTTCCTCTCCGCAGCGCATCACGATCTTCTTCTATCGCTGACAAGGGGGCCGTCGACGAGGAGGCCGTCGACGAGGAGGCCGGCGACAAGGAGGCCGTGAGCGCCGTCTGCTCGAGAGGTGGCCGCTGCCTCACCAGCGCGCGAGGAAGTCGTTGCCTCGCCAAGCAACGAGCGGACGTTTCGTGTGCAGGCTGTTCTCGAGCGGCTAAGGAAGAAGAGCTCACTGAATGATCGATTAAACAAGTTAGTCAAATGCTTGGTTTTGTCTAGTAGTGCAAGGTGGCCTTCTGTTCAGCCTCACAGCCTCCTCCTCCTCCTCCTCGACCTCCACCACTTAGTTCCTTCTCCTCATATCCATCTAAAACGGCGCCGGAACCGTGGTTGCTTGATCCTGGCGTGGACAGCTAGCGGGAGCTATGGTGATAGAGGTTTCCACCCACGTAGGCGTTCGGGGGCGCTTCTCTCCCTCCGCCTCCTATCTCTGGTTATCCTCTTGCCTCCAGCACGCCGCCTCTGGATCGCGGCCGTTCTTGTCCATCCATCCTGTCGCGTGCTGCACTGCACTGGGCATTTTTCTTTTTTCTTGCCTGTTCGCTTAGACCAATTCCAACCACAAACACCATTTTGGTGCATTTTCAACATCAATTTGTTGTCTTTATAACACCAAATTTTTTTCCAACTCCAATCAATACACACCATTTCCTACACTAAAAAGAATATAAGGAATATTCTATTTTTCCATCTTATAATTTATTATTCAATATACATATTAATTTATTAAATATTTTTATTATGATAATAATTATTATTAAGATTAATAATTTTATGGTACATAATAACTAATTTTTATGATATTATATTTTTAGTTACAAGAAAATAAAAATTAGTACATTCCTTCTTAATTTTGATGGAAATAATTTAGTAGACACAAATTTTATACAATGAACATTTTTTATACCTATATAATGGCATACTCTACATGGTCATTATATTGCATCTTTACTCTTGAAAAAAAATGAGTTCGAGTTCTCGTTCATCATCCTACTCAGTTGAAGAAGATAAACATTTATGTCATGTTTATCTTCATATTTCTCAAAATCCAATCATAGGAATCAACCAAAAGAAGGATCAATTTTGGGCAAGAGTTGAGATGGAGTATAATCTAGATCCAAATTTTAAAAATTCAGAGCGACCGAGAAGATCATTACAAAAAAGGATGAATACTATCATTGCTGCTGTTTCCAAATTGAAGGGTTGCATACGACAAATCGAAGAATTGAATCCAAGTGGAGCATCAGAGGAAGATATTGTGAGTTGTTATCATTATTTCTTTCGTAGACTATACCAATTTTGTAATCAATATCTAATTTAGTTATTACTTTTTTTCATAATTATATTATTTTCTTACAGATGAATCGTGCTCAAATGTTATTAGTACAAGACCCTAATTACTCAAAGGGCTTCAAATTTGGACATGTGTGGAGCATTCTTCAAGGTATTGAGAAATTCAACAGTGACAACGTCAAAACTGCATCTACGAGAGTGCAACGACAAACTACTCAAGCTGATTATTCTCAATCATATAATCTCGAGAAAGATTTTAATTCACCTTCATCTCCACGTGTCTCTTCGTTTAATCTTAACATTACTGATTCGGACAGTGGTGATACTTCAACTAAGCGACCTATTGGGGTGAAGAAGGCAAAACTGAAGAGAAAGAATGAACAACAACTCACAAAATTGGTTTCACAGAATGAAGAACTTATTGCGGCGTTGGATCGAAGTACCGATGTTGCTATATTCAAGGAAGAGAATAAAATTTTATTCAAAGATTTGAATACCATCGCTGATCCGATAATGCGTGAATTTATTCACGGTGAACAAGTCCGAATTATGCAAAAGAGGACTGAAAACAAAAAATCTCCATCAATTCCACATCAAGGAGAAGGATCTAAATTCAATTCGTCTCAAGAAGAAGGACAAGGATCTCAAGATCCTTTGAATGACACTGGTCAATTTCATGATTATTTCGGTGATTTATTAGGAAGTGATTTTCCAGAATATTAAATGTTTACTTTAGTATTTGTCGCATCTTTAAATTGTATGTTGGGCTATATGTTATGTATTTTATATTTATGCAATTTGAAATTTGAAATGTTTAATTGTGTGTTTGTTATGAATTTACCAATATTATAAATTTTAAAATATTTATAATCTACCTTCATATAACAAATATTTTAAATATTACTTATTTAAGTTAATAACTAATATAAATTTATAATATATCAAATTTACATAATAAATTAAATAATATTAATTTATAATATTTAAGAATATTTTAAATATAAATTTCATATTATAATATATTATAATTTAATAAATACTACTTGAATTAAATTAAATAATATTAATTTATAACATTAAGAATATTTTATAATATTATAATTTAATAAATATTACTTAACACCATTTTACTGTACTATTTATTTATATTATTTTAATGTAAATTATAGTGTTACATTAAAATTTAATTGTTTGATGTCTTTTTTATATTATTTTGATGTAAAAGGATTAATCTATCGTATGTATTTGATCTTCGCCCTACGAAAGGACGTGAGGCAGCGTGTCATCTTTGCTCTAATAACGAGAAGTTGGTCATCTACTGAACTAACTCGTCTAAATCTATCTATATATTTTTAGCTTTTTATCAAATAAATTAAAGTATTAAACTAAAATTATTTTAATGCCCTTTTCCCTCTCTTTACACCAACAGTTTTGGTGCATCCTCACCACCCTCTTAAATATCATGATCCATCGATGAAACCAATTCCTCGAGACCAATTATTCCGGCTTATCGCTTGTTCTTATCAGGATTAATCGTGCTCCGGAAGATCACTGCACCGTGCCGTCTCCTTTACCCTTCCTCCCCTCCGAGGACACTTCACTCACTCACTCGCCCTCGCTCCTTCACTTGTCTCTCCGTCAGCGGGGACGTTTCAGCACGAGGGAGGGTAAAGGAAATGGGCGGTCCGCTGGGGGCGATCATCGGGAGGTACCCGGCGGCGGCGGGCGTGGACGCGGAGGGACAGATCGGAGGAGGAGGAGGTGGCAGTGATGGCGGGATCATCAGACATAACAGGAAGTGCAGGGATTTGGTGTTCCTCGTCATCTTTAGTGCATTCTGGGTGGCTATGATCGTCAATTCCAGCTTCGGGTTCAACCAGGGCAACCCGCTCCGGTAAATCACGTGACTGTTCTCCCCCCTCCCCTTTCCAGCTTTGATATAAAAAAGATGTAAACTTTTGCGCTCTTTATATTTTATCCGTCATTTACATTTTATAAAAATGCGATTTTCCTCGAAAGTTTCGTTTTGAGTTAAAATCGTCGCTTCCATGGCTTCTTAGATGTTCCTTTTCGTCCCCAATCGGAGATTGCGAATGGTATTTTTTAGCTGCATTATCTTTTTTTCGTCATGTTTAAGTGCGAATCCGGTGTGGAGAATGTTTAAGATGATAACATGTCGATTGAACAAAACCGATGCAGACTTACTTATGGTCTGGATTACAAAGGAAATGTTTGCGGGAACAGGCATGCTGATCCCGATTTGCGTGAACTGGACGTTAGGTATTGGCTTAATCCCAACCAGGTTTACTTGAGTGGTGTTAAGGTTAGCCAGTTCGATCTAGCTGATGCAAGGAGCATATGCTTGATGGAATGCCCTATTCCTTCAGAAGATGGTCTCAACTGGGTTTGCGATTACCCAGAGGGAGACATCCGCCTCTCTGTGGATGATTGGATTAACAGGGACTACGACTACTATGAATTTCTAACACCAGAAATGAGGAATACTTCTCTTCAGCTCCAAGGTCCATGCTATCCCGTCATATTTCCAAGTGTGAATGGTAAGCAAGCAAGTTAATGTCAAGTTTAAAATTTTCTCTTTCATGGAGAGGCTATCTATTGTGATAGGAAATAAATAAGGGGTTACTTTCTCCTTTTCTGGCTTTTGTTTCTTGTGCATTGTATTAGATTTCTGTGATATGTGTTGAAAATTAGTGATCCATCTCTGCCGCATCATTTGTCAGCACCATCAGTATATTAGATGCCCGTTTACAAATTTTCTGTTGTAATTGCATGGTTTCTTTCTCTAAATACTGTCATCAAATGACTTGATCTTGGTTTACCCATAGGGCTCTAATTTAACAGAACATTGGTGAATAAGTTTGGTGCTCAGCTCGATGAGAGTTCGTTAGTGAGTTGGTATGTTAATGCTCATCAACATACTTGTGAACAATTTATGAATAAACTTATGTATTAACTTATCTAAATCTTTATTATGAATTCGTTTCTCTATTTTTATTCAAATAAATAAAAATATGGTAATCTATGAATTTTCACAATTTTAAATTGTCAATAATACGGAAAAGATTACAAAATAATATAAGCTTCACGAACTAGATCAATCTAATGTTCTTAGTTGAGCTTGATAAAAGCCCTTTAATAAACAAACTTGAACAGTCTCAATAAGAAAATGAATAAAGTTGAACGTGTTCAACCTTAGTGTGGGTCGGCTCGTTTACCTCATTTACACTTCATGACCAATAATTTGTATGCTGCAGATTCAATTTTATCATTGCCATGATTACATGAAGACATCACGTTTGTGTATTTGTTCACTGAATTATTTTTTTATGACTTCAGTGCACTGGAGCTGTCAGTTTATCGCACGTGCATCAAATGTTTCATTGAAGCATTGGCAGCAGATGGGCGGTGTTAACATTGATGAGAACATAATTATAGATAAAACTATTCACAGAACAATCAATTCCCCATCATCTGTTTTAAAGGTTGGTGAGCTAGCAATAACTTTGTATCTATACTTTTCAAATATTTCTTAAAGTTTTGAGTTTTTGTAATTGACCTATAAATAAGAATATCCTTACTGTATAAATGCTGTTCTATAATCATTCTAACTTTTACACTTGCGGTTTCTTAAAATTGTTTTGATCTGTTGTACATGCCATAAGATAATGTTGTATTTGAATGCTCATGTTGCTTGCTTAGAAATTATGTTGATTTCTATATGATGGTTAAACCATGATGTGTTCTGTAAATAGAGATTTCCTTTCAGAAGTAAGATTCAGCAATTATAATAGGTTGCATTCATATTGGATGTTGATGCCTTTTCATTGTCTTATAACCAAAATTACTTTGGTAGCCTAATGACATCTGTGCCCATGAATATTTATTATATGCAGAGATATGTTGCAGATATAGGGAAAGCATGGCCCGTGTTAATTGTTTGTGGAGGAATTGTTCCACTCTTCTTGTCTGTTATCTGGCTACTGATGATACGTCATTTTGTTGCTGGAATGACTTGGATAACAGTGATTCTCTTCAATGCTCTTGTAATATCAGTTACGATGTTGTACTATGCAAAAGGTCAGATATACAGTCTTCACATGTTTGTTTTTGTATTGTGGGATGCTTGATCATGTAGAACTAGAATCATGGAGATCAAATATGTCTAATGCAGACGTATTTGGCCCAAGCTGTCTACCATTGTCAAGAATCAAAATCTTGGAATTTCTTTTCTTTATTTCATCAAGGCTATGATAATACATATAGATGCCACATTTACTCATATTGCACAAGGTGAATTTTGTCATGACCAATAAGCAAGAGACACTACTAATATTTAACTTTGTTCAGCTGGATGGATTGGTGATGATGCCTTATCAGTTGTTATTGGCGAAAGTGATCCCTACATCCACATAAGTGGCCGGGTTCGTCTCAGTCACTTAGTGCTAATGTTTTGACAATTATCTTCTAATTTGTCTAACTTACTGACTTAATGCAGGAAATAAATCATCTTCGTGTAGTAGCTATTCTTATGACGATAGTAATGATTATTGCCTTCCTATCTTCGATTGCAATTGTTCGCCGAATACTTATAGCAACATCTGTTTTGAAGGTATTCTGTTTCTCATAGATCTAATTGAAATCTCATTTGGCAGCCTTTTCGTTTTGGTAATTTAGCTAGACATGGAATTATAATTTTGAAGGCACCTAAATTCCAACTATTTCTGTATAAATAGTTCTGTAACTGTGTTAGTAGTTAATAAACTTTTGAAATGAACTCACACAGCCTGGTTTTATTTGCTCAACTTTTTTAGCTTCTATTATGCTAATAAATTTTTTTTCTGTTCATATTTTCTCCTTGCATCTCTAATATTTTGTCAAGAAAAATCTAATGTTTGAGTTTATTTAGGTTGCAGCAAAAGTTATAGGGGAAGTTCAGGCTCTTATTATCTTCCCAATACTTCCATACGTTGTTCTTGCGATATTCTATATGTTCTGGTTTTCTGCTGCTCTTCATCTTTTCAGCTCGGGTCAGATACTCAAAAATGACTGTAGTGGCAATTGCTGTGCATTTGACCTAAAGTCCAATAAGGTCAATTGTGATAATTGCTGTGGCTATAGCATCCATTACACCCCTCACATTGGAATTTCTATTCTTTTTCACTTGTTTGGATGTTACTGGGCAACACAGTTTATCATTGCCTGCTCATCTACAGTCATTGCTGGATCAGTTGCCTCTTACTATTGGGCTCGTGGCGAGATATCGGTAAGTAAGCCCACATTTTGAAGTTATTTGATTCTTAGGGTTCATATTGAATCTATATAGCCTGCTTTTAAGCTTGCAGATTCCTTAACTCTAAAATTTACTGGTCATGCACTCTTAGTTTATCAGCCTAAATGTACTAAGATTGTGAAACCTTAATTTGCATGTTAAAAATTTAGTAAAGAATGGAAATGATCATTGCCATCTTTGTTTATTTCTTTTTCTTCATATATCATGAATGGATAGTCATCAAACAACATGATACCCAGTACTGATAAAGGGCAGCCGGTGCATGAAGCTCCTACCAGTGCGGAGTCCCGAAGAAGTATCATACCACATTGACTGTATTGTATGTAGCCTAATCTTGCATTTTGCAAGAGGTTGTTCGCAACTCGAACCCGTGACCTCAAGTTCACAGGGCAACAACTTTACCGTTGTACCAAGGCTCCCATACTTGGTACCGATAGATTGTAGTTATTATCATCATCGTGAAGTTGTATCTGTCCTAGCTAATTGGGGTTGACTACATGAATATTATTCATCCATTCAGTTCTATACAAGTTTATATTAATATTAATATTTAAACAATTAACTTATTATTTTATTACATTAACTAAATTTTTCTTTGGTTTTCCTCTTTCATCCTCTCTCTAAAAGTTTCTAACTATAACATATATTGGCTATCTTTGAATATATCCATTTCATCTTGACCTTTCGTATCATTTTGACCATTTTCCCCATATTTTGTTATCTATACGCCTAATTAGTCTTGGATATTAGCACTTTTTAATATATACTTTAATTTTACATTTTAGGATTCTTGTTTTTGTGACTATACTTTTTTTTTTGTACATGTCATCTTGTAATAGCTGAAAACATAAAATAAGTATGGTGGGGTATGATGTATGATAGTCGATAATATTATCCTGATATAATAGTAATTTCCACTTACCAACTCAAACATTTTAGAATATTTCTGCTGTTTTTGTATTTGTTTATATTAGATAATGCAGTTTCTTTTCTATCTAATTTTTTGGTTAGGGAGCAAGTGTATAACAACACATCCCAATAATAGATAACTATTCATTAATTTGTGAAGCTCACTCATTTGCCTGAAATGCTTAAGCCCCTATTAACAATAGTCATCCAAGAATAAATTTCATTGGTCCACAATTTTCCATGTCATGCTAAACTAGGATTTCACAATCTCCTACATTTTAAACTTGACATAGACCTCAACCATGACCCTTCAAATCGCTAGACAGCTTCATGTGATTCTCAATCAGTGATGATCAACAATGCAGTTACTTTTACAAATTGGAACACCTCATCGTTTCTGAGACCGAGCGTAATCACTTGTTAAATGAGAGAACTGACAATTAATGGTACTTCACTCACAAGTCTGGTAAACTCCCCTTGTTAATAGACTAAACCGTCATGTCCATAGATTTGTTAACTGTTTTTCCTGCCTTGCATAAATCTGAATATTGATTAATCTTTTTTATTGTTTTTCATTTTTCTCCCTTCTGTAATCCAAGTCTTTAAAATTGGATGCAGCCGGAGATTCCATTTCTTCCTGTATTTTCTTCTATGAAACGGCTCTGGCGATACAGTCTGGGATCGGTAGCACTTGGTTCCCTTATTGTGTCTGTTGTCGAATGGATCCGGTTTATACTTGAGGCTTTTCGGCGTAGGTTAAGACATACTGATCCTGCTCCAGCAACCTTCTTTGGAAGGTTCATGTCCTCTTCTTCAAACTGTTGCTTAGGATGCATCGATTGGACCATCAAGTCTGTGAATCGCAATGCATACATTATGGTAAGTTATGAGATAACTACCTGAAGCTTTTAACATGCATTCATGTAACATTAGCTCTGTTTGCCAGACATTAGGCTAGTTTGGACTTGCTCATTGTGTTTCTAAAGTTGACTTGTTCCGGCTCGGCATTTTCTATAATCACTAGACTTTTGTTTAATTTTACTGGACCGAAGGTTTTCTTCGACTATTTTCTTCTATATTTTTGGAAATAATGCATTTCTGAAGGATATCTATTAGCTACCATTACCAGAATAATTAGCTTTATTTTTTTCCTTAAATTATGTTTTAGGATTCCTCTTCCTAGGCCAAGACCGTCTCATGAGCCTTTGACTTATATATAATTGTATGTCATCTGTGTGTGAAAGACATAAATTTTTTGCCCTCCATATACTTGGCTTAGGTATTACAAATCACGTGGATCTAAAATGACATGCAGTCTGTTTTCTTTCTCGAACAAAGATGTACCATATTAGGGTTCATAGTAGAGTAGCTGTCCAAGGGAAAATACTTGGATTTTAAGACTACATAATTTTAAATATGAAGATTATTTGAAGTAAATTAAAGACAATTGATGGATTCTTAGATTTTTAAAATACATTTTTATGTATTATGCTCTCTCTCTCTCTCTCTCTCTCTATATATATATATATATATATATATATATATTGGTGTTTAACATGAGGTGCATTCCTTATTTGAGATGGGAGCAACAAGCTTAAACTCTCCCACTAGTGCTGTTATACAAAATCTAAGTATAGGCGGATCTTCCATAGGAACTCGGGTGACGGTCACCAATGGAAAGCAGAAAGATCTCAAGTTATCCAATCCTATGGGGATTACGCCCTATATATGGCAATAGACTTGATTCCATTATCAGCCCATCATTAATAATAGAATACGAGTTAATGAGTTTTATACATATAAATCCACATTCAATAATACAAATCCATAATTAACATCAATCAGATCATTTAATGAGTTTATCCGTAATGACATAAAATAGTATGTTACAAAAAATGTGTAAGCTCATCGAATAACGAGATTAAATCCAACACTAAGCCCCAGACCTTTAGCTGGAAGCTCTATGATCTAGCTCGCTTACTACTAGATCAAGCAATTAGTAGATTATCATATGGTTAGTTGACAGGTGTTGAGTTTGAATCCTTGTCTTGACAAATTCTTTTTTTTGGCAAACAAATTCAACTCAACCAATTTAGGAGGAAAAAAAATATGTGGAGTCTAATTTAAGTAATATGGGAGTTGTATTAATTTGCTTCATATCAAGATTTCTATTCGAATATTTTTCATTTATAAGAAGAAAAAAGTAGAGGTGCCAAATTTTGACAATGCTCCAACTCTTAGCCAGAACTCCTTTGGTACCTTATAATAGATAATATATTCAGCATTATGATCTCTAATCGTAACATGCCCTTCAGTAAAATCTTCCATTGTGGCAGTTCACACTGGCAAGTCCTAACATGTTCGATAAAGTTTCAAGTTTCTTTCCTCGTATGGCTAACTTTTTATACTTCTATCACAGATTGCTATCACAGGAAAAGGATTTAGCAGAGCTTCGGCGACTGCCACTGGTTTGATTATGAATAACATTTTACGCATAGGAAAGGTCAATGTCATCGGAGATGTCATTCTCTATCTCGGAAAGTTATGTGTTAGCCTCTTCTGTGCATTATTTGCATTCCTTATGCTGGATACCTACAAATACAAATCTGCTCATAACAAGATCTCATCCCCTTTATTCCCTGTTCTGGTAAGGTTTTAATAAAATGCTTTTCCTTCATAAATTTTACTCGTGTTTCTTTGCCTCTTGTCGAAAGAAAGAGAGCCTTGATGCAATGGTAAAATTGTTGTCATGTGACCTGATCTAACCCTTCAAGAATTCGTATTGACGGGAGTTTTGTGCACTAGGCTATTCTTTTCTTTGCCTTTTGTCGAGATAAACTACACTTGTTTTTGTTTTTGTAAATTCTTTCTGATCAATGAACTCCACAGATCCCATGCCTACTTTGTACATGATTGCATTTTTCATGCAGGTAACTTGGGGACTTGGTTACATAGTAGCAACCCTCTTTTTTGCGGTTGTTGAGATGTCGATTGATACTATCATACTCTCCTTCTGCCAAGATGCAGAAGAACATCAAGGAACTGCTCAGTATGCGCCACCTCTGCTCATAGAAACACTAGATGGCCAAGGAGAAATGCAGAGACTCACACAAGGCCCTTAAGCGACTCTCTCTCTCTCTCTCTCTCTCTCTCTCTCCTGTGTATGAAAAGCATCAATAGTTTCTGATGCTTACCCTAATTTTGTTGTTATCATGACATTTCATTAATGTTATCGATGTGTGCTCTGCGATTACATGTTTGTATCAATCATCCAAGGGATGTGGTTTTGCAACTCTAAAACAATTGAGTCTTTTGCTAGAGTTTATGACGATTACAAACAACTTTATGTTAGATTCTCATCCAATTATTCCTTTGTAGTTTGTTAGTATTTCATATGACTATATTTTATTTTAGTCTATCATATGACATTTAATACTCGTGTATATATATATATATATATAATTCAGGTAAATCTGGAAATAAACGGTTTTTCTTTTAGTTTGTTGTTGATTTTATCTTTATAAAGGTGTGTTTATTTGTGATTTGTTTATGTGAATATGACTTGAATCAAATTTATTTAAGTGATCTAATATAGTTTATTGAGTTTTGGGTTATTAGATGTGGCTTAAATATATAAAATTCTTTAGTTCGATCCATTATTATCAATAGGTTGATAACGGATTGGATTCTTTATATAAGAGGATGATCCTCATTAGATTAGGGCATTACGATGCAATTTTTATTCTTTATTGTTGAAGGTATTGTGGCGTTGTCACATTAACTCTTTCATAACACTATCCTTTCGTTGTTTCTTCTTTCACGGGATTATGGATTCTTGGACGACGTAATATGATAATATCTCTTCTACATTCAGGTTACATTGTCGTTATTATAATTTATAACATTTATTTATTTTGTCATGTTATGAAGAAATAAGATCCATGTTTGATAATTGTATTTTTCTATTTTCGAGTTCTTTATGATTTCTAGAATTCATGCGGATTAGGGAGAAACAATTTCTATCAATTGGTATCAAAGCCTTAAGTTCTGTTTCATCGTTTTCATGACAATAAAGTTAGGGACCGATATATAACTCATATAAAGTGTAGTATGCACATAATGTATCGATTCAAAAGAAGATACAATATGTGACCACCTAAGGTTGAGTTATATTAGAGAGTACCACTAATAAATTATAATTTATTTCAAAGAGTAAAATATAATATTGTATTTAGTATCTCATAAATAGCCTATTTATTTGCATAACTTTAGATATTTACTATCTTATATATATTCATGATTTTTATTAAATCGTGGGCTCATAGTATTTTTCTTTTCTCTTCTAATTTAGTGTAATCAGTAACTGTCAACATTAATTCCATCCCTACTTTAACTAGTACAAATTTTGCGGAATAAAAAGAGTATATTATCGTAGTTTTAGGCTGCATGGACTTAGACTATGCTTAACTTTAGATATTTACTATCTTATATATATTTTTGGCTTTTATTAAATCGTGAGCTCATAGTATTTTTCTTTTCTCTTCTAATTTAGTGCAATCAGTAATTGTCAGCATTAATTCCATCCCCACATTAATTGGTACAAGTTTTGTAGAATGGAAAGAGTATGTTATCATAGTCTTATGTTACATGGACTTAGACTATACATTAAGGAATAATCACCCTACACCCTGACTAGTGCTATCACTATACAACAGATAGCTGAATTTCAACTGTGGGAGCGATCAAATCGCATGAGTCTAAGTATCATGGGGTTATCCATACTAGCACCAATAAAGGGTTCAATCACTGAGGGAGAAGATACAAGAAGTTTTCTTAACCAATTAGCAGACCGATTCATGTCGAAGGAAAAAATTGAGATTGCCACACTTCTTTCGAAGTTGGTGTCTATACAATATACTGGTAAAGGAAACATAAGAGAGTACATAATGAAGATGTTCAATATTACTACAAGTCTGAAAGCACTAAAACTCGATATGTCTGAGAGTATATTAGTGTATTTCGTCTTAATGTCTCTGCCTGTACGATTTACACCTTTTAAGATATCCTATAATACTCAAAAAGAAAAGTGGACATTGAATGAGCTTATTGCTCAATTCGTGCAAGAGGAGGGGAGATTAAAGATTGAGACATCTGAGAGTGCTCACTGCAATCTGGTTCTCAAAGTTCAAGCAAAAAGCGAAAGAGGATCAAAAATAAGGGAAAAGGTAAACAGACTACAGATTCTGGAGGCTATGGCCATAAGGAGCATAAGAAACAAAATAATGAGTTCACTTGTTTCTTCTTCAAGAAGAAAGACTATATGAAAAAAGTTTGTCTCAAATACGCCAACTAGCGTGTAAAGAAAGGTAAAGTTCTCAATTTTGTTAGTTCAGAAGTCAATTTAGCTATAATACCCACTAATACTTGGTGGATAGATATCGGTGCTACTACTCATATAAGTGTCACTATATAGGATTGTCTCAGAAGCCAACTTTCGCTTGATGGTGAAAGATACATCTATACGGAGAATGACAAGAAGGAGAAAATAGAGTTGATAGGTGTTTTTAGGCTTTATTTAGGAACCGATGTCTTTCTGGATTTAGAAGATACATTCATTATATCATCTTTTAGATAGAATTTAATTTCAATTTCTTATTTGGACAAATCAGGTTATTCTTATTCATCTTTAATTTAGTATTGGTTGACAATGTTTCCTTGGTTAATAAGATTTATAAATTAAACACCTTGACTCCTACGGTTGACAACGTTCTTATGCATAATATAGGTACGAAACATAAATTGACTGACGATAATTCTTTCATGTTGTGACATAGGCATTTAGGACACATATCCAAATAACGTCTAGAAAGGTTAATGTCACATGTAATTCTCGATTCTCTTGACATGTCATACTTTGATGTCTGCATAGAGTGTATTAAGGGAAAAACAACTGAAAAAAGAAATAAGGATGCAAGCCTATGTAGTAACGTTTTGGAACTAATACATACAAACATTTGTGGACCATTCCCAAAGACATCTTGGAATGGACATACATATTTTATTAGCTTTATAGATGACTACTCTCGATACGACTATCTGTATCTTATTCACGAGAAGTCACAACTGAAGTCGCAATCGTTGGACATGTTTAAGATTTTCAAAATCGAAGTTGAACTTCAACTGGGTAAGAAATTAAAGCCGTCGGATCTAATCGTGGAGGTGAATATTACGGTCGATATGATGGATTCGGTAAATAACGTCGAGGTCCTTTTGCGAAATACCTTGCTGAGTGTGGGATTGTGCCTCAATATACCATGTCTGGTACTCCCAATTAGAATGGTGTAACTAAGCAACGCAATCGTACCCTAAAAGATATGGTACGAAGTATGATGACTTTTACTTCTTTATCGGAGTCTTTGTGTGGTACGACACTCAAGACTGAAGTTTACCTACTTAATAGAATACTCAGTAAGCCAGTAACTAAAACTCCATACAAGATGTGGACGAATAAGAAGTCTAGCATTAAGTATTTACATGTCTGAGGTTGTCTAGTTGAGGCTAGGTCTTACAAGCCTCATGAAAAGAAACTGGACTCAAGGACAGTTAGCTACAATTTTGTAGGTTACTCTGAGAAGTCAAGGGGTTATAAATTTTATGATCCTTCTTCGAAGCAGGAAACGTCAAATTCATTGAGGACGATGAGAGTGCTAAGGTTAGGGAAGTATTATTTTAGGAAAGCATTAGCGATTCTCCTATGGTCACTACTAGTGCAATCGATAGCGGTATGATTTTTGATACTTTACATTATGGATATTGCACATTCTGTGGGAGTAGTGAATTAAAATATTCTCGTGTCATCTCTGATGTAATTGGAGGTTCCTTCCACTCAAAGTGAGATATTACCTTATGTTGATGAGCAAATATCTCAACCACCTCAAACATAAGTGCTTTTAAGGCGATCCACAAGGGAACGAAGATCCACGGTTACCCGTGATTATGTTTATCTCTAAGAGCATGAGTTTGACATTGGGTTAGAAAGTGATCTTGCATTTTTCTAAGAAGTCAAACAATGCTCTAATCCTGAAAGGTGGATTAACATCATGCAAGAAGAGTTGAAGTTTATAACAGACAATGATGTTTGAGAATTTGTTGAATTGCTAAAAGATATGAAACTCGTTGGTTGTAAATGAATATTTAAAATCAAACAGGATTCAAAAGGTAATGTCGAAAAGTATAAGACTTGTCTTGTTGCCAAGGGATTCACTCAAAAGAAAGATATTGATTATAAGGAGACTTTCTCGCCTATGTCGATGAAAGAATCCCTTAGGGTAATCATGACACTTATAGCTCATTTTGATTTAAAGCTATACCAGATGAACATAAAGATTGCATTCCTCAATAGCGAAATTGAGGAGTCTATAATTATGGTGCAACTAGAGAACTTC
>JBBUKS010000017.1:10979148-10998196 GCA_038050645.1 Hedychium gardnerianum
CAATCTTTGTGTTTCTTGATCTCTAAGTAGACTCATCCAAATAAACTCAATATCTCATATTGACTTATTTGAGCATGACCATACATTCTAGTTGTCTTACTTAATCAAGGGGCCTATAGATATCACTTTCATCATATGAAAGAGATAGGTTTCATCTACATCACTCACATCCCTCCGCATAACTTATTACATACCTAGTGATCGACTTTATAGTCCACCTTGTTCCAGGTGACGTTTGTCGATACCAAAGTACACAACTCCTTATATAGGAAACTGTAGTGACTTCAGGTATAAAGACTATTTATACTAATAGTCACTATAAGAATGTTTATGACACTCATATAACGATCTATGAACCATTCTCATAGCGGGTAAATTCAGTACATATTCTCTAATATATATTTATGTGTCAACTTGATATCTTATATCCATGACTTGTGAGATTAAGTCATCAGTTGACATGTATGTTAGTCTCAATGCATTAATATTACCCTTGTATATTAATGTTTGACTAGGATATATCTACAATCTCCCATTATTAATTCAACCAATTGATATGTTGTAGACTAGAATCTACTAGCTAGCTTAGGATATTATTATATTTATTCAATGACACTGAAGTAAATATAATAACCATAAATATTATCTTGTATTAATAAAATATGATACAATAGGTCTCTTGTCAATCATCTCATAATTAATTTTTAGGACGGATGCTAACAAATGGAAGATGAACCTTGTATGGTTTGCCAAAGATTTACCCATGTATGTGGTGGTACTAAAAGAAATCTTGTTTATATTGTTAAAATGATGATGCTCCATGAATGATATGCTTTGCATTTTTAAAACGGGTTAAAAAATAGTTAGTTTTACATTGATTTGGTTTAAAAGGATGATGCATCTTTTAGTTTCTTGTTTCGGTAATACCTTACAAAAAAGAATGCTATGTATTCGCTAATTTTGAAATGTCCCTTTCGTTCTTCTGTTATATCCTTCAATCTCTTTCAATTTCCTTTATTTTCTGTTGCTTTATAATTGATCATTGGATTCGCTATCAATCGACTATTTTCTTAATTGCTTTCCCCTTAGTTTGCGGATGGCTACTTGAGCCGATTGGAATTTGTCATTAATCGACTGATCTATTATAGCTCTTAGGTCATTTGATTTTTTGTAATGTATGTTTGTTAGATCAACAATTATTTTTAGTTTTTCTATAGTAGCATTAACTAAGTAAAATTTTCTTACTCCAAATTAGTCGATTGTTCAAACAACTCAGCTATATAAAATATTATGTTCGCTAGTTGATTAGTTTGAGTTAACTCATTAATTGATTGCTTATCAATTGACTAGAATCACCTTCAATCGATTGGAGCCTTGATTACAATCATTCTAATGATTGAGAGTTTTTTTTTTAAGTTGAGATCTATTCTCTCCCAGGAATATAAGTCTCTCAACTCTTACATTTTGCACACGAGCTTACCTTCTACAACTTCACTTCGCTGCCAAGATCATCTTGTGCTAGGTCCTTTAGTCCCTTGTTGTATTGAGCTCATGGTTCGCTCCATGTGTCATTCTTCACTCTTCTTCTACATAGTTCGTCTTCTTTTAGTTACCGTCAACGCTACACCTCGATACTCTCATCTTGTGGTCGGGTGTCCTATACCATCCTTTTCAGATTTCTAGCAAACATCGAGTCACCAAGCTAGCCAATTTGACCGTGTCATGCTCCGCGAGTTTGCTTCAACACCATCTCAATGCTTTTTTGTCATGTGATCCCTTGAATGCATTATCCAACCTTCTTCGAATTTCATCAAACCTTCTATGCATTAAGCTTGTCGTGTTGATTGTATCAAATAATCATTCACACCTGACCTCATCGAGTTACGAGCTCCACAAGTGGGATTTTACATGACACTCCACCGAGTGGAATTTTATTATCATCAAGTTATACAAATATCTACAAATTATTCATCTATTTATCTTCAATTTCTAATCAATTAAATTATTTTAATTTCTTAATTAATGCAAGTGATTAATATTACAAATCAATTAATTTGTGAGCATACTTAGAAATTAAATTAATTTATAGAGATACACATACTTTTCTAACACTTGGCAAAAATAATATATCATAGCTAGATCTTCACCATTCGAGATTGGTGTACACGATGATAATGCCTTCATATCTGTCTTATCGATAAAAAAAACTAAATCAACTAGTCAATTAGGATTTTAAGTTTTTAAATTAATCTCATATTAATTTGAATTTAGAAGTTTTAATATTTTTTAAATTTAATTTAGTATCCGTACTATGTAGATGTTGGAGAGCATCCCGCTAGTCGCTTTAGACTATAGTTCTATTGTACTATACTTTAAATTACATTGTAGTAATAGTACTCTCAAGTTTGTCTTTATACATTTGAACTTGTTATTAATAAAATTTTAAGATTTTATTTTTTACTTTAGTTCTAATCTTAGAAAGTAATTTTAAAAAAAATCATTTAGTACTCATTTTGGATAGGCAATCAAATTTTATCTTATTTGATACGGTCGACTATATAAATCTTTCTATGTATTAGATTTTATTCCTTATTATATTATTATTTATATTTCAATAATTATTATTTGATTTATTATTATTAACTAAGTCTTTTTAATCTTCTTCTTTCTCATTTGATGGACATATTTATTATCGTTTCACAACGCCTAATTGAACTATTTATTGATCATTTAAGTACATGTTCATATCATTTAAAACATATTTCTTGAAGTTTTTCCTTAATAGGTAAATCTCAACTTTCTCTCTAATATTTTTATTTCTTATCTTATTCATCTTTATATGTCTATATATTCACCTTAATATTTTCATCTTTGCAACTCTATTCTTCTACTCACGTGCTTAATTATACTCCAATATTTAGTTCCATATAATATATCTTTATTATCTTTATTTTTTAAAAAAATAATCCTACAATTATATTTTTAATTTATTAGAATCGTTAACCTATTTAATTTTTTAAAGATGAAAGAGATTTATATATAAATTTTAAATTATTACTATTTTAATTCATTTCGATATAATTTATTAATACATATAATACAATTTGATTGCATGCCAAGGATTTTATTATGCTGTACCTCTTATGTACTTCATAAACATTTAGTATTATTTTTTTTGATATTTTTTTAGAATTTTAGATTTAAGATTTAGAATTAAGATATTTAAGTTTTAAAAAAAATCAAAAATATATATATATATACTAAGCATAACATCCATCTGCATGTCAATATATCGAATCTAGAGGTGAACGGGCGGTTAATTAACTAACTAATCCAACTTGAACTGCCTAATATAAATTTTTTCATTCTCACCCTCAGTTTTTACAATCTTTTAAGTATAAACCCCTCAGTTTTAAAAATTATATTTTCCCTCGGTCCTTGAAGATTGCATTTCGTTGACTTCTCTTATTAATTCGGCATTTTTTCAAAAATCCATCTGGATTTTAGTAGTTTTCATTGGGCTTATCGTACTAAAATATTTATCAAAGCATTTTTTTTCAAAATCTATTTTTATTAAAAAATAAAAATATTTTTTAAAAAATTCTTTCGTACCCTGTGTGACGGCCATGGCCGCGGGGCTTGTTTGCACGACCACAAGGCTTGTCCGCAAGATCTGTCTAACGTGCGACTACGGGGTTGGCTGCTTAGCGGCCTTGGCTGAGTAGCTAGCCTCGTGGTATCCTTGATCGAGCGATCATGGTCGTCGTGAGACCAAGACGTTTGACAAGACCATCGTGCGAGGGTGTGGATTTTTTTTTAATACTTTGATAAATTTGAAAATACGATCCGCCTTTTGAAAAATTCTCAAACCCGCGTGCACATTTTCAAAAAATGCCAAATTATTAATTAAATTTTATTAATGAAGAATTGATTGGGTATCATTATTTATAATATAAAAAAAATTGCGCCTGATATTAAAAAAAAGGACTTATATAAGTATTAATAATATTTATTAAAAATTGTTCCTTAGAATTAAAAGCATATATATTATTTAAAGTTAACACGATCCATCATCCCTTCTACATCAATTAATTCTAGTAATAGTTAACGAGCTTGGAAGTGCCGGCGGAGCGACGGCGCCGTCGGAGGCTCCGGCCTCGGACCAGCACTTGGCCCGGACCCTCATGATGTACGCAGCGGCCTGGCCGTCGACGCTGTAGCCGCCGTCGTCACCGGTGGCGTCGGCGGGTGGCTCCACCAGGTAGGCCGTAGTGGCGTACTGCGTCCCCACCCCCCGCCGCTGCTGACAAAGGCTCGGGCTCTACCATCGCGTAGTCCGGCGGCGGCGGCTTGGCCTTGATCCAGCTGAAGGCCGCGGTGGCGGACTTGGACGACGACGTGCTCTGCTTGCGCCTGCTCATGATCAGTACAGCAGATAAGGTGTTCGATGAAATGCTTGTGAGGGTGGTGGTTTGGCTAAATGGGCAAAGGTTATGGTGTGTATATAATATAATGACACAAAACACAAAGTGGGTTAGATCAAAGGAATATAATTATTTTAAATGGTACGGCTCGATGATTGTGGGGTTACCAGTCACGACGTTGCGTTGCATGAGAAATTCTTTCTTGCTGCTGATTACTCTCGGAGAGTTGCGTTGGTGCCTTAGTGGGGGGTTACATGCTTGCATGGCTTGGCCAGGCATGATATTTACTCACATCTCGTGTGGTAAGCTCTGTCGTACTGTGCTCAGCAAAGGAAAACGAATCCTTCTTCACGCTAGCTATAGATTGAGGAGGCCAGAAAAACAAATCTCTTTATGTCGTGTTTACTTGGAGGTCCGTGTAAGAGAAAGAGTGAATAGCGTATTCTTTTCTAGTAAAATAATAAATTTTAAATCCTAAATAATTCATTAGTGACTTATTTTTTTGCCCAAAAAAAACTTTCCTTTCCTTCCTTTCTTCTCATCAATCCCATACCTACTCGAATCTCTCCCATGGCGCCTCACATCCATTGTTGACCTCACTCGCGACTAAAAGGTGATTGAGAATTCACCAACGCAAAATGTCTTTTCTTTTTCTTTTTTTTTTCTCTAGAAATTTTTACTCATTTTCTTCTTTAATCCGCATCTAAGTAAACCGATCATTAAATCAATCCTTGTTTGATTCAATGAAATAAATTCATTAAAGTCAGATCTCTAAATGTACATAAATGCTCCAAATTTATTACGATTCAAAAAGAGTCATCTACTTCCAAAATCAATCGAGACTAACCTGAACACCTAGATTAAAAAAAAATCTATTGGAGATGGATGAGTGACCATCAGTGTCATTGGACGAACATGATGGCAAAAATTGAAATACTCACCCCCAACATTCCCATCAATCTGTCCCAGAATCAATACGAAAAAAAATAAATAATTGATGACTACTAATTCGAATAATGATCTGAGAGAGAACAAAAACATACATCGTGGGGCGAACATCTTGCAAAGGATGGAGGGTGTTATTTAATTAGATCACAAAACCAAAACATTAATCCCAATTAGCAGCTGCACCTCGTAGCTTTTACTCACTCAGGACCCAGGACCCAGGCTCTGGGAAGAGGTTGGGCTCATGTGGCTGACTAATTATTGCTGCATAGAATATTAAAATATTATTCGAGGTGCATGTGGATATGACCTAGGAATGTCTCTTGATACATGTGGTACGTGATAGAAAATAATCGTCCCCACGGAATGGACTGATGACTAATGCATAAAGTATTATCATCATGAAGTCTGAAGATCAAATCCTGACTAATAACTAGATTTATACTCTCTCTCATGCACTGATCACTGTTCGAGCTAACTATATTAGTCCCCTTGATTTACCTCCTCCGTGTTGATCCTAAGACGGACTGACGGAAACGCTGGGGCGAGCGTTTTGCCTTTTGCCACCGTGGTGAAAGACAGCCTATTATTCTCTAATTCTTCTACCATCACTGTTACACAGACTCTCGTGATGTGCAATACAGCATATCTGAATGAATACATCACGGTGGTTTACGAGAACTGTGGATGAGAAATTATACAACCTCCTTGGGAATTAATGGAAGCTAAAAATAAACAAGGCAGACATGTTTTCCTCCTCAAAATTACAAGGAATCATTGACATAGATATTTGCTAACATTTCATCTTCCTACCCTCTTCTTCTCTTAGTTGTCCAAGTCGAAACATATATGTGGTTTTGTAACAGAATATGATCCTTGCAAAAGTCTAGTTAAAAATATATTCACTTATGTGCACATATACTACAGAAATTTTAGTGCCTTCAGTTACATTTCCATCGATATTCGGAGCTATAGTTATCCATGTAACTAAACTAATGTAGCAAAAGCCTATAGCAGCAGATATAGAAGCTTGCTCAGTTGCTGATACAATTTTAGAGCTTTAGCAGGCAAAGGATGTTAGAAACTCACATTCAAATTACCACTTTATTTTTGCAATTCATGTTACTTTTTCAGTTGAAATCTTTTATGCTGATTACCTCCTCCAATCGATCTCGGAGTTAACTTGTGCAGAAATGCATGGAAAATCATTGCTGTTCAGAAAATTTTTAAGGTTACAACTAAGATGGCATCAACGAGAGGCGTGGATAAATAAGGTGTTAATTACCGGCATAGCTAACTCCAACTGCACAAGCGACAGCGAGCTGAAGGTTGCACATGTAGAGTACCATTGCAGTTGCTGTAGGAATAAAGAATAGAAAATTGAATTAAAAAAATTCATAGAGATAAACCAAAAAAGGGAAGTGAAAAATCATGGTAAGAATGCATAAACAACAATTGGGTGTCATATGTGGAGTAAATCTACTACCCGTCGGTCAAAATTGCACATGCAGAATCTGCAGGTTATATAGAGAAGGTACACATCAAGTGCAGTAGAAGGAATGGGAAGGCATAACCCTTAGAAGGAACTTTTATGGTGTAAGAGTTCATTATATGCCACCAGATGTTAGCATGAAAAAAAACTACTACCCCGTTGATCAGAATTGCACATGCAGAATCTGCAGGTTATATAGAGAAGCTAGCTACCCGATGCGCGCATCAATTGAACTAGAAGGAACGGGAAGGCATCACCCTTAGAAGGAACTTTTATGGTGTAAGAGTTCATTATAAACCACCAGATGTTAGCATGAAAAAAATTTACTACTCCGTCGGTCAGATTTGCACATGCAGAATCTGCAGGTTATATAGAGAAGCTAGCTACCCAATGTGAGCATCAAGTGCAGTAGAAGAAACAGGAAGGCATAACCCTTAGAAGAAACTTATATGGTGTAAGAGTTCATTATATGCCACCAGATGTCAGCAATGAAAAAACAATAATTGCTAGTGGTAGTAAGTACCATGTCATCGAAGTATCAAATGCACAATGCACTACCACTGATTCACAAACTTGAGAAGATTTCATAAGTTAAAGATCTTCTGTTGGCAAACCATACTTTTTGATTGATATGATGACTGGAGAAAAAGGTTATTCAAATTACTATGCATCTTGGCACAAGCTTCAGTTTATAACAGTTGTTTTGATGGAGAGAAGAGGATATTAATAATAGGGTGAAGGGTGTCCCAGTAATTCCAAGTGAGTATCATGTGGCACGATGATTTCTATGTAGTACTATCCACTTGAGACAGATGAAAAACGTAACTGATACTACAAAAACAGTGAAAGAAACACCAAATATGGGCACCAATGAAAATACTTTTACAGCAGGTGAGCATACTATATTTGTTTAACGTAGTATGATGATTATATGCACAAAACGTACTACTATGAACCCCAGAAGACATCTGGTGAAAAGTTTTTGCCTATCCATAAAAAGTAAGAGATTATCTTATGGTCTGTCTTGATACAATATAGGAAAGGCACTCAGTGGGAACTCAAGATATTGCATCTTCAAATCTTAGAGCATGTATGGCCTGGCTTATCTTACGGTAAAAAACTCTTATGAAGAGTTTAAAAAAAAAGCTTCTAAAATTTTAAGATAAGAAAGCTCTTTTTATTTAGATAAGTTGTCGAGAATCATTTGAAGAGCTGTAACCTAGGAGAGAATTTGTCAAGAGCAATTTGAAGCTGAAGAGACTTGAAGAGTGATATTTAGGTAGTGCTGTGATTTTTATGAAAACAAATTACATAAAAAAGGCTCTGTGTTTTCAAAAAAGAGAAGCATAAGCTCCCCTACCCTAGCTTTTGCTTTTTCTTATTTTTCTTCTTTAAAAAAAGTTGCTTTTTCTTATTTTTCTTCTTTAAAAAAAGCTAACATTTTTTTTTCAATAGATTATGATCATGTGAGGCCAGGATTTTGCTTTTAAGGGGATATGATAAGGTAAAAATGAGCCAGGCCAAACAGGCACTTAGTAGGCTTGAGGAGCCTTAAGAGTTCAATGATGTTTACTAACAATTAGCAAATCAATTTTATTTTTGTACTTGTAAGAAGTAAATTAATTCAATAAAATGTTTTAGGGCTTAAGTAATAGGGAAAATATATACAATATGCCAAATTGAAAGAACCAAAACAGTAGGAGGCGCATTTAATCCATTTCTCGATCATAGTAAAGATATGTTGTACACCTAGATCCCCTTGACCCCATGTCCTTATTTGATAATGTCATGTGCTCTATACCCATATTCATATACCTGTTCAATACTGCTATTCTGAGTCCAAGTAACATATATGTTTAAGGAAGATTAGACTTCCAAACAGCTGTATATTTTGAGAATCCTACCAGAGTAGAATATTCTGACTATTGCCAAATCCTAGAAACAGTTAGTTTCTAGAACTCTTAAACAGATTTTCAGCAGTGTAAGCTGTAAAGCTATCTCAATCTCGGGAATTTAAGCGGTATCACAATGAATTACCAATGTAGAATTCCAGTAAAAGTTCATTGGTCATTATGCATCAATTCTCGATTCATCATTTTCCTTTCTTCCTTAAAATCTCATTTCCTTTTTTTTTCTTGAAACAAAATTTCGCAGCAAGATTTGTTTTCTTTGAAATATGGAATCACTGTTTTTTCCTCTCTTTATTTCCTAGATTTCATTTCTTAGAGCACAATCTCTATATGATTTGGACTAAGATAAAAAGAGTTTATTCATCACTTATTTTAGCTTTTAAACTTATGATAGATTTTAAACAACCATCTTGTCATGACTTAAAACGCTTTTCTACTTTTTTTTTCAATAAATGCTATTGTTGTTTCTCCTCTCTTTTACAAGCTTGTAAGGCCTTTACTTCGACAAACTTAAGAAAATAGGGTGAAGGAAATCAAGAAGACAACAAGAAATCTGGGGTAAAAAAATAACTGATTAAGTCAAAGGTTGGTGCTTCAGAAAGCATAATGTAGGCGACTGTAGAACAGATTGAAAATGTCTCACGTGTCTTCCTCAAACAACTGTTACTGGCCTAATTATATATGAATACATAACTAAAATCTTATAAAGGTATTCAGGAAAGACTACCCAATTCTGGACAAATTCAGTAAGTCGTCTTGTCAGCTAGGTATTTCTTCTTAAATTGTCTGAAAACATATTTAAATTTCTAGATATACAATGATATAGATCTTCAGCCAATAACCCATACGCAGCAAGAAGCCTTGGTAATGCTCTACAGACAGAACATTCACACATAGATTATCTCTTACATTATGAAGGTGAGAAATGCAGAGCTATTTCCAGATCCATAAATTTCTTTTGAGATATAGAAAAAGAGGACATCAGTTAATTTGTATTAAAAAAGACAAAATTCAGGCCATATTATGTCCAAACTGTGATCCTCGCATCATCTAACATTGTATGTACATGCACATCAGCTAGTGTGAGTTTCCCTAATATAGTTTTTATGGATGTGCTTCCATTATATGCTACAAGCCTACAATGTCCCAAAAATATATTGTAAAGAAGAGAATTTGAGTGACAATTGAATAGTAGGCCTTTATATTCAAGTGTGATTCAATGCTCACAGAATTCCAGTAAAAGAGTATAGCTTGTATAAAGTCAAATTTTATACAAATTTGATTATTATTACATAGAATTAATGTCATATATTTTAAAAGCAAGGTTTAAATATCAATCCGTGTTGGAGTTCAGTCTGAAGCCAAAATGGTATTAGCACTGTGCAAGCATGTTTGAAAGAAGTATGAATGTGCCAAGGTCAACTCAAATGAGTTTACATCCTATTACTTTTTTTCTACTAAAGTTGTTTATTACCAAATATGTCTCTAATAAGTAGAAAGTTAATTGAATTCAAATTTAATAAGTTGCAAAAAATATAACAAGCATCTTAGCTAATAATAAAATTACTGAAACCAAAATGAGTGACATGCATCAAATGAAAGCATTGGTTCTTATTTCATTCTAGTGAGATCAATAACTTTCCAAAATCCAAATTAAATATTTCTCCCATGCACATTTGATCTCGCAACTAGTTTCTTCACACATCCATAAATATATAACAATTAAGTTAGACATGATTTAACAGAACTAGACATGGAACATCCATAGGTATAGAGCACGTATATATCATTGTTTCTCTACCTTTAACATCACTCTTCCTCTTTGCTGCAATTAATGCTTCAGTTCCTCCCTCCCCTCTTGCCTCCTCCTCACTTGTTTATCTCCTCCCCATCACTAGCTGACAGAATCAAAGGATGAGACAATAGAAGAAAATCCTTTTGTATTGGTTGGCATCAAATGGTCCAATCCATAATAGGCTTAGTCTTGATCAATACCATTGAAATTGTGACAATATGGGAAGCACAATGATATTTACTCATGCTCGCAAATTATCAATATCAATTAGCAGCTGAAACAATACATTTTGACTGTGTTGACCAATACTGATTGGAGATGGCAACTTGCCCCTGCTTTGATCAACACTTAAGGCCACCCCATTCTGCCTTGATTAAGGTCATTCTATCTTCCCAAATACATAAATGGGGTGGGAATGAGACAAAAACACTCATATATAAGGGGTAAGACAAGTATGTGATAAAAAAAAAAATTATCTTGCCTGCCACTTGTTTGTCCTGCCAATAATTTAGTTTACTATATATATATATATTCACATATATTTGATTGCCTCATCTTAAACCTGACCCAAAAGGAGGAGAGTGAGGCAACGAGGGGATAGAGAAGACGAATTTATTCAATAACCTACCCTGCTCTGGCCCACTTTCTATATGGGATAGGAATGGGAAGTTAAAAACTTGCCCCGTCCCACCCATTTCTATCCCTAGTACCCACAGGCACTTTAGTTCAAAGTACCATAACATCTTGCATGAAATTGAATATCCACCATGATGGAAAAAGAATATGACTTGAACATCGACCAATCTACAATATGTGCACGTCAGTTATAGTTATCAATTGAATTGAGTATTATTTGACAATCATACACGGTTGAAGCTAGATTATAATAGCTTTCAATTTCACAATTCTTCAAGCACAGTCACGTCATATAATATATTCCAGCAACCCTTATCTCTCCTATTGCTGCATAGGTCCTTTCATATTTCTGATTTACTTTGATTTACAGTTCATATTGGACCAGTCAAAATATGCACAGTAATATAGCTGTTTGCATCTCTATCACCTTTGTGATATTTCCAATGGATCCTTATTAACACAAAAGATAGAACACATCACGTCCATGTTGTTGAGACATACGTCAGAGAAAACAAGAAACCAATAGCGCGCTCACACATAGATATTATTATATGATTCAATCAGTGTGAACTGCTCAACAAGCAGATAGGAAAGATCAATATATTAAATTAACCTTTAAAAAATGTAATGCATACAACTGAATGAGGCTTCGAAGTGAAAATGAGACAAACACTCATAGAAGCTCAGAGATAAACTTGATAAAATCTAATTTGATCTCAACTCAGTACATTATTAAAGCTTTTTAACCTAACTTGAGCTCAAAGTTAGCTCCATCTCTAAAACAAGTTGAGCTTCAAAAATCAAGGTTTAAAATCTCGACCCGTGCCGAGGTTTCGGTCCTAGACCGGAACGATACGATTTCGGTACCGTATCATGTAGTGCCGATATGGTTTTGGTATTTTTTAAATATAAAATATATTAATTAAAGTAAAGAAAATAGTTTAGTTTAAATATTTAAAATATATATATATATGAGATTTTAATACTTTTATATGATAAATAAATATAAATATAAATTTTATTATATATTTTTGATTTTTTAAAAATAAAATATATATGTTAAATTAATGGGATAAATTTATTAGGGTTTGATTAAGCCTGTTTAAATCATCCCATTTATAGTGAGGAGTTGATTCAAATTATTAACGTAAGTTTTTATTTAAGTTTCCTAGGTTTTAACTAAAATCTCAGACATCCCCTCCCACCTCCGCAGGTCGCCGCGCGCCCAAGCGTGACCTTCCGGGGTCGCCGAGCGCCCATGGGCGCACACATCTCCGCCACGACCCCGCGGGGGTCACCGGGCCGTCGTGACGCTTCCGCGACCCCGCGGAGTCGTGGCGCTTCCGTGACCACACGGGGGTCGCCGGGGTCGACCCTGTGGGGTGCGGCGGCCTACGGTGCCCGTGTCGGCCGTGTTCCGGGTTGTGGGCGAAACGGTAAATTTCACCCATTTCGCCTGTTTTGCCCAGCACGGAATGATATTTTAAACCATGTCAAAAATACAAATCCAGTTAATTTCTACTCATGAACAAGGAGATTTTGTGTTGATGAACAAACTTGTGAACAAACTTTCTTTACCATCTTGTTTATTTGTGAACCAGTTTACAAGCTCTTGAACATACATGTCTATAAGCACAAAGGTAGTGTCATTTTATAAGCTAATAAATGAACTTTTTACAAGCTCATACCTAGGCTTGTTCATAGTCTCTTTGATAACTTTGATGAGATGTAGATATACTCGTCATTATCTTCTCAGATAGATTAGTACAAGTATGACTTGTGAGATGAGTATTAAATTCATTTAAGCATCAGCTTTATTATGTTCCAGATAAAATCAAACTCTAACACGAATAACTTATAGATCTAGCACAAGCTTGTTTAGAACAAACTAGTTCAGACTTGTTGAAACAAACAAATCTCAAGCATAGATTTTGCAGTTGAATCAAGCTTGTTTAAAACAAGCCTAGTTCAAACATAGTAACACATCCATTCTCAAGCTTAGATTTTGTAGTTATATCAGAGCTGGATAATGTAACCTTATTAAGATTACTCCACCATATAAAGTCAGACACTAAGGTAACTCACTGCAGCAGTAGCAAGAGCCTAGTGTACTAGGAATGCTCTTTTATTTTTTTTTATTATTTTTTTTTTTTACAAAAAGAACATACGATGTTTTCTTCTCTCAACATATGCCCAACCCATCGACTTATGAGTTAAGTACGAGACATAATAAAGCCACACAAGGAGCCATTTTTATCCCAAAATTGTTCAAGCCCTCTTGTGTCACCCTCTAATCTCATAATTTCTAGAAGGATCACATAGTGAATCCAGTGCAAAGGCCATATTCGAGACATAAAAAAAACAAAAGGGAAATCCATGCCTCAACTTCAAAGATTTTATGTTGATAACAACAAGAAGGCAATCACGCATGCGTAGGAAACAAAAGAAATGAATTATTTACCTAAATTGCATTGTTCAACAAGAAAATAAGTAGCTCACCAAGCTGGGCAGCATAAATTAGCACCTGCCTCAATCCAGGGCTCCTTTCCTCCAAATGCCACCTATCACTGCAAAATCTCACGAGCTCCCACAGGAACAAGCACACAAGCAAACCTAAAAGCGCAACCGGCATCTTATACCTGTCATGCGCACGGATAAAACCTAATCCAATAAGAAGCGAAGCAAGATTGGGAAAACAGCCTAAGAAAAGAAAAGGCCGCTCACAAGGAACAAGCGAAGACGAGAAGAGACAGCACCGCATAGTTCCTGGCGTACCGGCGAACGTTCTCCTGCACCCTCATCCTGGCCTGGGACGGCCCGGCGGGCCACGAGTAGGAGTCGCCGCTGCCGAAGAACTCGAGCGTCCACGAGGGGGTGCTGCGGGTGAGATCCTCGGCGGTGAGCTTAGCGAAGGGGTTGAGGGTGAAGAGGGAAGCGAGAGATCGGAGAGAAGAGAAGGCGTATGGAAAGGTGGAGAGCGAGGCGTCGGCTCTAGGGCGGAGGAGATCAGGGAGGGGGGAGGAGGAAGGGGCGGCCGCCCCGGCAGCGGTGGCGCGGTCGTCAAGGACCTCGAGGTAACCATTGTCGCGGAGCCATGATTCGAAGGCGGCGTCGGAGACGCTGAGGGACAAAGGATTGGCGGTGAAGGCCATCGATAGCTTGGACGACGAAGCCGTTCTGTTACTCCCGTAGCCTCGTGACTCGCTTAAGAAGAGGAAGGAATTGGGGAGGCCGCAACCAGGCCGCCGGGAGGAATTGCTTGTCGGATTTTCTGAAATACCCACATGCGTACCAGATTTGCTTAGAGTGGCTTTGAATTGGGCCTGGAATTTCAGATACGGCAGGCCTATTTTGGGCCTATAAAGCCGAAATTGGGCCACTATAGTGCGTGTGATTGTTTTGTCATTAATTAGTCAAAATATTGATTACTATATTTATGGGTAAAAAATGTTCGTACGTTGAAAAAATATTTTAAAAAGTATTTCGTCCTAAATTTTATTTTCAAATTACCCTTTTTACTCGAATGATCCATATCATTATAACAGTTTTGACTAAAACTACTTACAATATTATTGTAATAATTTTAACCAAGTTAAAACAGTTTTAATCAATATTGGAGCACTTTTGACTAATATTAGAATAATTTTAATTGATATTGAAGTAGTTTGATAGAATAATTTTGATCGAAATTAATATAATAATGTTGAATTTGGTAAAGAAGGATAATTTTGAGATAAAAATTAGGATGAAGCGTTCTTTTATATTTTTCGATATTTTAACCTAGCCCATGGGCCACTCACCTTGCACAACTTGATTGGTTAGACTAGGCTAGGGCCCAACATGACATGATCCAACCACTCAACCAAGTCAAATCATTGACTATTTCAATCCAATTAACATCTTTACACACATATACATAATTATTTTTATTATTATTAAAATTAAATACAAGAGAAGAATTTCTTCATCCAAAACATTGAACCTTCAATACTATTATCGCATCAAAAAATTTCATTTTATATGCAATCATTATCTTAGCATACCTTTTAATTTCATATTATCTAAAAAAGAATAAATTATAAAAAATATTTATCTTATTACAGTGATCTTTTACGTGAGGATGTAGCACCCAGCTAGGCAATCAATAATTCATTAAACTCCTTCAGTGTAATGATAACCTCAAAAAGATTGAGAAAAACAAATATATCTGCAATCTTTATAGCGCGAGTGACATTTAACTCCCACGGTGAGTTTAGTTGGTGATTATTCTTGATAATCTTGATTATTCATTTAAGATTATCAACAAAAATCCTGTTTAGTTTAGGTAATCAGCGATTCCCGAATAATGATCAATGCCCGACACGTCAACAAAAGGGGCATACAACCCAGAATCGGAAAATCTTAGAAAAGTGAGATTTTTGTTGATTCCGGAGTTAACAAATTTTTTTTACCAAAAATATTCTTCGATATTTATCCTTTGAGACAAAAATATCCCAACAAATTATTATAATGAAAATAATGGTCTATATTCTAAATGAGAATTAATTAAATTATTATAAAAATATTTAGAAAAATAATTAAGAGATTTGAAATTAATATTTTGATAAATAATTAAGAGGAGTGTTGAACCAAGGATAATACAGTAAATATAAAACTAGATTATACACTAAAACCTCCAAACAAATAAGTTTTTGTTATATTACCTAGAGTTGAATCAAATAACATTAGGTTATATTTTATTTCTCATAACCTTGATTATTAATTATCTGATAATCACATAATTAAAATTTTATATAATAACTTGAATCAAACACATCCTCGATTGTCTTATCGATTGTGCAACATAGAAGAAATCTTTTCACTTTGAAATCTGATTTCACATTTAGGTTTTCTGCAAATGTATATTTATGTCATTTTTTATTTGGAGGTTTTCATGATCACCCTTTTCCTTGCACTTTTACTTATTGTATAGGAAATAGTAGCGTAGCCAGGATTTTAAATTAGGATTGATGATTTTCAAAAATTTCAAATATTAGTATATGTTAATTTTTACAATTCAAAATTTTAAATTTTGAATTTAAGAAGTTGAAAATGAATTTAAATTCGAAATTTTTGACCTTAGTCCTAAATTCTAGTTGAAATAATGATCCGTCAATTTTCAGAATTTATCTATGGCTCAAAATCAAAGAATCATTTGTGATCTCGTTTTCTCATAATATTTAGCATTCCTACGTATGAGGCCTCCATTCCAATATAAATAATCATCCTAACTAGTAATCTAATAAAATAAATGAAACATGAAAGAATAAAGGAACAATTTACTCTCGTTGGCATATGGCACGACGGAGGCTGCAGTGTGCCTAAGTGAAAAGAGAGGGGAAAAAAATGAAAGATAAGGTTTCCTTAAAAATATCATAATTCATTTTAAATCGATCGAACTCATTTAAATTTTAAATTTGCTTTGGTCATAACGTGACCAAATCAATACCAATTTGAACCAACGTAATCATTATCTCTGTGACTACTCATTGGATTTAGTTCAAACTCGATCCAATTTTAATTTAGTGCTCTCACTTTGTGTTCTATAATTTAGTTTATCAATTTATTATTATATATTTTATTTTTAAAATTTAATATTTAACATTCCAAGTCTAGATATTTCCTCATAAAAGTGATATTATAGATAGCTTAGGTCAAGGGTTTTTCAAATATATGATCAATTTTAATTTTTCGACGACGAACAGTAATGAATTGATCGATAAAAATAACAGTGAGGCATTTTTAAATATATACAATTTAAAAAAAAAATCGAGGGGGGGGGGGGGTCTATGTACGTTAGCCCCATTAGTGAGTTTTGGATAAAAGTATTCACCGCTAAAAATAATGGTGAGGCATTTTCAAATATATACTATTTTTCAAAAAATTCGAGGGGAGTGTGATCATGCCCACTCAAGGTCAATTAGATACATGGACAAATCTAATATTTAGAGTTGGTGGAGTCCGCTGAGGACACCGTAGAAGAGATTCAAGTTCACTTCATGCGTGCACGTTATCATCTTACCTTTTTCTATATTTCTCTGAATTTTAAATTTTTATTGAATGATTTTTTTATTAATTATGAAATTATTAAGTTAATTTACTAGTAATGATATCTAATTCATAGACTTTGAAAATTTGAGTGTCATGGCGGAAGGCTTGGCAGTTGATGTTGGTAGTAGAGAGCGTGCCATCGATGGTGATGTAGAGATAGTGGTCCACAGCTACTCACCTCCGGTCCACAGCTTCTCGAGCGTCTCGTGTAAGACCTCAATCCACATATGATTGCCTCTGGTGCGGACGTACCCACAACTGTTCGCCTCCAACGTCGACTTAAGGGTATGTCGATGTGGAGGACATATCAATCTAGTCGTGGCAGCTGCCACCGAGGATGACCATGTCGATGACTATGCTTTCGCAAGAGAGGGCCTGATCACAAAGGGAGTGGCCGTGGCCGCAAGCGGTGATAGGGAAAAGGCATGGGGACAAGTAAGTGAGGTAGAGGAGGGAGACGATATTGTCGAGGGAGGACGGGCAAGGACATCGGTGGGAGGAGCAAGGTGAGTGAGACGACCAAAGTCGGAGGAAAATTGGAGTACGGTCTCAAAGTCGAAGACAAAGAGGGTAGAAGTAAGTGCCGTCGTCCATGACGGAGCTAGCTGGTAGCTAAGGAAATAACAAGTATAAAAGGAGTAACATGTTGCAAATTTAATTGGACAGGAGATAGAAGAGAAGATTTATAATTATAATAAAAGGGAAGAAAACTAATTAAATAAGTATATAATTGAATTAAAATAAAATTATAGGATGCAAGAAAATTCTTGTCAAAAATACAGAGGACCCAGGATAGAGACACAATAAATCTGTCTGACCACGTCTCTTAGAATTGATTTGTAAATTAAAAGATTTTGAATTAATAAAAAAAGAAAAAAAAAATCAAGAAAACGAAAGTAACACGTGATTTTTTCCCCACTTGATATTTACTTGCCTAGATTAGGGAATATTGGTCTTATTTTTTTTTCCCCTTGACTTATTTTTTTCCTTGACTTTCCCTAGACTTGGTACTTAAACAAGGCTGGGCTATAGCCTAGATAGCTCCTGAGTAGCTCCGTTCCTCGCTATATATTTGATAGTGGAGAATGTTAGTGCAATAATCTTTGATTAAGTTTGATCATGGTATGGATTGTGTTTTAATATTTGATTAATATATTTGTATTGATGCATTCATCCATTGAGATCGAGTATGATCAATGTTTTGATGGATTGGATCATTGTTGTATTTGATATGCGTATTTGAGTCATGTAGAACTTAGAGATATACACATGGAGATGACTTGACGTAGCCAAAGTCGGATGATGATTCAATGACTTAAGGTTTATGGAGATCGGAGAAGGATAACATGGAGCATATGAGAGATTGCAAGATAAGGGGCATTGGAGTATGACTGAGCCAAAGAAGTGAGCTTCATAAGCAAAGGTGTGAAGGATAATATGAGGAAGAGTTGTAGGCTCGAGTCATCTAATGGACGAGTAGTCTGATAGGAGATGACTTCAACGTGAAGATAAACTTATGGTGAGTTGAGTGTTAAGAAATTGTACACGAGAAAGTAGGGTTGTAAACAAGCTAAGTCGAGTCAAGCTTTGGGATATTCAAGCTTGTTTGATAAGGTAACCAAGCCAAGCCGAGTCGAGCCTAAAATGAACCAAGCTTTTTTAATGATTGTTCAAGCTTGACTTGGTTTATTTTTTATGAGCTTGAGCTTGTTTGAAGCTTGGCTTGAGCTTGGTTCGTTTAGATGTTATCGAGCTC
>JBBUKS010000017.1:10999431-11027048 GCA_038050645.1 Hedychium gardnerianum
ACCAGAGGTCACCCAGGCGATCGGAAGGAATGGAGTCACCCCGGAGCAGTTGAAGGCGCCTCATCCGCCAGGCGCTGGAGGCGCCCCCATCGAATGGAGGTGCCTCAAGCGCCCAGACATTGGAGGCACCTCAAACGCTCGGAGGCGCCTCAACCGCCCAAACAGTGGAGGCGCCCCCAATGCTCGGAGGCACCTCACCGCCTGAGAACATAGGCTCCCCCATTTGCTTGGAGGCGTCTCAATCGACCGCTGAAGACTTGTTACAGCGGATGTGATCTAGAAGCCGAGTCAGCCCAATCGAGGCGCCCCCAATGCTTGGAGGCGCCCTAGCGCTGCCAGATTAGCAATGGATCAGTTTCGATCCATTGGAGGCGCTCCCATGACTGTCACATCAATAAAACAATCACCTCGATCATTTTATTATAAATAGAGGTTATGTCCTCTTATTTTAGTATAACACACTTTGTTCTTAATCTTCAAACTCTATATTCTTCTTCTGTGCTTTCAAATTCTGTAAGAGGCTACTCCTCCTTCCACGAAGGAGATTTTTCAGTGCTTTTCATTGCTTTGGATTAACAACAAACTAAGTTGTAACCAAGTAACTCATTGTGCCTTTTCTTTATTTATGTGTTTATTATTTTTAATTAACTAGTGTATGCCCTTGCTTAGCTAGAAGCAAGAGAAGAGTCTTATTTTGATTTGCAGAGCTATTCACCCCCCTCTGGCTGGTCCAACACGATCTTACAATTAGTATCAGAGCAAGGTTCGCTCGGAAGGATTAACCGTCAACCCAACAACAAAATTAAGATGAATGGTCGGATCAAGCATCTATCCACCAAAGTTCGAGGGGGAATTCGCGATATGGAAACGTCGAGTGGAGATATTTTTCAAAATCGACTTTGATATTTTACTTACTATTAAATATGATTTTGAAGCTCCCAAAGATGAGAACGGAGAAGAGAAGGAAGAATATCTCTGGAACAAGAAGTAGTAGACCGATTTTGTGGCTAACGGAAAGACAAAGTTTCATCTGCTAAGTGTATTACCACCTCAAGAAGTTAACTGGATTGATACTTACAAATCAGCAAAGGAACTCTAGAAGAAATTCCTAGAGCTTCATGAAGGAACGAGGCCAAACTAGCAAGACGAGACCTAATCCGGAATCAACTAACGAGCCTCCGGATAGAAAAGGGAGAAAAGGTGGCTCAAGTACATGCAAAGATCAAGGAGATGATCACCGGACTCACCAACCTAAGAGAAACAGTATCGAATCGGGATTCGCTAAGGTATGCTTTAAATGCGTTCCCGAGAATTCAAAATTGGGTATCCATTATCAATTCCTACTATGTCTTCAAGAACCTAGAGGTATGTACCTTAGAAGAATTATATTTTATTTTGAAATTACACGAGTCTCGATGTGCAGGACGAAAAGAGAAGGACGTCTCGAATCAGAACTTAGTCTTGAAAGCCAAGAAGGACGAACCAGACTCAGAATTCTCAACTGACAAAGAAGAAGAAGCTTATATGGTAATAAAGTTCAATAAGTTTTTTAAAATTAACAATTTTAATAAGTCACAAGCTAAGAAGCTTTTACGGGGGAAAAGAAAAGTAAAGTGCTACAACTGCAATGAAGAAGGATATATCAAGGACAACTCCCACAAAGTAAAGAATAAAGAAAAGGAGAAAAGATCTAGAAAAGTGAGGTTGTGATGACTCATCCTCAGAAGAATCCGAGGCTGAAGAATATGTTGGACTAACACTAATGACCAGTCACCAAGAGGAGAGCATCGATGAAGGGGGAGGTACTTCCGAAGAAAGCAGCAGCGAAGGGGGAACATCTAACTATGAATCCGACATGGTAAGTGAGGTACGTAAGCTTCCTCCTAAACAATTATATGATGGAATTAAACATTTGTCTAGATCTTTATGCAAATTAAGGACCAAGTATGTGACATTAAAAAATGACAATGTTAAATTAAGAATTAATTTAGCAAATGAATGTCCACTACCTAATTTTGATAAACTTAAAAATGAAAATACAAAATTAAAAGAAGAAATAAAAAGATTGAAAAAGAACCCTGCATGTTTAAATTATAATATTCTTCATGTTCAAAATTTTAGATATTTTGGAGGACTAAGTTGGTATTTGAAAAATCACAGGGGCCAAATTAAAAAAATATCATATTTTGATATTCCTAGAAAATATTTAATAAATCCAATAGGTAGAAATTTATTTTGGGTTCCAAAATCTGTTCTAACTTATGAGATTATTTTTTATGCATGCTAGAAAATAAAATGGTTGAAGTTATTAACATTTTGTTTAAAAAATTGGCTTCGTTATCTTTCTATTCAATTAATTTTCATTTTGGATTTTTTTGTGATAGAATTTCATTTTTTCTATTATCCAGAAAAAGTTCAATTTTTTTTTGAATGTTGCATAAATTTTTATGAATTTTTTTAAAAATTGAATTTTTGAAATTAAAAATTTTAGGAGACTTATTTTTGAAAATTTTGATTTTTCTTCGAACATATGTTAAAGTTTACGTGTTCAACAAGAATTTTCACTATCAAATCCTAGTTTTTAATTTATTATCTTAAAAAAACTTCAATTTACTAAATAAAAATATTTTCCTCTATAAGGAAAAGTATTTTTCTTGTGAATTTTTTTAAGAATTAGATTGGTTATTCTGAACCTTGACAAAAAAAATTCAAAATTTTTCTAAAGTTAAAAATAATTTTCATATTATTTTTAAAAAACATTTGTATTTTAATTATTAAAAATCATTTTTCTTAGAAACAACTACGGTAAAATTACACAAATTTCTATCTCGTGTATAAATCCTGAATTAAAATTTTTTAAAAGTTTTTTTTCCTATTATTTAGTATTTTTCCTATTTTTTGATGTGATCAAAGGGGGAGAACTAATGTTAAGTTAAGGGGGAGTTAATTGTAATTTCTTTTTGTACTTGATTGTAATACTTTTGTTATGTAGTTAAATTGTTATAGCCTTATTTTTTGTTTACCCTAATTTGAACTCAGATTGATACACATCAAAAAGGGGGAGATTGTAAGTACCCCGAGGTAGTTTTGATGTAATAAACCAAGTTAAGTTAGGTCTTGTGTAGTTTAATCCTTATGTCTAAGTGTGCAAGAACTTAAGAACACAAGAAATCGAGCGAAAGACATAGCGGACGAGAATGATGGCACGAAAAGCAAGTCGACGGGCTCGATGCATTCGAGGGACAAGAAGTTGCAGAAGAGTACACCGGTGGAGCAAGAAGGACGCGGTCCGAGGGACGCGTGCGAGAAGGTCGCGGTCCGAGGGACGAGAAGTCGGGGAGGAAACCTACTCGAGGAGAAGGTCGAAGTTGGGTTCGGGTGAGCTCAACTTTGGATGACCAAAGATCACCCAGGAATCCAGAAGGACTGGAGGCGCCCTAGAGCATCTGGAGGCGCCTCAATCGCCAAGCGTTGGAGGCGCCTCAACCGCAAGGCGCTAAAAGCGCCCCCAACGCTTGGAGGTGCATCAAGTGCCCAGATAATGGAGGCGCCCCCAAGGCTCGGAGGTGCCTCACCCGCCAATTGGATGGAGGCGCCCTCGATCATCGAAAAAGCAGCCATTACAGCGGATAAGATCTGGAGGCTGAATCAGCTCAACCGAGGCGCCCCAAGCTTGGAGGCGCCCCCAGCGCTATTAAATCATCAATGGATCAGTTTTGATCCATTGGAGGCGCCCCCAATCAATGGAGGCACCCCCATGATTGCCACATCAGCAAAACGGTTACCTCGACCAATTTGTTATAAATAGAGGTTGTGCCCTCTAATTTTAGAATAACACACTCTGTTCTTCATTTCCTACTCCTATTTTTTAGTGTTTGAGCTTTCAATTTCTGTAAAATGCTACTCCGCCTTCAACAAAGAAATTTTAGTGTTTTTCATTGCCTTGTATTAACAACCAACTAGATTGTAACCAAGTAACTCTCTGTGCCTCTTCTTTTATGTGTTTTATTTATTTTAATTAATTAATGTGTGTATCCTTGCTTAGCTAGAAGCAAGAGAAAGTCTTAATTATTATTTGCAGGCTATTCACCCCCCCCCCTCTAGCCGGACCAACACGATCCTATAGGGTGGATCGAGGGGCATGAAGTCCTGGTGGGTCGAGGATCGAACGAGGGAAGCCCTGTGATCCTTCATTTGAGGGGGGATTGTTGGGGTTGCAAGGTTGCAAACAAAGTCCTACATTAAAAACACATGAGAAAGATCATGAGCTTATAAGAGAAAGACATCTCCATTGGTATGAGGCCTTTTGGGTAGAGTCCAAGAGCAAAACCATAAGGGCCTAGGCCCAAAGTGGACAATATCATACTATTATTGAGATATCTAAATTTCTTCGGTCCTAACAAGTTCATCCCTAGATTATTGAGTAGGGAGCTGCTTTTGACCGAGCTCTAGATCCAACAATCCTCTCCCATCTCAAAATTTTTTATGAAGAATCACGAGGAAAAATATTACGAGAATCATCCTACAAATACTTGCAAATGTTACAATGAGTCATAGCTATATTTTTGAGTGTTGAATTTTTTTTATCTGCTGCAAAAATCTCAATGTTTGTTTTCCAAAGTCACGTCAAATGCCCAAACTGGGATGTCAGATTCTTAAATGCATGATCTTGTTGTAGCAGTGACACCGTGACAATGGAGGAGGAAGCTGAGACGAAGAAGAAGAAGAAAAAGATAGAAAGCAAGACGAGAAGAGAAGGCCGGGGAAAAGTAACACTTTTTTTTATCTCTCTCTTTGTGGCAATATAAACAGACATCTCATCGATAGGTACTAGAGAGGAATTAATAGCAGGTTGCTTGTTGCCTATTTCATGCTCTCTCTTCTCTAGAACTTGCCTGCCTTACGTGCTCTGTTGCTCTTTAACCATCTCGCTTATTAATTCCTCAATCAACTTCCATTCGAACACTCCAATGAGAGGTATAAGAAATTGAAACTGGTGTTAGAAAGTGGATGCGTTTGTAGGCTTGTCCTCTTGCATCAGTCACTACTTTTGCTCGCCATGGCATTAGATTACAATTTCAAAAGTGATGAACTCAGACTAAAACGAGTTGAGTCAATTAGAGAGACTCAAGAAAAGGTATCTGCATTGCAGATTCGAGGTACAGAAGAAAATATGAATGGAGATGGAGCATTAAGACAGTACATTAGATTCCATGCTTGATGTATGCCTTTTGCCACATCGATCACGACCTTTAAGCAAACAGTGAATCTAATTTATGTGCTTATGCCCCAAGCTAGGGGGATGATGCCCCCCCCAGCCCCCATATACATCCGCCCCTGGTTCTGTTTTTGATTTAGGTTAATGTAAATTATGATTTATTGTAATGCATTATTTAATTAACGGGTTTGGTAATTAATAAATGGGGTGCTTAATTAATGGCTAATAAATAGATTAGTTGATTGAATTGGATTAAATATGATTTGAATAAACAGAATTATTGGTAATCTATTTAGCTAATGAGTAATTAATAAGTTGGTGAATGTGGTTAATTAACACTTAATCGATTGATTAATTGACTGATTAATTATGAAATATAACTGTTTACAAATTAATTTATTTAGTTAATTAATTACTATGGTAGCTAATGGAATTGTAGTTATAATGAAGTAATAGAGCTATGAATTGTTGGAGCTAGGTATAAATAAATTAATTTCATTAATTACTATACTAATTAATTTATGTAGTTAATTTATTGAATTGTTACAAAAATATAGAATTAAGAATTTACTTATTAGTACAAACAGAGTTATTAAATCACTTAGCTACAAGATTAATCAAGAGGTAATTAATGGAATGAATTGAAGAGGAATTATTAATAAGTTGATTAATTAAATCTTAGGTCAATAAATTGATTGATAAATCTTATTCAAACAATTTAGAATTTTGATATCATGAGAATAAGAAATCTAGATGATTACTAAAGCGGAAAAAAAGATGATTGGGATATTTTTTATTACCAAGATTATTCTAGTATTTAGTTTTGTTTCGTATCCTATACTTGTAGGATTCGAGCTCGAGTTAGAGCGTTAACTTGAAACCTGTTAGAACGATGTACAACAAAAGTGGGTAGTTCTTCCTTGACCTCTTTAGTTCCTTTGATCTTAGTGTATGATTCTTTTATTTGCATTTAGTAATTACTTACATTACCTTGACTCCACTCTACGTCGTTTCTTGAGTTTGATACTTAGTTTCTTGAGCTTATTTTTAATCTATTCAATATTTAGCATCTTATTGTTATTTACGCATGATGTTATTTATATACATGATGTTATCATACCGTAGTAGCTTGGAGGGTTTTACTCATGGATGAGATTTTTTATTGTTTATTTGGTTTGTATTACATCTCTATGCATTTGGACTGCCCACTAGACCAGATAGTGGTAGGGCATTTCTCTCGCAGTCCGTAGTTAAATAGCTACACATCCTATTTTCTCACTAGACCAAATAGTGGTAGTGTGAGTTCCCCCGCAGATAGTGATAATTATACGCTCTAATTGCCCACTAGACCAGATAGTGGTAGCGTGATTTCGCCCGCAGTCAGTAGCTAAGGAGCTAGATAGCTACCTCATCCTATTTGCTCACTAGACCAAATAGTGGTAGCATGAGTTTGCGCAGAGACAGCTATCCTGATTGCCCACTAGACCAGATAGTGGTAGCATGAGTTTACACACAGTCAGGACTTGTTATATGCTTGTTATGTGTTGGTTTTATGCAGTTGATTTTTGGATACACTGTATGTACTCTCGATTTATTGTCTATACCTGGTTAAACAAGTTAGTGAAGGGTTATATTGTTGTTTATGTTTTTTGTTAGTAGATAATTATATTGGTGTACTTACTTTTGTTAGTAAGTAAGTAATATTACCAGAGACTGCTTCCTTTGATCTCCGTACACTTAGTATCATGTACTATCTTTCTTATATTCGTTGAGTCGTTGTACTCACTACCCCTTGCTTTACCTTCTATTTTCAGGTTAGCAGGTAGAGGATGTGTTGTGTCGCACAAAGGTCCTAGCTGTCGGTCCCACTTGATATCGAGTTTTGGTCTTCTTCGAATTATATTGATGTTTCTTTTTCACTGCTATTTTGGTTTGCTTATTTATATCGAATCTTCGAGTATTGTTAAAATAACAATTAATGTTTATCCTTTTTAGTTTAGTATGTTTACATGTACATGCATACATAAACGCATTAACATTTTGAAACTTAGTGATTTTATATTACATTGGTATTTGTATTGGCTTTAATTGGTTTGATATCGATTATCTTCTCACATTGTCACTAGGGGATACCGTCCGGTCTTGCGGACAAGTATACCCTCGAGACGTGACACCCAGATTTCTTCGATCCGGAGCCTACAACTTTGTCAACATGCCTCGATAACAATGCATAAACCTACCCCTTTCATTTCGACAACACTTATACTTATAATTTTGGTTCAATTATTTCATTGTAGTCAAAAATGTCATGTCCCAACCTTTGGCCCTAGGTTCCTCTTCGAGGAACTTAGGTTGTCCTTCAGATCTAGGACCCATGAAGTTTTAGGCACTGATACCTAGACCGAGACTTCTTCCAAATCTACTGCCCTAATATAGTTAAAATCATCAACTATTATGCCCTAGCATGACTAGTCTACTACAACCATCCAATCAACCTTGCCCTCTATGCAGAGTTTTACCACAACCTAACTCCTATATATGATTTGCACTATAGGACTAGGGTTGCTGTTATGGACATGTTGTTTGATGTTAACACCCTTGTGAACTTGCTAAATCTTAGAATGTCCAATAACATGTTTTAATGTTTCCCTAAATTCCCAAAAAAAAACTACCTGAACCATTTTCACATCTTACCATAGACTTAATGTATCAAGAGTTCTTTGATGTCCCGGACCTAAAAAGATACAAGCAGTCAACCTAAGTATTATGGATAATATACTTTATAAGGTCATTATAAATTGTGTCCTACCACTAGCCACCAAAGACCTATCAATCATTAGACCCTACCACTTATTCCTCATATATGCATTTAGACATAGGCTAGATGTGAACATAGGACTGCTAATCTTTAGGGCCATTATCTATTACACAAGTTGTAGTACTTCTGGTCTGGTACATATGGTCTATTTCCACATCATCACCCAATGTATGGCTTCCTTGGGGGTCAACGTAACTTTAGGTCGAATTAAGTTCCTATCCGACGACTGTGACAAAATAGGACCTAGTCACTTGTCCTTGGGGGTCGCTAGCTTCTGAGAAGATGTCTAAGGACGTCTATGTTGGTGCAATCTTCCTCGGGTCAAGGTTAACCAAGTTGACTAAGCTCAGGCTGGCTCGAGCTTGACTTTTGATATTTGACAATATGTTAGAGAGAAGTCAAGTAGACTAAGGGACGACCAAATACTTGATAAGGGAAAGTCCGAACCGAGGTTAGGCAGGTGAGAAGTCTATCGAGTGACTAGTCCTAACTGATGTTAGGTAAGGGAAAGTCCTAACTGGAGGTTAGGCAAAGGAAAGTTCAAGTGGCATGAGAGTGGAAGTCCTAGCGGGGCTAGGAAGTGGAAGACCTAGTTGAGAACTAGACAATGAAAGTTATGGTTGGGAACTAGGCAGTGAAAATTCTAGTAGTGCTATGTGGTGGAAGACCTAGTTGGGAACTAAGCACTTAGTTGGAAACTAGGGAAGTCCAAGTGGGTCAAGGAGAACCAGACACTTGGAATGAGAGTGAAAGTCCTAGCGAGGCTAGGCAGTGGAAAAGCTAGTTGGGAACTAGGCAATGGAAAAGTCCAAATGGGTCAAAGTGAAAGTCCTAGCTAAGGTTAGGCAAGTGAAAGTCCTAACTAAGGTTAGAAAAGGGGAAGTCCTAGCTGAGGTTAGCCAAGTGAAAGTCCTAACTAAGATTAGGCAAGGAGAAGTCCTAGCTGAGATTAGGCAAGAGGAAGTCCTAGCTGAGGTTAGGCAAGTGAAAGTCCTAACTGAGGTTAGGCAAGTGAAAGTCATAACTGAGGTTAGGCATAACTGAGGTTAGGCAAGTGAAAGTCCTAACTGGGGTTAGGCAAGGGGAAGTCCTAGCAAGAGGCTAGGCAATGGAAGATCTAGTGGGAATTAGGCAAGGAAAAGTCCTAACTAATGTTAGGCAGGGGAAAGTTCTAACTGAGGTTAAACAAGAAAAAGTCTTAGCTGAGGTTAGTCAAGAGGAAAGACCTAGTGGAACTAGGCAGTCGAAGACCTAACTGTAGGTTAGGCAAGAGAAAGTCATAGCTCAGGTTAGTGATGCGTGTTTTTCGCAAGTGCATGGAGTATTGTCAAGTACTAAAAAAATCGATCCACGGGGATTGTTGATTAAACAATAATTGAATTCGTGAAGCTAGTTATCTAGACAATCGAGAGTTGTGTGTGGTCACGAGAACTTGAGAGCAAGTGCTTAAGAGAGAGCTGAGCACTAGAGAGAGTTGAGAGAGAGAGAGTGAGTGAGCAAGATCATCGAGAGAAGTTGGCTTAGGGGAAATGATTCTAAAATTTTGATTTCACTATGATGCTAGTTAATGTCCTAAAATATGTTCACCTCATTACCCTCCATGTTTATGATCTTGTAGGGATCCTAACCAAATTACTGGTATAGACCTGTGAAGGTTACACCGGAGTGTTTACACCATTGTTCATTCAATGCTATTAAGTATAAGAGGTAACATAGAAAGTCTGATTAAAGGATTATCCTTTGTTACTAAGGGCTCCTCAATCATATAGTCTAGATTACAAGAGTCACTTCCTAACATTAAATTGATGAAAATCCATTGAACTCTAATTAGTTAATCCCTTGCGGAGAATTGGTCGTCATTTCAAGGCGATGACCCTAGAAAGTCCGGTTAAAAGATTACCCTCTGTCACTAAGGGCTCCCTGGGCATACAATCTAGAGCCTCTCATTTACATGATGATCAATCCTTTACATCCACATGCATTCACCACACACACATTTCATCAAATACCAATAGGGCACAACACACATGGAACAAGTCATAAGCATATCATTGAACAAGGAAATGACCACATACTTAGTTCACACATCAACAATCAGATCATAATTACTCCCTACATCCTAGAATTCAGAGGAATACTCCATAAGAAGAGATATACAATCAAGAGACAAGAAAATAGCAAACTACAACTCAATACATGAAATAGAGAGAAGAGAATGCTTATCAATGAGTTGTCGGTCTTCTTAGATGAAATCCTCGCTCCGGAGGTGGAAGGATCACTGCGGAGGATGAAGATGACTACTCTTGGATTTCCCCTAGAAGGGGAAAACACTCTTCAAGGAAGGGGGCAGAGCTTCCTGGTCCAAGATGAGTTAATCAAGGGTTTGTTAGACCTTTTTATACCTTCCTCAAACTGTTCATATCTGCTAGATTTGTTAGGCTTCGCCAACACTAGTTTTTCACCAATTAGACCTCATTTTCTTGAGTTGGACTCTAAACCAAACTTGTAGAGCTTAAAATTATCTTTAATTTGATAAGTCGAATGCCCTAAAAATCCAACCAACCAAAAAGGTATAGCTATTCAAAATTCGATCTACAATCTAAACCAAGGTTGACATGGGGCTGTGACCACCACCATGGGGGGCCATGGTAGACACTGTTTTCTCCACTAAAACTATGTTTTCGCCCCTTATATCAGGCTTTTATCGAGTTGGACTCTGAAGCAAATTTGTAGATCTTGAAATTATCTTCAATTTGATAGGTCGAACTCCTTAAAACTCCAATCAAGCCGAAAGTTATGACCATTTTAAGATTGGTTAGCCTCTAATCATTTCCCTAAGGTTAGGTAGGGAAAAGTCCTAACTGAGGTTAGGCAATGGAAAGTCCTAACTGAGGTTAGGCAAGGAAAAATCCTAGCTGAGGTTAGGCAAAAACAAAGACTTAGTGGGACTAGGTAGTGGAAGACCTAACTGGAGGTTAGGCAAGGGTTAGTCCTAGTTGAGTTAGGCAAGGAAAAATCCTAACTGAGGTTAAGCAAGGAAAAGTCCAACAGGAAGGTTGGCAAGGGAAAAGTCCAAGTAAGTCAGGGAAGACCAAACACTTGGTGATCGAAAGTCCTAACTGAGGTTAGGTAAGGGAAAGTCTTAATTAAGGTTTGATAAAGGGAAGTTTAAGTGGATCAAAGAGGACCAGACACTTGACATAAGTGAAAAAGTCCTAATAGGTCAAGGTTGACCAGATATTGGGCAATGAAAAATCCCAACAGGTCATAGATGACTTGAGGGTTGGGCAAAGGAACCCTAAACTCAAGTTCAGAGTTTAAGGTTGGCATAATTGATTGGTGCAATCGATTGGACCAAGGCGTCTCCTTCTAAAGCCAATCGATTGGATTGATCTATTAATCTATTAGGAGGTTGTGGGTTTATCACGAGGAAGAAGGAATATGTAGAATCGATTAGAGAGTAAGCTCAATCTAATGGCCTTAGCCAATCGATTAGATTAAGCTACTAATCGATTGGGAGGCTAGTTTTTCACAATGGAACAGTAGTTGGGGAATCGATTGAGTTAATCGATTCAGCCTAGAGCTTGAATAAACAAAAGGTTTGTGAATCCATTGGGGCAATCAATTAAGTCTGAGTCAATCGATTGGGTCCAATCGATTGGTCATAGTTCTCAAGTGAACAGAAGGTCTCTGAATTGATTGGGGAAATCGATTAGAGGCTAACAATCGATTGGGAGGCATTTTTCAGCCCGAGAGAAACCCTAGAAAAGGGGATTCACGAAGCATTTGAACATGTCAATTCTTGGTGATTCTGGAGCAAAGTGTTGCTGCATTTTCGAGTCAACAAGAGGCATTTTTAATCAACAAGAGAGCAAGCAAGGTGTTCATTGTATTTGTATTTACTTCTTGTAATCTTGTTATATTATCGTGCTTAAGTTTGTACGAGGCTTCTCCGCCTCCAGAAAGTTTTTGAAAATGAGGCATTCATAGTGGAGCTGTGAGTGTGTTGGTGTGGACCCTTGAATTAGTCACCTCAAGGAGGTGGAGACCAAGTAAAATCGAAGGTGTTAGCATTGAGGAGTCTTCACTACAAGTTTTTGTTGCCATTCAAGTTCAAAGAAGCGAAGCAAGCTATTCACCCCCCCCCCCCTTCTCTAGCTCATACCGACAAAAGGTTGATTGGACACTTGGTGATCGAAAACCCAATGGGAAGTTGGCAAGGGAAAGTCCAAGTGGGTCAAAGATTGACTAGACACTTAGTAGAGAAGCCCTAGCAAGTCAAGGGTGGTCGGATGCTAGACAACAGAAAGTCCCAACAGGTCATGGATGACTTGAGGATTGGGCAAAGGAACCCTAAACTAGGTTCAGATTTTAGGGTTGGCGCAATTGACTGAGAGCTATTTTTGTAAAGCACAAAAGGGTGTTGAATTGATTAGGTCAATCGATTAGGGTAATCGATTGAAGGTGTCATCGCGAGAGAACAGAAGGAGCCAGAATCGATTAGGGCAATCGATTTTGGCATCACCAATCGATTAGGGCAATTAATTGGATGGTTTTCGCGAGGAACAAAACGGCCTGGAATCGATTGCGGAAATCGATTAGGGGCTGAAATAATTGATTAGGGTAATCAATTGGAGATGTTTTTCACGAGAACAGAAGGTTTTGGAATCAATTGAGGTAATAGATTAGAAGCTGGTAATCAATTAGTATGGCTCACCAATCGATTGGTCAGGCAAAAAAAAGTCGTTATGTAAATTTTTGAATTTTCATCTGACGTGGCAATCAATTAGGGGTAAGCCTAATCGATTAGGAAGTATTTTTCAGCCCGAGAGAAACCCTAGAAAAAGGGATTTCACAACATTTCTTCGATGCCAGTTCTTGAGAAGTTAGAAGCGAAGTGTTGCTGCATTTCCAATCGATCAAGAGGCATTTCTAAGCAACAAGAGATCAAGCAAGGAAGGTTATTTATTATAAAATCATTTTCGATTATATTTGCTTGTGCATTTTGTATTTCTTGTTGTATTCTCGTGTTCGAGTTTGTACGAGGTCTCTCCACTTCCAAATTTTTTTTGAGAAAGTGGCATTCATAGTGGAGCTGTGAGTGTGAGGAGTGGACTCTTGAATTAGTCATCTCAAGGAGGTGGATACCAAGTAAAATCGAAGGTGTTAGCATTGTGGAGTCTTTTCTTTGAGTTTTCCACTATCATTCATGTTCAAAGAAACAAAGCGAGCTATTCACCTCACCTCAGCCCCCCTCTAACTCATACTGGAACTAACAGTCTAGACTCGATCGAGGGAGAGATTCGTTCACTCCAGCATAGATGATCGACCAGCATCACTTGCTATCACAGTAGAGTCGGCAACATCAAAAGATGATGGATATGTTGTGAGGTCAGCACTTCGGCCAACACCTCCCCCCCCTTCTTCTAATTAGAGTTAGCCTAGTTGACTATGTCCATTTTGCTATCTTGACTTAATCAAAGCTAAACTTACTTAGTAGGTCTATGTTTGCTTGACTTGACTTATGGATGTAGGACTGATATTTGATTTGCAGTAGTTTGATATTTGTTTGTTATGCACACTCAATTTATTAATTTAAATATGCATGCTTGGACTCTAAAATTTATATTACTCATTAAATTGCTTAAATTAATATTTTATTGTCAATTTTAAAGTCCTTGTTAATATTTATTGCTCGTTATGCTTAAAAATGGGTTCAAAAAAGGGGTAGAAAGTTGAAATTATTCTTCCGAAAATGTTCTTCTTAATTTAAGAATTATTTTTCTAGAAGTTCTTTAATTATTTTTAAATCTTTTTTAAAATCTCTTTAATTTTTTTCTATCTTTTAAAGTTTTTTTCAAAATTTCTTTAAAGTTTTATTTCTATCTTTTAAAATCCTTTTCAAATTTTATTTAACATTTTTTCTATCTTTTAAAATGTTTTTCAAAATTACTTTTATATTTTTTCTATCTTTTACAAAATTACCTTAAAATTATTTAATTTTAATTTTTTTCTTCCAAATTTCATTTTTAAAATTTTCTATCTTAAAATTCCTTTTCAAGTGTCCTTTAAAAAAATATCTATCTAAAAATCCTTTATCAAATTTTCTTTGAAAAATTTTCTATATAGGTGTTCTGTTTAAGGAACAAAATTTCTCTTGAATTTTTTTAACTCCCTGTTTTTTTTTTAGTATATCAAAGGGGGAGAGAATCAGTTAAAGTTAAGTATTTTTGAAAGTTTTTTCAAAACCTCTAAGACGTTCATTTCAAGGGAAGAGATTAAGTTAAAGGGAGCATTTTTAAAATTTTGCTTTATATTTTCTCAACTTTGAACCAAGTTGTAATAATCAAAAAATGAAAGATTGTTAGTGCAAGGAGCATCAAATAATCGAACATGGGTTTTGATGATGACAAAGGGTTCAAAGTTAAGTTTAATCGTGATCTAACAAGGTTGATCAAGTGTGCAGGTAGCTCAACTAATAAAGTCCTAGTAAGACTAGGCAAATGAAAGTCCTAGTAAGATTAGGCAAGTGAAAGTGCTAATAAGATTAGGCAAATGAAAGTCCTAGTGAGACTAGGCAAGGAAGCCTTAGTAGATCAAGGACACTAGGTGGTTAAGTCTAGATGGGTCAGTAGAGTGACCATCTAGCAGGAAGGTTTTGATGGGTCAGAGAGGACCGGAGGTCAAGTCAAAAAATCCTGGGGGACGATCGGATGCTAAGCAGAGGAAGCCCAAATAGGTCTAGAGGACCAAGGTTTGGCCAACGGTAGTTAAGGTAAGCTCCTGGAGTGGAGTGGTTCTTCCAAAAAGAAGAATAGGTAAGAACGAGTCCTCTTTACGGGGACATCCTTAGGCGTCAATCTGATTAAGGGATTCACTTGAATTCTGAGATTGAGATTGGACAGTCAGGGGACGTTCAAACTCAAGCATACTACAATATTACTATTTTATGTGCTAACATGTCTTGTGTAGGATCGGTAGACCGATCAACCTGATTGGTAGACCGATAGACTAGATCGGTAGACCGAACGTTGATGTATCAGCTAAGTCCTTTAGTGTGCTGACATGACATCTGATGTGGACTGGTTGAGTCTCGATTTGCTGACGTGGCACAAGATAAGGACAACCTAAGGGACAAAGTTTGACTTCCTGATGTGGCAAAGGGACCAGTCAAGGATAAGGACTGAGTTGCTGACATGGCAGAAAAGTCTCATCGACAAGATGACATGGCGAAACGAGAGTGGACAAGGCAGGATTGGTAGATCGACCTCAGGAACCGGTAGACCGATCAACCGAATCTAGATCCAGTTAGATCGATCTCAGGGACCGGTAGACCGATCAACCGGATCTAGATCCAGTTTCCACGTTGAATCAGGGTGATCGATAAACCAATCCAAGCCTATAAAAGAAGGCCTCGTGTCGAGGCTTCAACATCAACTTCCAAGTGTTCTAACTCTTGTCACGCTTTAGAAACACTATTCCGATGCCGAACCACTGCTTCGACAATCACGCTCAAGCTCCGAGTCTTCATTCTTTGTCTATATTCAGTTGTTTGATTTTGTTTCGACTTTCGTACTCAGTTTTGAATAGGAACGGTAAACTTGTTACCAATCTTTATCTTTCGTAAAAGGTGAATCCTCTTTCTCTTTTAATAAAGAGGATATTAGTGGATTGTCATTGGAAGCGATCAAAGACCACGGGCCTTGGACTAACAGTCGCAAGATGTGAACCAAGTAAAAAGAAACTTGTCCTTTGTGTTGTGTTGTCTTTCGTTATTCCGCTGCTATTTCTGAATATCGTAAAACAAGTTTCTAAAATGGGAGTTAGTGACAAACGCTATTCATCCCCCCCCTCTAGTGTTTTTCGATCTTATACCCTAGACCACTACTGTTACTTCGTGAGGTTGAATCGGGGTAAACCCCTTACACTCTGTGATAGCCAATGGTATCCTCGCAAGAATTTAAACTACTTTCGTGAATAACCCCTCAAGTCTAGTTATTATAGGTCTGAGATCGTAGTTCGCTTTTCAGTTCTTCCTCTTCACCCCAAGGTTTGTGCTAATGTCTGTTAAGACATATTAACATGTTATGTACACTAATAACTAAATCAAGGATCAACACATCATACAATAAAAGAGATGAATAACAACATATAATTATCAATTCAATGTCGAGTTACTTCCTAATCCTAGAATTAAGAAAACTACTCCATAAAATTAGGAATATAAGCCATTAATGTCGTAGCTCCTCCGAAGTCTTCAATGTGGCCTCCTCCTCAATCCTTTGTCACGGGATCGGGAGATCCCCTTGATTCCGCCGATTACCAGATGCCTCTAAACTATTGTCCCTTGCCTCCTTTGATTCCTAAAGAATAGGGCAACACTAACATAATTTCTTAAAGAATAGGGGCAACTTAACAAAATTTCCTAAAAATAGGGAGGCTTAATAGAATTTCCTAAAAATAGAAGAGACACTGTCTTGGCCCACTACGGTCGTGGTAAGCACCACGGGATGGCCGTGGTGGGTTTTGAACTTTCCTCATTAAGGCCACAAGATAGAACATGGCCATGGCAAGTGCCACGACCTAGCTGTGCTCTTTACTAGAAGTCCTATTTGCTACTCTGATACTCATTTTGCCTCCAAGGATGATGCACGACTGTGGCAAGGGTCACAGGTTGGCCGTGTATCATGCTACAATGTGTACTCCTTAGGCCTTTTGTCCTCAAACGTGCTCCAATGCCAAGATCTCCACCTTCTATCAATAAAAAACACAGATCGTAGTTATCTGAATTGAAAAGATGAAATGAATGCAAATGTTAAAAGTTTACACAAATTATGCGTATGTAATACAATAAATGTATGTTAAATAAGACTAAAAATATGTGCATTATTCACACACATCAAGTAGCAACCCTAGGGTTGTGAACTACTTTAAATTTATGCGATCTTTATCTTCCATTGCACTTATTATTTTATTTTAAAAATAAATACTATTTTTTAAAAACATATTATTCATCCCTTCTAGCGTCGCACTCTCAATCCTACAATACTTCTCGTATGAAATGATCTACATGAAATGGAACATCTCAAATAATTTCTTTTAAGCACTTCGGTATTAAAGATCTTGAAAATTTGAAGTACTCTTTGGGTATTGAATTATCCTGCTCCAAAAAAAGGTATATCTTTATGTTACAAAGAAAGTATGCAATGGACATTTTATAAGATTCAGGACTCTTAAGAACGTGCTCTAACAATTTTCCAATGGAATAAAATTTGAAACTCACGCTCCCAATACTTCCGTCAGTCCGTCTCAAGATTAAGACGAATGAGGTAAATCACGATGACTACTAATCTGAACAGTGACTAGTGCATAAGGAAGGACAGGAATCTGACTACTAGTCAAGATTTGACTCTCAGACCTCATAATGACAACATCTCATGCATTAATCATCAACTCATCCCATGAAGACTATCTAACTGTCTCAAGACTAGACATAATATACTCAGTTCGTACATTAAGCCAGTTTATGCAAGAATCTAGAATACCTCATTGAGATGTTGTAATTCGGATACTCAAATACATCAAAAGTGCCCCTGTCAGGGGTTATTATTCCCTTCTGATAATTGTTTAATTTTGAGAGCCTTTTGTGATTCAAATTGGAGAGGTTGTCATGCCACACAGAGTCATCTCAATAATTCTTGAGGCTCTAGATAGAAACTTTTTTTTTAAAGCCTTAATACTTTATTTAAAAAATAAATTTTAATTTTTTTATAATAAATTTGTATATAAAATATTATTAAAGATATTTAATTTTATTAGAAAATTTTAAAAGGACAATTTCATACATTACAAAAGATTATTTTCGTAATTGAAATTGTAACCTACTAGGTTAAACAATAATAACTTTATTTTTACCAAAGCTTATTGTAAATTTTTTTAAAAAAAATCTTGTATGTTAAACTGTCAAGCATAATTTGTTAAAAAATAATATATTTTCTAATAAATATTTTTAATTAAATAAATAAAGTTAAATTTCTTCAATAAAATATTAAAAATACTAGCTAATTTGATAATGAATAATAAATTATTATAATACTATTAATATACATTTTAATTACTGTTTTAATTTTTTTATTGATCAATTTTAACTTCAATGAAAAGAAGTCTTATGCAATGATAAAATTATTATTGTATGACATAAAAATAATAAGTTCATATAGTCTTTTGTAAAGAAAGATAAAACTATGTACAATAGATTCTTCTCCAGAATCTCATATTGGTGACAGCTTCATGCATCGAGTTATCTTTTTATCAATTTTAACTTCGATAAATATCAATCAAATTTATTTAGTCAAATAAAAATTAAAAAATAAAAAATAAAAAATAGTGTGCATAAGAACTTGTGGAGGAGCAATAACACATTAATAATGGTATAAAAATGATAATGAAAGAAAAGAAAAGAAAAGAGATAAATAATAGTGTAATATTAATATGTTTTTGACTTTTAAAAATATTTTTATAAAAAATATATATATAAATTACAGTACAATCAATAAATATTTTTAATTTATTTACCCAACTTGATTAAATAAATTAAATTTTTATAAATAAAATATTAAAAATTATGGATCAAATTTTAATTAAAAATAAAAATAATTTATCAATTAAATGTAACTTTAACAATAAAAAATTAAAATTATCAACCAAATATAATTTTAACAAATAAAAAATTTAAAACGATCAAATTTAATTTTGATCCATAAAAAAAAAATTATTGATCAAATTAAAAAATTAAAATTTTTTAATCAAATCTAATTTGACTATTAAAAAATTAAAATTATCAATCCAAATAAATCCGGACTAAAACTTATTTTAATTGATAATTTTAAATATTTATCATCTAAATTTATATATTTTTAAAATAATAATCATACTTTATTTAAAAAATATAATATATATATATATAATATAAAAAAAAAATTGATGGACTCCAATATAATAGGGGCCTAGGTAGGCATAAGCTTATGCCTTGAGCTGACCTGATGCCATAAGAAGATCAATTCAACGTCTCTAGATCATCAGCTGAGGTGGAATATCGAGTTATGCCTAATACATATTTAAAGATAACTAGGTTGCGCTATATATTAGATGACTTAAAGGTCTTTGAGACAACTCTTATATCGTTGTTCTGCAACAATTAGACAGCTTTGCACATTGCAACAAATTCTCTCTTTGGTAAACGTATGAAGTACATTAAAATAGACTATCATATAGTCAATGCAAGGCCTCCTTGTATATTTTACTGATTGTCTCAATCTCTTTTTACATGTATTGTTATTATTGTTAGATGAAATTTTTCATAATTTATTTTCTTTTCAAACAGTAAAAAGTCATCTTAAAAAAGACGTCAAAGTGATGATTTAATTTTCTATTAAAAAAATACAAACCGGAATGATTAAACTTTGTTTTGTACATTTATACTAGAAGTTAACTGATATATTTACGAAGGTATCAGGGAAGGATCAGTTTATGAATCTACACAACAAGTTGAGACTTTATGGCATTCACTCTCCAATTGGAGAGGGAATATTAAAAGATATTTTATATTAATTATATAATATTTTTTATTTATCAAATTTTATTATGTTCTTTCTTTTAGATTTAGTCTATTTATCCATGTATATATATTGAAATAAATTATCAATTCCTTTATTTTTTTTTTCTTAACACCTTTGGCTCTAGTGACTACTGCATTGGCATATGATTTCACAACATCGTCAACCGCACCCAGGGCCGATCTTAAAATTTTGTTTACCTCGTCTTTTAGTTTCATAATAATTTTTTTAAATTAAATTAATACATTAAAACAATATAAAAATTAAACAATACGTAATATTCAAAATATTTTTATTATAATCACTAAAAAACAATACGCCTTACTATTTTAAATTAAAAATACTAATTAAGTTTGTATAGTAATTTTTTTCTCAATTAATAACATAGTTAACTTATTCAATTTTTCTTATGACATGATTGATCGGAGAAATTTTTTGATGAATTTTAACTTTGAAAAATTTTGTTCTGAACTTGCTACTGTAATCGAGATGGTGGATTAAATTTTATAAACAATGTGAACATTTAGAAAATATTCATTCATTTTCTTCAAGTAAATTACTATATCAATTATCAAATTTGCTTTTCTTGATAATGAGCATTTCAAGAATGTAAACTTGGAAACTATATCATCTCGATTAATATCAAAACAATTCATATGAGTTACAAGAATCTTTAAGATTCTTGCGAGATTTTAATAAGGCTTCATTATTTACACATTGTATTCTCTCCAACTGAACTAAAAATTAAAATATTTCTTCATATTTTTAAAACGGTTATAAAAAAAATGATCTTTATCAATTATAAAGAGAAAGTATTTGATTCAAAAAAAATTTGCCACTTCTTTACTATTACTTTAACTAAATTTCTTTTTTCTTTCTTCAAACAATAAGTTTTTCTCCAAATATAACTTCAATACTTATTTCACATGTCATTTTTTTAATTTTAATCATGATTTTATCATAACCATCTTCTCTAAATTCTTCTAAAAATAAAATATTTTTTTATAAAAGTTTGATAACAATATTAATATTCATATTGTTAGATTGAAGAAATTTACTCACAATTTTAATAGCATGCAATAACTTATATCAAATTATCATACCAAGCAAAATTCAAACCTTTCAACTATTCAAAAAATAATTCTACTAACATACCTTTTGTTACTTTTTAAGAATTGAAAAAAGAAAAAAAAAATTGATCGATTTACGAGAAGAATTAGAGTGTAATGGATTGTATTAGACTGATTTATACTATTATATAATAAGATTTTTTTGAAAATTATGAGATCCTAAGAAAATGAGTTTAAGTTGGATGACTCTTTTGCCTCCTAATAAATATGATTCTGACAGCAACCCTCTCGATCACCGCTCGCTCGGACCTCCTTTCACTCTCCATGAATAAAATGCTTATCATTTCCGATAATACTATGAGCTCAAGTATTTAAATATTTTTATCTTTCAATTATCTGAAAGTAGTCGGTCTGATTAAAAAAATATATATACTATCAAGTAAATTTAAAAACTATAAATAAACCTCAAGGAACGGTCCAGCACCACTAATAATTTGAACATCATGGGTATTTATTTACTCGGTGTGAAAATCAAATCTCGTTTCGAGGAATTCATATGTATATTTATTATCGCATTCCATCTTGTGGTACTCATCGTTTCTGAAAATTGAAAATAGCTCTGCCATCTTGTGGTACTTAACTCATTCATGAAAAAGGTAATTGGATCAATGTAAGGCAAGCTTGAAAATTGCATCTGACATATCTTCTTGTCCACCACGTGGAAAACAGAATTTAAGTGTGAAATTCAATTAGATTTGGCCTTAAAATTTAAATTGATGACTAAAGGTGCAAAAAAAAACATTTAAATTTATTCAACAGGAATTGATTGAATAGATCGAATTGACTAACGACTTCCAACCTGAGCAAACAAAGTCAAATTTGCAATAACCAGGCACATCTAGCCAAAATCAATTGGGCCAAATATTTTTTTAAAAAAATAATTAAAAGAATACACTTTTTTCATTAAAAAAAATGAGGAAATCAACTAATTTAAAATTCATTAGCTAAATAAATTTAGACTATTTTTTGTCTATTTAAAATTGAGCATAATATTTTATTTTCTTTCAAGCAAAGCTATGTAGTGAACCAACATGAGCCAATAATAAACTTTTATGGTTGGCCTTTTTTCCTTATAAGATGATCCTTTTCTCTCTATAAATAAGATTGAAGTCTTTAAACATGCTATGAGTCTGTAGTCTGTACCACACATAATAATTTCAAAGTACTTTTGCTTCTTTTTTTTTATGTGTTTTTCATGTTGAATATTACATTCTATGTAATGAATATTTTCACAAATAGCAAATGACTTGCATGACTGACTTACAATTGTTTTTGTCTCCTTAATCAATCATTCTTCAATATATCTAAAAATCCATAAAAATAAAAAGTCAAAGAAACCATGTTAAAAAAATATTATAAAGGATTTCATCCTTAAATTTATCCCCAATTGGCCTTCTTCGCTTGATTAATTTAACAATGTTTATAAATAATAATGTTTAATTAAAAGTGCTATATAAATTCAAATAAATTTAAAATTTTAACAATTTAAAACTACTATATGTTATAATGCATAATATAGTAATTTTAGTTAAAACTATATATTAGACCGATTAAAAGCTATTCTTTTATTATTTTTTTTCATACTTGATGTGAAGACGGTGATAATAATAATAATAATACTTTTCCGTTTTTTCTAATATTTTACAACTTTTAAAAGGACTATTGAGAAGCCACAAACCAAGTATTAATTTTTCAATTAAAAAAAAGGAAATTAAAATTAAAAATTATGACAAATTCACTAATTTAATTACAAAGAACTCACGTAGATTTTGTCAACCAGAAGATCAAAGTAAGGGTAGATTGACTTCCAATTTGATGGCTTGTCGAACCTCTGAATTTGGGACATCTGTTATCTTTATCAGCGATACTTCCGCATCAAATACTAATCCTCTGAATTTCTGACACTTGTCGCTTCAATTAAATCATGTTCATTTTTTTTTTTCCAAAACCACACAAAAAAGTCAAAATTCATTATTATATGAATCCACTGAATTTCTGAATTTGGGACATCTGTTATCTTTAACCGTTATACTTGTCGCATCAAATATGAATCCACTGAATTTTTGACATCTCTAACATCATCAATACGACTTTTCGCATCAATCATTTTTTTTTTCCAAAACCACTGTAACAAGTCAAAACTAGTTTTAGCGACATTATTATATTTAGCGATTTTCAAAATGACACATAAAATTAGAAAATTCTCAAATCGCAATATAAAAATTATTTCTGTAGTTTAAATGCATACAATTTTAGCATCTCTTTCTTCCCCTCTCTCTCTCTCTCTCTATTTTAAATTTTAAGTGAGCTTTATGAAAAATTACCGTTATAAGAAATTGTCGATGTTCTGAATTTGTGACACTTGTCGAATCAAATTAAATGATATTCATTTTTTTTTCTTTCCAAAACCACACACGGACATTCAAATTAGTATTAATATATAAATATTATTATAATACTTAAATAATATTATAAATTAATATAAATGAGTATTATAATATTTTTATATTAATCATGTTCACTTCTTTAAACATCATTAATGAAAAGATTTTATAAAAAAATTAAATTTTAGATATAAAATAATAAATAATAAATAATAAGATTCATGAATAATAAATATTAATTAATGTTAAAATGAATATGCGTGTATTAATAAAAAAAAATATTAATATAATAGATATGTTATTTGAATAAGTCAAAACTCATTTTAGCAACAATATTATTATATAAATTCAAACTTGATTTTCCATGTTCTCGGAAGTTGGTGATCCTTCGGAATTGTTCTCTGAAGCCGAATCCATGACGAGAAGAATCCCGTTCCTCCTCTGCATCTTCTTCAATCTGACGGCTGCTCTGTTTTCGCTCTCCTATGCCGGTGATACCTTAACCCCTGGCCAGCCTCTCCTCGACGCCCCCGAAGCAACCTTAATCTCCGAGGGCGGCACCTTCGTGCTGGGTTTCTTTAGCCCCGTCGGCTCAAGAAACCGATACGTCGGCATATGGTTCGGCAACCTCTCCCTTCAAACCGTCGTATGGGTAGCCAACCGCAACCGCCCGATCACCGATGGCTCGGGCCTCCTTTCGCTCAACACAAACGGAAAGCTTGTCGTTTCCGACAACAGCTCCGCCGTCTTGTGGTCTTCCAGCTCACCGGCACTCGCTAGCCCCGTGGTGCAACTCCTCGACAACGGGAACTTGGTTGTTCGAGAAGCCGGCGACTTCGACAATAGCCGCTACGCATGGCAGAGCTTCGACTTCCCGACGGACACGCTCCTCCCAGGCATGAAGTTGGGGTGGAACCTGACGAGCCGACGCAACCGCATCCTCACGGCATGGGCGAGCACCAGCGACCCGGCAGAGGGGAACTACACCTTCGGCATCGACTTGCGCGGTGATCCCCAGATATTCTCGTGGGTGGGCACGCAGCAGCAGTTGCGCCACGGGCCATGGAACGGCCTCTACCTCAGCGGCGTCCCGGAGATGATGCCCTACGATGTGTTAGAGTTCAGCTTCGTGATCGACGGAGAGCAGGTGGCGTTCAGCTACACCGTCCTCGATCCCTTGTTGATCAGGCGAATGGTCATCAATCCGACGTCCGGCTACATGGAGGGCCTTCTGTGGACCAAGGACATCAGTCAGTCTTGGAGCACGCGGGTATCGATGCCGAGGGACACCTGCGACAGCACCATCTCCCTCTGCGGCCCCTATGCCCATTGCCACCCCAACGACTGGCCCCAGTGCAATTGTCTGCCGGGCTTTCATCCCCGGAATCCAAACGATTGGCGTCTCGTCGTGAACACCTCCGGCGGCTGCGTGAGGAACACAGAGTTGGACTGCCATATCAACACAGATGGGTTCATCCGGCAGAGCAACGTGAAGTTGCCGGACACATCCACGTCGACGGTGGACTGGAGCACGGCGAGTTTCGATGACTGCAAGCTTTCGTGCCTGAGCAACTGTTCTTGCACGGCTTATGCGAGAGCCAACATCAGCGGCAGTGGCAGAGGGTGCATATTGTGGTTCACTCCACTCACAGACATCAAATTGTTCAACTCTGGATCCGGACAGGATCTATTTGTCAGGGTTGCAGATGCAGACCTAAAAGGTGATGAAATATTATCAATCGCAATGAGGAGAATTATATTAAACTTAAATTTTCATCTCCTTTTACAGCTATGGGTTCTCACCGGAGTCGCAGAATCGTGATCATAGTCATTTCTTCAGTGGCAACTTTGACTTTCCTAACACTGGTTGCTTGTTGCGTTTGGAAATGGAAGAAAACAGAGTCTCATTTCAAGGATGAAACTGGAGAAGAGGCGATAAACCTTCCCTTGTTCGATTTTGCTGCTATCGTACATGCTACTGATAACTTTTCATCATCTAACAAGCTTGGAGAGGGTGGATTCGGTCCTGTATATAAGGTATGTGATGAATTGCGATGTGATCATTGTTGTGTTTAAGTATGCTAAAGCTTACTATGTGGATTGCAGGGTAGGTTGAAAGAACAAGAAATTGCTGTGAAAAGATTATCCAAAACATCAGAACAAGGCTCAAATGAGTTCAAGAATGAGGTAGTGTCGATTGCAGAGCTACAACATCGAAATCTTGTTCGACTCCACGGCTATTGCATAGAAGCAAGGGAGAGGATGTTGATATACGAATACATGCCCAATGGGAGCCTAGACAAATTCTTATTTGGTAAATTGATATTTATATAAGTGATGTGAACTCTATTCCTACTTGCTATGTTGTATAGTTTATGAAATCTATTCCAAGAACATGTTTTGAATTTCATATATTGGATCACATACCAACACTATATAAACATTTTTACTCAGATAAAGTCAAAGCTAGATCATTGGATTGGAAATCACGTTGCAATATAATTCTTGGTATTGCTCGAGGCCTTCTCTATCTTCACCATGATTCCAGACTAAGAATCATTCATAGAGATTTGAAAGCAAGTAATATTCTTCTCGATGAAGATATGAATCCAAAAATATCAGATTTTGGTTTGGCAAAAATATTTGATGGAAATGAAATAATAGGAAGAACAAAGAGAGTTGTTGGAACATAGTACGTAAATCTCAACTTTTATATTCATGCCTAATGCATTTGATTCAAATAGAAAATTAATTTTTCTACATCTTTACTTTAACAGTGGATATATGTCTCCGGAATATGTCAAAAATGGAGTTTACTCAATGAAATCTGATATTTTTAGTTTTGGAGTATTAATGCTTGAAATCATTACCGGCAAAAAGAATATTGGATTCTATATTTCTACGGAGCACTTAAACCTTCTAGAGCATGTAAGTATATATAAAGCATATATATACCTAGCATTTTATACAACATATTTTATCTATTAGTATTTATGAATCATTCAACTATATGCAGATTTGGACTTTATGGAAGGAAGATAGAGTTTTGGAAGCAGTCGATGAATCAATAGGACCATTTTGTGTTGCTGAAGTTTTGAAGTCTATAAATATTGGACTCTTATGTGTTCAAGAACAACCAGAAGATAGACCCACAATGTCATCAATAGTATCATTTTGGGGTAATGAAACTACTCAATTGTTAAATCCTAGAAGACCAGGTTTTGTGGTGCCGACCGATCTATCTGAAACTAATTTGGATAATTGTAAGTATAGTCCAATGTCTTCTAATCATTTGTCAATTACAAATTTAGAAGGTCGATAGAAATTATCACAATCCAAATGTAAAACACCAAATTGATGTGAATTAAACACTTTGTATTTTATTTTTGGCTACATATCGAACAAACAATTGTACACAATACATAAAGATAGATATTTTGAAAATGTGCTCTAGTGATATGATAAATATGATGTGTCTTGATGCAAAGTTGAACATTTTTTAGGCAACAAGTGCCAATAAACATGTTCTAATAATGTTATAGTTTTGGTACTTTCAAGGATGTGCAAAGGTATGCCATTCTATCATTTCTATTAATAATTGTTGAACTGGTAAAGAGTTTGCTACCTGGTATTGTGACAAGGAATGATGGAATGCATATAAATGGCTTAGAGATTGTGGTTCTCAAATGCATGCAAATTTCCAAGTCTTGTCATGGAATGAGAGGGGATTAGGGAGATTCTTAAAAGAAAACAAATGTTAATTGATTTACTTAGAGTTTGATGAGTAACTTGGTCACTTACATATGAAGAAGCCATTTTGACCCAAACTGATTTTTGCTCCAAAAATGATAATTTCTTTGATTATCCATTACCATGTGTTTTGACCAGTGGTAGAATTATTTTTTTAAAAAAAGTTCTTTGAGTAGTTAGAGTTGTTAAATTACATTATAGAAGTTAAGTGTATAGGTAATAATAGGGGTTTCAATGTCACACTATCAACAAATGAAATATGGACTGCCTTGGCAGAACAAGGCTCATGAGGATGTTTAACAAGTGAGGAAAAAAAACTCAATTGCAAACTTGGAATAATCAACAAATAGATCTTTTATCATTGTTCCTGTCTGTGTTATATCATTGAAAATAAGGGCCTAGTTATAAATTCTAAAACTTGTTGGATTTTCTTTTTTTTTTAAAAAAAAACAAAGCCGAATTTTTCTCTCCCGAGCGACTTCTTCTTCCCTTTTCCTTTTAAAAACCTCTTTAACCCTAATCTTCCTCATCTCACATCGGCATACCCTCAAATCTTTTCGTTGTCGCCCTTGTTGTCGTAGCCGTTGCACGCCGCCGCCATATTCATCACCACTGCGGTTGTTGCCGACTCCACCCTCGTCGCTGATCTCCAGTGTTGCTAGCATCGTTGTTGGTGTGCCATTGACGCTCCACAACAAAGAT
>JBBUKS010000017.1:11039574-11078304 GCA_038050645.1 Hedychium gardnerianum
GATGATGAGACCGAGCAACTTTTGAATTCGATTGTGATACCCAAAACACAAGAAAATATCAATGTAATTACTTTTAAGGTTCGGGAAGTTCCTCTTTTAAAATCTTCTATTTTTACTAAATATTTTGAGAATGTCACTCTTCCGTCGGAAGAATTGCATGTAAAATATAAGCATTGCAATGCTTCCTACAAATTCCAAGCCGGTGGTGGCTATGGGTCATTGAAATGACACGTAGAAGTAAAACACCGACGGAATATGAAATTGACCGTTCTCAAGTACAATTATCTAGATTTTTCACTAGTTGAAGTACTTGTTCTATTTTGATAATAAATTAAGAGAATCATTAGCTAGATTTATTTTCGTAAAACAACTTTCATTTAGTTTTGGATTTAAATGTACTTTTGAAGACTTTTGTAAATAATCTCTTAATCCATCTACTAAATGTGTTCCTAGAATTACATTTAATCATACAATTAAAAATTTAGTAAAACAAGGGGAAAAAATTTAATTGAAGAATTTAATAATTAAATAATATTTTTTTTTATTCTCATATTTGGAGTGATCATTGGCAAACACATTCGTATATGAGTGTGAATTGCCATTGAATCAATAACTCCTGGAATATCCAAAAAAAATTGTTAGCATATAGAGTTTTTGATGAATCCAATAGTGCTCACGACATTTCACAATTATTATGTTTAATTTTAGAAGAATATGGATTAACTTATAAAATATTTTCAATATCATTTGATGATGCTATTTCTAATACCGCTAATATTGAAAAACTAAAATTTATATGTCAAGCTATTATTGATGGTTTATTTTTTCATATTCGTTGCGTATGACATGTTTTAAATTTATGTGTTCAAGATGGATTAAGAATTTTAGAAAATCATATTAAACCAATTAGAATTACTATTTCTTATTTATGGTCGCATCCCACTATAATGAAATAAGTAAATTTTGTAAAAGTAATAGAATGAGACTTAAAAAAATTTCACGTGATGTACCAATACGTTAGAATTCAACATATCAATTGTTACAAGATTCATTTCAATATAGAGAATTATTATATTTATTTTTTACACAAAATATTAATAATACTGATATATATTTATTTTCACAATAATGAAATATTTGTAATAGTATTTATGAAAATTTAAAAATATTTAATAATGCAACGAACAACTTTCCACTTTTTATTATCCTACTTCCTATTTAGTTTTAGGAAAATTTTGTAATATAATATTAGCTTTAAATGAACATACTACTAATGAATTTTTATCTTCTTATGTATTAGCAATGAAAACGAAATGAGATTTTTTTTAATTCATGAAATTTATTTAGGTGTATTTACTTTAGACCCTAAATATAAATTAGAAATTTTACAAGAAATGTGTATATGATGACGCTTTAATTTCATTTAAAGATTCTTCTTCTCTCGATCCTAATAATATTGTATATAATATTAGAAATTATTTATTTGATATTTATAAAGAATATAGGATAAAATATGAAATACAAACTAATATTTTTGAAACACAAAATATTAGTAATAGTAATTTAAAACTTACAAAAGTATAGTTTTTATTAAAAGAACGGATGAAATATCCACGAGGATCCTCAAGTTTCACACAGGAACTTAAGAATTATTTTACGACTTCTTTTGATTTTAATGAAGCAGATAGCGATAATTTCGACATCCTAAAGTAGTGGTCACAGAAGGCACAAAGCTTTTCCGTCCTTTCCGTGATTGCCAAAGAAATTTTAGCTTGTCCAGTGTCAACTGTTGCTGTGGAGTAGACTTTCAGTGTCGGCGGTAATATATTAGATGAACGACGATCGACTTTATCTCCCAACTCATTGGAAGCCCAAACATTACTCAACGATTAGACCAGAGCTGAGAAAAGAATCCAAGGATACTCGACGATTGGACCAGAGCTGAGAAAAGAATCCAAGGAATGCAATTTTTAAATGATGAAGTCGAAGATTTTGATACTGAAGGAATAAATACAACGGAAATGGAAAATGGAAGTGAGTAGCAATGTAACTTTTTAATGTAAAAGAACTACGTGAACTTTGATCCCCTTATATCATAAGGAGATACGTAGACAACTTAAATAAGTACAAACCCTTTGTTTAAATAAATTTTAAATTTTTTAAAATAATAATCTTAAACCGTGATGAACCGTGAATCGAATCGTGAACCGACGGTTCCGAACCATAAATCGTAACCATCTTGATCAGTTAAGGTTAAGGATCGACCCCCCAAGAACCAACGGTTCCGAACCGTGATTAAGTCTAGGGTCAAGTGCTAGATGAAAGTTGGTCTCCGAGCATTGGGGCAGGTGCTCAGTGGATGCTAGTATCTCGGTGGAAGCCCGTATTCGAGCACCAAGGCAGGGTGTTCCGTGCAACCGATACCCGAGCACCAAGTCGAAGTGCTCTGGAAATAGCTTAGGTACGAAATAGCTTAGGTACCATCAATTATGAATCTAAAAGCCATACATATAAGATAAATTCGTTATGTATCAACTCATCCACGAACAAGTAGGAGGATATATATCTATCTATCGTTGTATTTCGATCGTCAAGAAGTTGATATAAAAAACTGTACAGCAATTTCAGTGCCACAAATGTTACAATAATGATTTTGTTGGTATACTCCTATGCAGATGATTTTGTTCCAAATTTTACTTCTCCAGTCGAGATATATGAAAACTTTCTATATCCTTGGTTAATAGGTTCATTCACGGTATGGATCTGTCCAGCAATTATCTTCTGTTACAGCTTCTCTCCATCGCTTTTTAAAGATCTTCAATTCGATAGACGACCGTATTCTTACCTGTACAGAGCTCAAGTCAAACTTAACAGAGAAAAGATAATGAAAATGCCAAACATATTGAATTCAGATTGCTTACTGCAAATCTATCGTTAGTTGCAGGTTTACCAGGGGATATCTGAAAGTACAAGCATACGAGTTAGGTCAGTAAAGAAACTTATCATCTGGACAAAAGTAATACAATGAAGGATTGGGTATGAAACAATGTTAAGCATCATCGGCGAAAAAAGGATGAATATTAAGACCATGAACAGACAAAAACATTTGCAGGTACATGGTTATATAGCATCAGAAACACCATGATCATCTCTAAAAAATTCCTTTTAATGACAATATTCATGTAGCTGAGACCAAATAGTTAAAGATGAAAATTATTTGTTATGTCACCTACCACTTTCTTGTCAAACCCACCAAGTGTAGGAAGTGCCTTGTGAACTATGTATTCGCCATCCACCACTCCGATATTTTTGATCCGGTCACCCTACCAGTAATGAGCTTAGACGACTAATACACAAGAAAGAAAACTTGGAATACACCAAGTTCTAATGGAAATTTACCTGAGCACAATAACCAAGTTTCAAATCAAGACCCCAAGCATGAATCAAGTCACTCTACAAACAAATGAAAATAGATTAGCAAATAATTTCCCAAAATATACAAACATTCAAGCAAATAAAGAATCAAGATATTTCCACGCACTTGTATCATATGCCACACACAACGCCAAGAAGCCCTAGAGAAAACAGGAGCCATCATTTCTATCCACCTGCAATAGCAGAGTCTCTCAGTAATGGAGGTGGTAAACATACAAGAAAGCAAATATTTAAGATGAGTGAGTAAAGCCTCTATTTTTTGAGCATGTTCATTTTAAAACATAAGTTTATTATTTTATATTTTTTTACAAAGAACACAAATGAACTCTTGACAAGTCTAGTATCGTGCTTATTCATGAATATGAACATTCTGTTCATTTATAGCCCGAGGATTGCTTTGATGTGTGAATATACCTCACATGAAGATATTAGTTAAGTAACAATTTGTTATCCGACACTATCAGCTAGCATTTTCCAGCAAGATTGACTTTTGACACCGTTATATAGCATGCAGCAAAAGTTATATATGAGATTCATTTAGGAAGTATCTAATCTATGATTGAGTCTATATTGAAAATGTGGCCTTTATTCTACCAGTAGATGGAAATATAAGCCAATACAAAGTCTGTCAATAGGTACATACATGCATACATAAACCCAACATATGCAATCATCTACTTATCTGCTTAACGAGCAATTCTAACTATAGCAACTAGCGCCAAATGGTGTCAATGTTCCAACCATTTGCTCTCACCACAGATTGAACTCCAAAATTCCAATGAGCCACATGTCAACTTATTACACAAGCCTTGCATCATGTCACTAAGATCAAGGTTGGGAAAAAAGTTATTTAAAGGGGTTGGCTAAGCTCAACACTTGGAACACCATACCTAAGATGTCATCTGAAATTCTGAATTCTCAAAATCAGTCTGCCTAATTCAAAACTTCCTTCCAATTTCTATGTTTGCATTGGTTCAGATAGAAGCAAGATGATAGTACATTATTTCCTACTTTTCTTGTTTCTTAGAAATAGAATTTAAAAGTTGAAAAGGAAAATAAAATAATAACTTAGAGGACTTTTTTAGCACATTTAAATTTATTACAGGTGAATGATGTGGCACATATTTTTTTCCTTTTTAATTTTTTAATGACTTTATGTTATTTTCTAATAGAAATTTTCAATTGCCAAACAAGACTACCAATATGTAAATGTGCTTAGTTGATACAATTTACGACAAATATGCATTGGGAAAGGAATTCACCCAGTACAAGGTGGGGCAGTACTGTTCCTGTAGCATCTTCCTCCGCCATTTAACTTGAAGATTCTTCTGTCAATTGAAAAAATTACTTCTCATAATTTCCAGCTACTACAAGAACAAAATACTAAAAGTACAAAATGTCACAGCCAAACTGAATATGCAAGTTTTGATTAATCATATTGGCAAAAAAAAGAAGCCATCACCTGTGTACATCTCCATGATTCTGACGTGCAGTAATTTGGTGGTGAACCCTAGATGATTTTACAGGGTCAAGAGCAGGTTGTGATATCTCCAAGCCTTCCCTCTCCACAATTGTCAAATATCTGAAGAGTTATCCAATTCATACAACATTCCTATATAAAATTCTTAAGTTTTACACTAAGCAGAATGTTACTAGTCGAAAGAAGTTATCAACAGCTAGTCCAGGATGACATAATTGTTAAGCTATAAGAGCAAACTATCGTTCATTAAGATGCTGATCATCCTAGTTTTTAAAATTCAATAAACAGAGAAATAACAAAGAGCAACAGTAACCTTTCAGGATGAAAATTTTCCACTCCGAGGTCCTCATCCCATAAGAATATGTACTTATATGGTGCAACCATGTCTGGATGTAAGAAGCGTTTTGCAAACCACCTTCAGAACGCATTACTGATTTTAGGATAGACAAGATAAATAAGATAAAACTCAAGTATAAGTTGGGAAACACCAACCATTTTGTTTGATTGATTGCAGAAATATGCAAAACACTGTCACTCCATTGTAGATCTTTCCATTTGTCAACAATACCATCATAGTGAAAGAGCATTACCGTGCAGTTACACGAAGCAAACTATAATGAGAAAGAAGAGAGTGACAAAAAAAGATCCATGCACACAGAGGAATATGAGGCAGTGGTGATTATTTTACCTTCATTACAATTTTATCCACAGTTTCTTTTTGCTTTATACCAACTGCCATTGCCAATAAATTCTTCTGTGAACTCATAATTTTCTGTTTCAATTTTTGCAAAAAAAAAAAATTATCATAAAAATCACTATTAACTTCAACCCAAATGGTAAAACAATGTATGTACGCTAGAAGTTGTATTTAGTCATAAAAGATCATAAATCTGTATCAATTTATGAAATCGATCAAGGACCACATTGCCCAGTACTTATCTTAAAGCTTTATAGTATAAAACATTCATTAGGAACTTCATTTAGATTGATGCAAAAAAAGTAAATTATCAACCAAATATATAATAGCTTAGATGGTAAATAGTAGCTCAAAACAACATTATACTTAAGAACTTTTCACATAAAAGCCTTGCACTTGAACACCATATCTCTGATTAACAACTCAAGGAATCTAAAATTAACACCTAGAAGACAGTCAACTACACTAATGAAATCAACAGGAAGCAAACCTTTTTTTTTGGAGCACCCCAAAGAGGCACCATTTCCATGTCTGACGTCCGGCTAATAATTCCTTTGGGCAGTTGTTCAGCCCCTGATGCCTTACAAGGACCCTAAAAAACACGTAAACTAAATAATCAGAACACACACAGAATATAATAAACTTAATGAGTGTAAGACAGTAAGACTACAATAAAGAAAAAATAAATTGTAAATTTAAGGAGTCTTGGAAAGAAAACCTTGCATAATCAGAACACACACGGAATATAATAAACTTAATGAGTGTAAGACTACAATAAAGAAAAAGTAAATTGCTTTTATAAATTTAAGGAGTCCTGGAAAGAAAACCTTGCATAAGTCAGATTGAATGGACTCCAAGTTCAATGTACTCTTCCTTGAAAAGCTTTGGTTGATGTTTGCAAAGCCAGTTAGTGAGCCAGCTATCATTTTCTAAAAAAGAAGAAGAATGATAAGTGTGGCTACAAGTTAATAGAAAATGTAAGAGCTCACAAAATGTGCTAAAATCCGACTTAAATACTGGAGTCTAAAAAGTTCATGGACATAAAAAGCAATATCTGTCATGGAAAAATCATTCAATCAAATTAATATAAGTCTCTATGCATCCAGATTTTCAGGTAAATTTAAGACAACACAGCGCATGTTTAGATAAAACCAAATAATGAAATGGTAAGGAAAAATGAATCAAACCTCCTTATAATCAGTTGCAATATAGGCGGTTCCAATGATGAAGAAAAAAAAGAGGAAAGCAGCTACATTCCAGATGCTACAATAGCAAAGTCTCCGGCTTGAGTGGTCCGTGATTAGAGGCGCCTGCCATAAGTTTTTAGGGGATAACATTAACGTGCTGTAAATTATTAATCTAGAATTCATCTACTAGATTCCAAAGATGGGATATCATAAAAGAAAAATTAAGGATAGAAATCCTTGTAAAACCATCAATAAAGTTACTAGATTTTGTCTCGCAAATTGAACACTAAACAATGACAGATATCGTCGCTACATTGCAATATAGTCACAAACATCCATGGCACAAAATTGCCACAAAAGAAATACGATTTGACTTAGCGTGTAATTCTTCTGCGGAACTTTCAAACAAGAAAATGTCAATCAATTTTCACCTTTTTTTTCTCCTTTAAGAAAAGGGTAGTCGATGTAAATTCAGAGAAAAAAACAGTCACCGATGCAGCAACCCAACACCAAAGTTCCCTCTTTTCCACTTTATTGAACAGAATTGATTCGGAAAAAATAGTCACTTTTACAAACCACAAAATCTTATGTCAAACAGTACAAACAAACTGGCATAGATGAAAACTAACGATCAGGCCCACAGCACAGAAACTAAAACACTGAACGGCTGCTTAAAGCTGCGATAGAATCGTAGAATGTTTGATAGCAACAACCCGGTCCCCAAAACATGATCTTTTGGTCAGAAGCAAACCAATAAACAAGGGAACGACAGTCGCTCACCATGGTCGATCAAGCATGACTTTCAGAGGCCTCCCGGAAGAGTCAAAGCCTGCGCACGAGCGCCAAGGGCACAGAAAAATGGCGTCTTTTAGGTAGATTTCGCCTCCTGATTGGAGCAGAAAGGGGAAAGAGTGAAGGAGAAGTAAGAGGAGAATGCAAACAGCTTTCGGCTTCACTTTTCTTGCTTTCCGCCGCGGGAACGAAGCTGCAACAGTAGATTCTCAATGGCGCACGCGAAGTCGCCAGCCGCGAGGAAGGGAGAAGAAGAGCGGTCGCGTTAGTATCGTGGGCGTGAGAACATAATCGAGAGGATCGAGCAGTGGAATTTTCGCGCACAAAATCTACTCACCCATGTTCGCACCCTATCCTCGATTGCATAGTCAGTGCGGGAGCCACAAGTGATAGGTGATGTGTTGGGCACTCATGCCTTAATCCTTATGGCTGCTGGTGGGTTCCGAGTTGGATACTCAAGTTGATGTTCTGGGGATGGAGTCATTAGGGGGAGATGCTATTCTCCCTTCAAAGTCTTTAATTGTCCTTTAAGTATGTTTATGACTTTTAGTTTTTACAAATTTAGAGCTAATTAAAGCCATTAAGTAAAAGGGCTAAATGAATATCATGGCAACTCATATTAGTCCACTAAGTAGTCCCACGGATTAACACAATTGATATCATCATAAATAATTATTTTAATAAATTTTGAGATTAATTTGATACAAAATGTTTCGATGAAAATTTGATTTTGGTGGTAAAAGATAAAACGTTTACTTTCAACGCTCCCACCAGTCTGTCTCAGGACCAATACGGAGGAGGTAAATCACGGAGGTTAGTTTACTAGCTTAGACAATGATCAATGCAGGGAGGAAAACAAGAATCTGACTATTATTCAGGATTTATTTTTCAGATTTCACGATGACAAAATATTATTTATACTACTCATCTTGAAAAATGATACTATATGCCTTGAGAGAAAGTTTCAACTATTACGGTGCTTTAAGTTTACATTGTGTTCCTGTTGAGAATTTGATCTTTTCCGTACAAAGGATCGCTATATTAATATAAATATCTTTATAATTTATCCTTTTTCATTTCAGAGCGTAAATAGTCGTTCTAAAAGAATCACTATAATGACAACTCCCTTAAATAAATTTATGTTTTTATTTTTTTTTTATTTGGGACCCTCTAACGTGAAAAAAATAGTAAATGTTCTTGAATTGTTTAAAATTAAATTGTGTCAAATTACATTATATCTTTATAATTTATCTATTAAATTCTATACTTATGTAATTGTTGATAAAATAACTAAGTAAATAGTTATATAATTATAAGTGATTGAAGACGTTCCATTTATAATTTGCAGTTGATGTTTTTATTATAATTGTATCAATTTATTTATGACCCTAAAAAGGTAAACCTCAATTCAAACATATACAATTACAGATTGAATGGTTGTTCATCCTTCAGCAACGTTGGATAATTTCAAAGTGGCCGTCATTTTCTTAATCTTTATTTAAAGTTGTGGACAGAAAAATGATACAATATCGAAGTCTCGGCCGTCAAACATGCTACAATAGTCTCATCTACTAATTTTGTCAAAAATGTCGATGATATTTTTTAATAAGGAATGTTAAAAAAAAAACTATATTGAAAAGTCGAAGTCAACGTCGCGTGGATTAGTAGATCTTGATGGCAGACTGGTTTGCGTTTTGAATGATAGCTATAAGTCAACGTCAAGAAACTTTTTGATATCTTTTCAATTATAGCTTTCTTCGAAAATAGAAACACAATCATCAATTTAAATCAAAATAGAGAGTATTAATCATGAGCATTTTTTAATTTATTTTAATGATTAATAAAAAATATATATATATTTTTAAAATTAATCAATTTAAAAAATTAAATGTATAATGCTAAATTAAAAGAAACTTACGATATAAATATGATAATTATCATAATTTATTTGCCGATAATCTAATATGTGAGGAAGTGGTAAACTAATTAATAGTATATATGTTATGAACAAAAAATTAACGCATCTAACAACGGGGATGTAGCTCAGATGGTAGAGCGCTCGCTTAGCATGCGAGAGGTACGGGGATCGATACCCCGCATCTCCAATTTTTTTGCAGAATTTACCCCATTTCAAGTTCCAACTGAATCTCCGCAAATGCGGTTCAATGGATGCACCGTGCAGATGGAGAATTAAACTTCCAACACCGAAATTAATGCTACGTAAAGACTGTTGTGAATTTTAAAAAAATCTATATTTTCGACGCGATGAGAAATTTCATGAATCATAATTTTCTATTAGATTAAACCTGGATGATTATAATAATATATTTTTATAAGTAAAGAATTGAAATAATTATCAAATAAAACCATTTCAAAAGGGTCTTGTCAAATACTTCTCCAAAAAAAAAAACTAATAATTCAGGATGATTTTTATAATTTAGTATTTTTTTTTAACAAATACTCATCCATTAGGCTTCAAAGTTTCATTCTACTGTAAGATAAAAAGTTACAACCGAGAGTAAAGTGCTTCGAGGGGAAAAAAATTAGCGTGCAGATTTAGATGTCTTCCTGTGTAAGTACCATTTTATTTTTATGATAAACTGACGTAGCAGACCCAAAAGGTTCAGAAAAGAACATTTCAATGCCATGCCAAAACATCTATTTGAAGTAGAAAGTAGAGAGGATTTAATCTGCTGACTGAATGGAAACTAACAAATGGTGCTAACAGCAAGAGGACCTGCTTGGATCTTGTTTTTGCACATAGACTTCATCACCAGAAAGGGTTACCCTGTTGAGTGAAAGATCTACTTTGTAGGAGTCTGAATTCAAGACCTTCCTGCTCACATTGTCGTATATCTCCTTGATCACAATCTCAAAGGCTGTCTTCACATTCGTGCAGTTGAGGGCTGAAGTCTCCATGAAGAAAAGCCCTTCAGCTTCCGCGAACCGTTTACCTTCTTCGATCGATACCTCTCTAATAGCTGACAAGTCACACTTGTTGCCGACCAGCATCTTGGCCACAGTTGAGTCTGAATTATAAGCTGCGGTGAAAAAGACATCAAATGTTTAAGCAACTATTTCAAGCAGAAGTTATTTCTAGTAAACTAGAAGGCTCATGAGTCACAACAACATACGAAAGCAACTATAGATCAAGCAACATGAATAGTCTGAGACAAATCATTCTCATAAGCCGATCTGATCACCATGCTAATCTACCATGTAATTGTTTGCAATTGCTTCTTGAGCTTGATGAGAATTTCTCAGGTATTTTGTTCTTTGAATTTCTCAATTGATCTAAAGGTTTCTCGCCATCAGTTTAAGATCTAGTATAGAGTCTTATTGACAATCAATGCAGATGGAAAACAACCAGACAAACTCTTCCTTCTCTCAAGAACTGTAATATACAAAAGAGTGCTCGTAAATTCAGATCTTTGTTCTTGAGAAAAACCACACTAATGGACTTCAATAAGGTTCGATTGCTGCTAGAACAGCAAGCAGGAAATTTCGTAGTCATCGTATTTATGATAAAAATCATTCCTTTTCATAGAGGAACGACTAGGGCAGGAGGGTACTCACTGTTGAGTTCGTCGAGCCAGCGGGCAACGCTGTCGAAGGTGGAGCGGCGGGAGACGTCGTAGACGACGAGGGCGCCAAAGGCGCCGCGGTAGTAGGCGGAGGTGACGGCGCGGAAGCGGTCCTGGCCGGCGGTGTCCCAGATCTGCGCCTTCACCTCTTTGCCCTCGATGGCCATGCTCTGCGTCTGGAACTCCACCCCGATGGTCGCCTTGGAGTGCGGGTCGAACTCGTCCCGCGCGTAACGGGACAGCAGATTAGACTTCCCCACCGCCGAGTCGCCGACGATCACCACCTTGAACAGGTACTCCTCCGCTTCCTCCTCCTCCCCGCCGCCGCCTCCCCAAACCACCATCTTTATTTTAGCTCCCGATTTGGCGGTTTGTTTCCGTCAAAGATTGGATTTTGAGAGCAGGAATCGATAGGGTAAACTCGATCGTCGAGCTTCCTTTCTCTCTTTAAGGTCTGTAAATTGACGCCGCTCAAAAAGCTTGCGTCTTTCTTCCACCGTATAGAGTTGTAATGGCTGCCTTGACTTGTAGATGTCTCTCGAGCAAAGGAAAGACATTCATGGCGGACACGTTGATTAATATTGAAGAGGGAAAGAAGAGGGACATGGAGGACAGCCTGTGCCCTTGGTCAGAGAAAGTAGAAGCCAGAAAGGCAACAAGATTTACAGGCCAGGTGGCGGGGGTGGCGGGGGTGGCGGAGGATGAACTGCAGCTTGGCGGGCTCAAGATTTTACTTCCAATCCGTGTCTGCTGACACGATACGATTGACTATTAAGTTAATCCATCTAAATAAATTCATATAACAATTTATCTATTTTTTTAAAAAAGGGAAAGTGATCAAAGGGCAAAAAATATATATATATATATATAACACCCCTCTTTTAACGAATAGTTAAAAGAACGACCTTTTTTTATTTTATTATAAAAAAATCATAATTACTGGAGAATTAATTAATAATATGAGAATAATATTATAAATTTTAAAAGATTATAATTTTTTTTAATCAAAGCTCAACGAAAATAACCTAATAAATTTTTAAAGGTCATAATTATTTATTTGAATATCATAACGAGATATTTTTTTAATCGAAATTCGTTTAGATGAGTTTTAATTAAAAAATTGATTATTATAATATTCGAATAAAAAATCATGACTTTCAAAAAAAAATTATGTCATTTTCACATTAATAACTAACTCTCAGTTGTAATTGTAACAGATACCGTATCTGCTACAACTAAATGATAATATAATTTAACAACTATAATCCTGTAACTGTTATAATTGTATAATAATTATATTTTCATAATTATTACACGTTCATTTAAATAAGAAAAAAAATAAAAGACAAATAATAACGAAGGATAAATATGTCATTTTAAGAGGAGTGGTGCTTTTGGTAATAAAGAAAAAAAAATACTCCTTAACAATTTATTAAAAGAGGACATCCTTTTAATTTTTGCCCGCGATAAAAACAGCTTCACTGGTCTAACAAGAGAGCAAACTCTTTACTGAATTCGTTAAAATAAAATACAAAAGTATCTCACGCTGACTCCATTTTAACTATTTTTCCTTGCAGTATCAAAAGAGGCAAACAATAATAATAATATTATGAAAGTTGTTTGGGTAATGACAGACAACTTTCAATTTGTTGATTCTTCAACTGCCGGAAGCCGAGGAACAACAATTGGTCCACCACGAACTTTGTCAACGGCAAAGCTTATTCGCAGAGGCCTTCCCAGAAATGCCTGCAACCATTACTCTTTTCAGAAAATGTTCCTCATTGCGTCGTCTATCTCATATTTTTTTTCCTTGCACTATAATCAAATTGAAGTGATCACTCTTCACTTACCTTCCCGTCCATGGCATTTCTAGCATATTTAGCTGCATCATCAGTTGCAAAATGGACGAACCCAAATCCTCTTGACCTTCCAGTGCTCTTGTCATACATGATCCTAACTGAAACAAACAGAAAAAAAAAACATTGAGTTTGATGTTGTTTGTAAAACTTGGAGATTACACAGGCATGGGTCAGGCATTAAGCGCAAAAGAAGAAAGAAGGTAGTTAATAAACAGAGTCGTCTTTTGATATATGATTTGTTTAAAAGCATCAGGGTATGTATCAAGAATAAAAATGCATAGCCAAAGAAGATTTTAAATGATAAACAATGATGAACATATTAAACAAATCTTAAATAAAAGTATGAACTTTTTAGGAAAAGGGTTTAACTAAGATGCAACAGGGTTATAAAAATTTCGAAGGTCCAAGTCCACTCATAATTCATGAATTCACACACATAAGTTTAGGGAGTCTAAGACAACAGAAATTGATGAGTTGAATATGCAGGTTTTGTATCAAATAGCAGGTGTACAACAGATCTAATGTAGTTTCTCTACTTGATCTTTTGTTTTTCTACCTTACTCTATCTTTCAAAAAAAATTATAATAAGAAAATTCTAATTCACCCTCCTCATTGAAGTTATAATCCTTTTGTTTGTTGTTCGTTGAAGAGTGTGGCACGCGCCTCACTGTCACCTATGGAAGCATAGTGGAATTTTTTTTTGCTGAAACTTCTTCAAATTACACAAAAGTTAAAACTAGGTAGATGGTTCTCAGTTAAGAAAACTAGTAAAACCTGAGGAAATTGAAGTCCATTCATCACTTCAAGCTGGTTTACTTGTCTCTTCAAAATTGAAACTTGATTTCCGTACTTTAATTTCGTTTTCTTTGTTGTTCTTGACTTTTGAGGATGTACTTGCCCCTCTCTGTTTTTCTTTTCTTTGTTTCAATGGTGAATAGTTTGAAAAAGATTGAAACAAACATGCATGATATAATGCTTACATATGCTAAATCAAGATGATAATTATTCACTGAAACTTCTCACAACACTTCCTACCACCTGTAGAACTCATAACTTGTAAGAGATCACAGAGACAATTCATCAAACATTTCAGGTGCAAGACGTCTCATTGGCATAGTAAGAATGCAAGACCCTAAACAAGCTATCGCTAAGGATTTGGACATTCACCAAAAAAAAATGAAAAAGAAAAGAGAAAGTATGATCAAACATTACTGTTGGCAAACTTCTGCGATCGTTACTATCCTTCCACAGCGCAACAGACGGGTTAAAAACTAAATTTGAGAAAAGAGAATGAAGGAAAACCTTCCGTGACCTCGCCGAAGGAAGAAAAGCCATCCTTGAGAGACTTCTCATCAACAGACCAAGAGAGACCTTCACGGAATTCAAAACGACCAGATCATCACCGAACGAAGCGCACATAAGAAGATGATAACCAAGAGACTAAGCAAAGCTAACCTCCCACAAACAATTTGGAATTCGAAGGCGGCGGCCTAGCGCATTGATATCGCGCCTGAAGGAGGCCGGAAGGGCGTGAGAACGACAACCGACTGACGAAATGCCTCATAGAGCTTCTTCCTCCTGTATCTCACCCAAAACCAGAGTGAATTATATTATACGCGGCACGGCTTTCTTACCCAACTAGTAATGCTATCCCAGTGGGGTCTACCGGGTATGGCTTCGTCCAATGAAAAGTCATTATGGACTTTGGTAAGTTTGTAGGGTCGAAATATCGACTAATACTTACTTGCAGGAGTCTCGATGATCTCCACCGCCGACGAATTTCCTTCCTTCCTTCCTAGCCGCTAACAAATCCTTCGCTTTCTCGGACCAGGCCCCATTCGCTCACTGTCAAGATCGCTTCTTGATCTTACCAAACTGGATTTTTCCTCGCGACGCCCTCCAAGTGTTCGACGAAATGTCCCTTCGGGACGCGGCCAAGGTTGAAGGAGGTACGTAACAGGCAGTGAATTCTGATGCTGTTGTTTTCAGGCATCGAGTTAAACAAAAGGTTCTCCTATTTGTGCCTTTTTGGTTTAGTTCAAGTCATTTAATCTTTTGATCAATTCAATGGAAAATCATCACCTAGTATACTTATCCACTTATCTATTCATCCAGTATGATCATGGAAGCATCGCTGTTAATGATGACAAGTGCATGTGCCAAGGTGGAGCCTTCGTTAAGATCATTCACATAAGCTCATGACAAGGACAAGGCATTATTATTCTAGCAAGACACTGTGCACCAATTTCCAATTCAATCAGCATGCATAGACAAAACATAGCACTATTGTCAACCTCGTTAATTCACCAACCAGTGAAACTTAACTTTGCATCCTGCGTCAGGAGTTTAACATATATATATTCATGTATTTTCAGATTCCTTGTGCATTATTGTTATTGTTTTCAACCAATTGTTTCATATTGCTTGGATAAGAAATTGACAAATTGTTGAGCCACAATCTCACATTTACCACTCTACCTCAAGATCCAAGAACATGAACCCTTGCTAGCTAGTTGCCTAGTTACCAACTATTAAATCCCTTCTTTGAGTTTATTACTTCTCTCACTTTTTTTGTTTTTTAATTATTGTTCTGTGTTTATTGTGAAGTTTCCTAGATTAGTTTTTGTTCTTTTTAGTGGTTAAAAGTAAATTTTGATTAATGTTACAAGAGTATCTCATCATCTCTGCATATCTTTTGTACAAGTTGAAATGCGAACAGTTTTATTTTAGTAAAAAAAAATCATCCTAATTTTAATAAAAATTGAATAACTTCATTCATTGTCATTAGTTCACAAGTAAATTATAATAATTCTTGTTTCAATAAGAACAACATTTTATTTTTGTCGAGACCTAATTTTAACCATCACCACCAATTACAATAATCAAGTTTTATCCAATTAGATTAATTAGATGAGGTCGATTATATGAATTCTTTTACGTCATTAAACTATATCCCTTGTTATATCATCATTTATATTTAAATAAATTTTATCTTATTTTATTATTACTAATCATTTTTTTTCTTCCTCATTTGATGTGCGTATTTGTTATAGTTTCACATCATTTAACCGAAGTATTTATTGATCATCTAAATATATGTTCATATCATCTTAAACATATTTTTCAATTTTTTTTCTTAATAGATACAATTTTAATTTTTCCTTTAATATTCTTATTTTTTATTTTGTTTATGTTCACACATTCAATTTAATATTTTTATTTTCATAACTCTAATTTTTTGTTGTTTAAGTTATAATTTAATATTTAATGTCATATAACATGTAACATAGTAAATCTCATCATTATTTTATAAAATTCTTTTAAAAATTTAAAAGTATTTTCAGATCATATAAAATATTCGATTCTTTCTTTCATTTTAATAATCGTGTGTTTGTATTCTATGTATCTAATTTTAACCAATAAATAAAAACGAATTTTTTAGGAAAATAAGTCTTTAAATGGCCCAGCGGCCTCGCCTCAATTATTCATTCTCCATCCATCGCATTCTTTCCTTCTTCCTCAACCTCGCTCGCATTCATACTCTTTCTTCCCTTCCTTCAACAGCACGATCTCTCTCTCTCTCTCTCTCCTCTCTCTCTCTCTCTCCCCAAGAAATCTAAAAAGCGAGTCTTCTTTAAAAACCAAGAAAGCCAACGTCATGATCGCCCTCCCTCTCCGAGCTCCCCTTCTTCTTCTTCTCCTCCTCCTCCCCCTCGCCGCTGGAGACAACGCCTACGAGGTGCTCCGCTCCAACGGCCTCCCCATAGGCCTCCTGCCCAAAGGCGTCCGTGACTTCTCGATCGACGCCGACGGCCGCTTCCAGGCCGGCCTCGACGCCCCCTGCACCGCCACCTTCGAGAGCGAGGTCCTCTACAACGCCAGCGTCTCTGGCACCATCTCCCCCGGCCAGATCGCCGCCCTCTCCGGCATGTCCGCTCAGGACCTCTTCCTCTGGTTCCCCGTCCTCGCCATCCGCCTCGACGACAACACCTCCGGCATCATCCACTTCGACGTAGGCGTCGTCGACAAGCAATTCCCCCTCTCGCTCTTCGAGGTCCCTCCTGATTGCGTCCCGCTTTCGCTGTCCGCCCAGGTCCTCCCTCCTGCCCTGCTTCCGATTTCCTTAATTGCAACTCAAAATCTTATTATTATATTGCGCAGAATCAATCGGTCAACTTACGATACGAAATTCATCAAGACGTTTCTCAAAAATCTGCAATTTGAGAGACGGAATGCAAGAAAGTTTCAATTTTGGCCGTGTAACTACGCAATCACCTGCAGAAGCAATGGCAAGACAGATCGAAGCACTGAAAACAAATCAAGAACTGTGAGATTATATGATTATGTAATGTAGCAAACGAGCTCGCTGATCTGTTCTCCCTCGTTGTTTGATTTTCTTGTGAGTATTTTTTTTTTCTTTTTTCAGTCTCTGTTTCTATATACACTGTGAGATCTTTAAGCATGCGTATCACGAACTGTTATCAGAGTCAATAAATCCTATTTGTAACTACAAGTGGTGTGATCATCTTTATCTAAAGAAAGAAATTGCTTTGTTGGGCGTCAGTTTTGTGATGGATTGGATTTGGATTTGGATTGAGCTGAAAATGGAGAGAACAGTAGAAATTGGAGGCAGCCATCTGACACAATTACAGTTCAGATTGAGGAAGGGCAGGGAGTTGTTTTGCTTTCGATTGAAGAAGGGCTGTCCCAATTGGCATTTGCAACTGTTGTTGCAGGGCAGTGTTGTCGGACTCTTCAGTATTTATAGCTCTGTCTGGATAGCTGTGTCGGACTGATGGCCACAAACTTAGTGCAGACACCGGCAAAGACAACTACTGGTACAATGAAAAATTGGAAATGGTCTTTTTTTTTTTTAAAAAAAAAGACATTCAATTTTGATTATTATTAAAGAGATATTCACAATTTTCTATCCCTAACTCATGAAAAAAAAAAGATAGTCTTATTATTAGTAGAACATACCTTCTATTTGAATTTGTGATTCAATTATTGAAAGTTCGGTGAGAGGCATTAATTTCCTTTGGCATTGCTCGTTCATAAGATGCATGGCATTCATTGACCCCATTGATTAGTTTGTCTTCGATTGTAAGAAAGAGAAGAATGATTCTCTTGCAGGAACATTTTAATGGTCCAGGTAAAATGGAGATGTTCTGTCAAAGGACAATTCCAACTAAGAAATAATTCAGATAAGTCTAATAAAGTTGTCAAGGACATACACAGGTTTGATGCGTTTCCATCGTATTAAAATAATCAACTACTTCAAAAATCCATTTAAATATGCTAGACAAATTAAATAATAATCTTTTTCATTGACTAGGTCTTTTCAGATGAGCAAGGCTGCAAGAAAATAAATTGGTTGATCAAGAACACATGCATAATTCAAAAGAGGCAACGACAGTCGAGTTGTTGCCAGCCATGGCATTTGCTGGAAGCTACCAAATGAAACTTTGGAGGACTTGTGTTCTTCTCAAATGAGGGGCCAATTAAGTGACCACAATGTGAGCCAACTAAAGGTAACAAAAACAAGAGAGAGTGAGCTTGAGAAATTTGAGCCATAAACATAAATTTTCAGTTTCTGAACTGGTGCATGGCATGCACTCTCAAAGCCTCTATGATGAAACATTACTACTGTAGATATGGCATAGCCATTTAAACCTTTCAAAATCTTTCAAACAAGGAAGAGAAGGAGAGAGAAACAAAATCTTAAGTGATTGTTAGCAAGTTACTATCGGTCCATAGTGTGTGAAAAGTGAAGCAGATCAGGTGATTTAAGTTGAATTGAGGTAGCAAAAAAACACAAGCTTTCGAGTTATCGTGTTATGTCTGTAACATCTCATCAAATTATTGTTGGGTAGTTCCATCAGGCAGAAAACGCATGTGGAATTCTGGCTTTATCTATCATGCTGCTGAACAACTAGACAGAAATGGAACATTGCAGCCTTCCCCCAAAATTGTGCCAACAATCCATAACTTTTCCTACTCCCAAAGATTTATCTCCATTTTCCATTTTTATTAGCCCTAATTATATATAACTGCAATTTTAATCATATTAATGCTCCTCTGTTTTTTATATATATCTGGGTGATTTATGGATCATGATTGCAAATTTTTATTTAATATACAGACAATTCTTATCACACTATAAAGCCTAACACACTTGTATCCGGTCTGGTTTAGATTGATCTTTGACCATTCAAACAGTAGCTGGCTGAAAAGAATAGTAGCTTTCAGTATGTTGTTTTCCTTCTCATATTTCTAATAAATGCCATTATAAATGTTATTTCATATAGTAGTTTCTCACTGGAGAACAAATCTTTCTGATTTGAGTTCACTTTGTTATTTTTGACACATTTACTTCTTTGGCTATGTAGAGTTTGACCTTTACTGGGAGTGGATGCATTGCTACAAGGCTTTGTTTGAGATTATCGATGATCAATTAATTGGTCATTCATGGATAAGAAGAGCATCTAAAGTTGATAACATTATATCTCCTAAGCTGTACTGCTATTAAGCGAGGGAAAGAGCAATCAAGAGAATCATCTGTTTATCTACAAGTATGTTCCCTCTCTATTTGTCCATGTGTAAATTTCTATTGCATACTACTAAAGTTCCTTCCAGTATGCCAGCATGTATCGTGAAACTTTACTCAGGTACCTGGAGCAAATATTGCTCAAAAAAATTGAATAATAATAACCGTATAAACACAAACCAGATAGAGGAAAGGTAGATAAAAGCTGTATTTTTCTCGAGTATATTAGTAATAGAGCTGGATAGGGCTCAAAGGATAGTAATAAGAAGACTAAATATTGTTGCGACAGACAACATTATTTATAGTCTCCAAGAGGAGATGAATACGCACTTTAAATATATATAACCAGAAGTCGAGTCAGAAATTTGTCGATCACCTGGACTTCATTTAGCTCAATTTATGAATGGTTTTCATATCAGCAGCCTCTTGAAGTGTGCCCCCTTCGACATGGTCCCACCATTTGAACAGGAAGTTATTCACTACCAATCTGAACCAGGGGGACAGCTTTATACCATCTTCGCCAGCATCGGCTTTTCTCACCAATTCTCTCAACTGATCCCGATTGACATATTTAACACCAGCAACTTCATCAGGGTTGGGATTCAAGTTTACATCACGAACAATGAAGAGGAGATAGTCAACTGTAAAACTAGATGCATAGGGTAAGAACTCCTAACTCCATTTGTAAGAAAAAAAAGAGGGGGAAATCTGTAGAACTTACGCTCGTGTTCACCCCATTTTCCATCAGATGGGGCCTTGTAAAGTATTCGCCCAAGTGAAACAATTTGGTCCACAGGTATATCTTCTCCTGGTATGCCCAGTTCATCGAAAAGTTTCCTCTGTGCAGCATTCCTCACTCCTGTTCAATATTCTAAGAGTCAGTGCTCTTAACAATACCAAGGATTAGAAAACCAAACATATTTATCTTGTCATTGATGCATACCAAGGAAATCTTCTTCTATAAGCTCGGATTCACGATAAAGAGGATGACTGCAACAGGCATTAGTCCAGACCAAAGGAAAAGTAACCTTTGTCGCAGACCGTTGCTACCATAAAAGAGAACAAAATCCACTAGATTAAGGAAAAACCCAATGAGTATAAAATGTAAGAACGAAAACCTTTTTCCAGTTGTCAACAAGCTCAAGGGAAAATTTTGAGCGAAAGGACAATTAAATGCATCCTAATCAATTCTTCAGTGTAGAATCAGATACTAGTCCAGGAAGAAAAATCAATTCCCATTTGACCCTGGAGAAATTAATTTATCTATGCTTACATTAGCACTTCGAATTTGTTAGACCTAATAGTCATATGAGCATAGACTTAGCCCCAGATGGAGTATTTAGTCTCAGTCAAACATATATATGAGCGTGTAATCAATTTTATTGCAAATAATACAAGTTTATGCAACCCAACTAAATTGATTGTTATCAACTATTAAATAAAAGTAAAATACCTGAAGTAACAACTCAAACTTTGAGTTGAACAGGAAAACACTAAAAGCCCTATGAAGCAGATTCTCAGATTCTATCTTTTCCATCAGGTGACCTACATAAAAAAATTTCAGACCATAAGTCAGGAAACCAAACGAGTCCAGAAAATGTAATGAAAAGAAAAGCCACAGCCTTCTTAAATCTTTTAAAAGTTAAGATACTGTTGATGATAAATATTGTGATTTTTTTTTTCTTAACCCTTTCATCAAGTTAAATCCCTATGTTGTTAAAAAAATCCTATAAAAGGAATTCTAGCATTCAAAAACTCTTCCCAGCATGGAGGGATGTCAGATTCATTACTATGGGCATCTAGTGACTCATTGCATCAATTTTATGCTTTCATTGAACAGACAAGAACCAAAAGTATTGCAGTAGGTTCCCCTTTTGCTACTTGAGTAAGATTATGAAAATAACATTCGGTAGTACCACCCATCCATAAAATTGAATAATATTAGATTACTACTTTATGTCACTCTTGTCATATTGTGAAATAGTTAAAATTGATTAAAATGCAGTAATCAACCCAAACTCAGAGAAAATATATCATGAATCACTTCCCATTGACCTACATTTAAATCAGTAAATAGCTTTCTATTTTATATTTCAGCATTTCATATCTGAGATATACGCTCAGATAACTTGTAGCTTATAAGAGATCATGAGCATTTGATCAAAAGAGGGGAAGAAGATATCTGACATATGCCTTTCTAAAAGATATACAGTATACTTTTATAAGCAGCATACCAATGAAAACTTTGTGTCTATTGATTTGGTTATACATGAAAGTTTGAAGTTCTGATTCGGGAATTAGGATAATGCTTAATTGCTGCCACTTGATAGAGAATGGAAAAAAAAACATAACTTGAAATCTCTGTGGATTAGAAGTATATATTACTTACAGTTGTACTTGGAGTCATGCCCGACAACATTGTCATGTTCATCTACCAAAATGCACCTGTAAGAAATTATACTAGATTTATGTTGACTGAAATCATAAAGGCAAGAATAAGGTTGATGAAACAAAAGCTCAGTAATTAGGAAACCATATTTGTATTTGCTGGCTTAAAGTTCAAATAAAGCTACAGAATTAGAAAAGTTAGATAGTAAATACTACATCAAGATACATGCTTAGAATACCAAAGGCCGTAAAGTGGGAAGACAATAAAGGAGTGAAAAAAATACTAAACAACTATATTTACAGGAAAAAAGAAGTGTTCCAAATCCAGCCATAGTTTGAACTTTGAAGACAACAGAGTGAACACCACACAAGAGATGCAAAAATGATGCTTATCATTAGTACATCTTTGATTTATATTTCCTTTTCGCATGTTGCTTTTATCCACACATTAGAAGAATCATAATCTTAAAGTTAGAACTTCTTCTCTGGCACAAACTCTACTTGATTCTGGAGATTAATTAAAACCAAAACTACTGACTAAGAAAACAACGTCAAAACACAGAAATTTAAGAGAACAACAGAGGGAACATTGAGCCACTTGAGATCCATCTCTAAACTCAATAGGGCCGATACGGAAAGACTCTGAAAAATCCTAATTACATCGCTAAAAAAAAAGGTCTAGCTTTGCAGGAGAACAGCAATCGACATGCACAGCAACCGCACTAAAGAGCCATAAACCTAGTTAACGGAAGAAATAACAACAAGAAGATCAAGGATCGTACTCGTCCTCGAACATCAGGCGCCTCTGGACAGCATCCATAGCGGCGTCAGCAACATCTCTCTCCGAGGCGACTGCCTCATCGGCGGGGGCGGAAGAAAGAGGCCGGGAGAAGAAGGGACTTCGTCGCCGATGGAGCAGGAGAGGGAAGCGTGCAATGGAAGTAAAAGAAACGGCGGTGGGCACACCCCGTCCTCCTCCTCCTCTTCTTCCCAGGCCGCTTCGGACGGCGTAGAGCGCACGAAGCAGCGAGGCGGATGCCGACATCCCGTCGGATTTCTGCCTCTCCCACAAAAATAAATGAAGTCTAATGCTCATTTCCTCCGGAACGAATATATAACCAGATGTATTACCAAATAGGGCACGTTTTTTCCCCCAAATTATTAAAAGAATCTTTTAATTGAACTTTTGTTGGTAAAAAAAAAAATAGATCATATCCAAATTATAAATTTAAAAATATATTAACACATTATAAAAAATCTAGAATCAATTTTTTATAATAAAATAAATAATGCTAGTAAAAAAATGAACATCTAGCAAACTGTTCTACGGTTATTTTCTATATAACTATTGAATTTATATTATTAATATTCACATACTAAAATACTCTTTTATTTTTTCCTATAAAATATTGGATGTGTAAATCGTGGATATTTATTTTATTGGTTGTGAATATCATTAATGAATATAAATGATATGTTTTCAAAAGATGCTTCTGTTGCGTCTAGAAAGGTGTTTCATATTCCGATTCATGTCTCTTTCTGTTGATTTGATGTACCAAATAAATAGAAAAAGAACAATTTATAATAGTGATCATAAATTGTGCTAAATTTAATATACAGTTAAATGTAAATAACCACCATCATAGGTTTATAATTAGTCTAAAAATAATTTAAAAAAATCAAATATCTTTTAGCTTATTCCATTGATGTTGTGATATTTTATTGCATCCAAAATCTTTGAGGATTAAATATAAAAAGCACACTCAGTTAAATAAATCTAAGAATTTGAAGAAAAAAAAATAGCTTTGTCACACTATTTGGGCCATACTTGAGACAACAAACATGGGCCAAATGGTCCTTAGTTGGGCCTTAGCCTCCCTGGATGTATCAATCTCAAATGCACGGCATCCATCCATATCGGGGCTATTTTGGAAGTTGGTGATTTTTTTTTATATAATTGAGATATTTAATTTTTATATTAATTTTAAAGATGATCAATTTAATTTAATTTTTTTATTAATTATTAAAATAAATTAAAAAATATATATGAATCATAACGGATAATCAATGTTACAAAATTTTCAAAATCTTCAAATATAATATGTTAAAATTTAAATCCTCGTTATTTAATATCTCTGGGAGTGAAATTACATTGGATCATAGGGAGCCGGTTGAAAGATATTTTAAATATAAAAATAAGTACCATTTAGTTTTCTTTTGATGATTTAAATAAAATGGTTGAACTATTGCCCTTGGCGACAAAAAATAATAAATTGTATTGAAGTCAAAATTACGCAGCGATCGGTTTGATCCTCCGCATTTAATCCGTGTTTAGCCGTAGAAAAGGGTGGGAACGGAACCGTCAGTTCACCGCATTGCGTTGACTCAGATAGCCCAAATAAAGCCAAAATCGAAAGTACATGATTTCTCGCGCAGCGTATGTGCATGCCAATTTAATGAATAAGACAAACATCGACAGCTGGATCATATTTTCCATATATCGCAAACTACATTGAGCATAAAACGAAAGATAATAATAATAATAATATAATAATTCTGATATTATGTATATTTTTGAGCAAAATCGTCTTCCCAAATTTACCAAGTTTCATGACAAACTTGGTAAAGACAAAAAAGGATAGTTCCTAAGGGTGAACACAAGCTGCTCGACTCCACCACGGTTCTAATCGTGCATGCGCCCCCCACGTGACACCATCGTCGCCGCCTCTCTCGCGCCTATGCGCATGCTCCCGGTGGGTACACTTGCTCGGTCGGCACGCGCCATCCGCTGCAGCACGCCAACAGCGTCCACATACGCGAGCCAGCGGCGGGTGGACAACGGGAATGCGCGCGGGATTTCGGAATGGCCGAGGATGTCTGAGGAGGAGCAGCGGAGCTGGCTGCTGCGGCAGAAGGCGCCGCCGCGGGGCGTCTCCACTGAGCTTCCAACGCTTGGCTTTTGCTTGTGGTTTCGTATAAAGGATTTCTATCCGATTACATTGGTGGATATGTGCTTTACTTCTGCTACCAAACAATGCTTTTCATGGTTTGCTTTATTAACGTAATTGGTCATGGCCATTTTGATCTTAATTTTTTTTTACTAATCTGATCATTATTCGATCCAGAGGGAGAGGGTCCCTTTCCCCTTGTATTATTATTACGTCTCCTTGCTTCCCTGGAGAAGGCAGTAGCAGCTAGCTGTTGCTTTCGCACCAAATCTTTGGGCCATATCTTCTATTTACTACTACGCATGCCCATGCTGCCATGCACGCACCATTGCATGCATGAACAATGCGATTATAGTTCAGTTTATTAGTTCGATTATAGTAGGTATTATGATTTGATTAAGGTGCATGCCTGTCGTTTATAATTTAACATATAAACTTTTAAGATTAATGTTGCCATTATAGTAAAATTCCCTTCACAAATTAATCTTGAGCTTTGGTATAAAATTTATCCCAGAATTAAGAGAATTATCCATTTTTATAAAATCTTAATTATTTCAGTCCTTAAATTCTTCGCAATATTTTCGTATTGCTTAGATGCCCTGTTTTGTCCGTTGTGTAAACATTAAAATTTATCAGAGTTTAATAAAGAGGATAGATAATACAAATAGATAATTAATAAAGGGATACGTCACCCCTTGTCCAGCTTCGTCGTTTATATGTATCTTCTCTTCTCTTGGGAACTGCTCGTTCCTCCTCGAGTCACGCCTTCCTTCAGAGTTCAGACTTCTGTGGGGAATTGTGGAAATGGAAAGTGAATTACTGGGAGAAGTTGAAGCAAATTTCGACGATGGGAATTTCGTGATGGACATGGACGCCGGAGATGATTTCTTCTTCTCCGAAGATGCCTTCGCCTCTATCCCCAACAACTTCTCTTGTTTCTCTATGCTGCCGCCGCAACCGCTGACGGAGACCTTCTCGCCGTCGACGACCACTTTCAAACCGAAGGGATCGATCCTGTCTTCCTCTTCTTCCACTGCCTCTTCCTCCTCTTCTACTTCTTGGTCGTCTTTCCTGCAGGTCCCCGAAGTGGCCGCCGCCGCCTCTGACAACGCGGCGATGGTCGAGCCAACTTCGCTCCTAGATCTCCCCCAGGCTGAGATCTCTGACGAATTGAGCTTTTTCACCAACTTTGAAGGCCTTCTTGACCTCGAGGACTTGTGTCCTGACCTCCCCGGCAGCACCTCCGAAGGAGGTGACGCTGCCGGCGCTTGCTGCGATGGACCACAGGAGGCCGGAGGAGAAGGTGAGGAGAAGGGGAAGGAGGCGGGTGTTTTTTCAGATGAGCTGGCGAAGGTGTTCTTCGAGTGGCTGAGGAGTAACAAGGAGTCGATCTCGCCGGAAGACCTGCGGAGCATCCGACTGAACCGGTCCACCATCGAGAGCGCCGCCCGCCGGCTCGGACGGACCAAGCAGGGGCGCATCCAACTACTAAAGCTGATCCTTGCCTGGATCCAGCACAACCACCTTCGCCGAAACCGCCTCCACCTTCTCGCTCCGCCGCCACACCCACCTCTTGTCGACTACCAACCCATGCAAAGTCCTCCGTGCACCCACCAGCTCGACTACAATTACAGTTCTAATTGGTTCCCAGGCGCCGATATGATGGCCTACGGCGGCGATATGTTTCCCGGTGCAACCGCTCCTTATCCTTACCACCACTACGGTGGCAGAGGGGGGCATTTGGCGCCGGGGCCGGTGCTATCGCAGTTTGCACCATTTCCTGGTGCGGCCATGGTGGACGGGTTTCCTCCCATGTTTCTGCAAGGTCAAGGAGTGCTCGACGGGGGAACAACGACGGGAGTTTCGAAGATGGAGGAGGCCAGAAGGAAGCGGATGGCTCGGCAGCAGCGGCGATTCGCTTCGCTCCACCATTACCACCACCACCAGCGCCACCACCGTGGTCAGCGTCAGCATGCTCAGCATTCCCCTGAAGTTCCCGCCGCCGGGGCGTCGTCGAATCCTAGTACTGCCCGGAATTGGGATTTTTGGACCAACATGGCCGCGACCCGGACTACTTCTTCCAACACGCAGCTGATGCAGTCGCTTATCGGAGATCAAGTACCGCCGCTGCCAAAGAAGACGCCACAAGCTGACGGTGCAGTTTCGAGCTCACTGAAGCGGCCGGTCATATTCTCTCATTCTCCTTCAAAATCTTCTCATTTTTTTTTTGGAAATTTAATAAAACATTGGAATTTATTCTTTAAATATGTTGATTAACAGGGATTGAAAGGTGAAAAGAACTTGAAGTTTCTGCTACAGAAAGTGTTGAAGCAGAGCGACGTGGGCAGTCTGGGGAGGATTGTGCTACCCAAAGTAATCAAACCGCTTAATTTTTTTTATCTTTAATAAACCTTCGCTTAGTTAATGGAAGATCATGATCACATGCATCTGTGCATGGAACAGAAGGAAGCAGAGATGCACCTACCGGAGCTGGACGCTAGAGATGGAATCTCCATTGCAATGGAGGACATCGGGACTTCCCAAGTCTGGAACATGCGTTACAGGTACATGCAATCTCTATCATTTCACCAATCTAATAATAATCCTATACAGCTCCCAAGCTTCCAGTGAATTATGTATCAACGTTCCAGATTCTGGCCGAACAACAAGAGCAGAATGTACCTCTTGGAAAACACAGGTGAACTACAGTTATATCTGACACAGTTCATGCTTCGCAGTTGTTCTTTATGCTAATTACTCGAGGAAATTTCGATTTCAGGGGATTTTGTGAGGTGCAACGGGCTCCAAGAAGGCGACTTCATTGTGATCTACTCTGACGTCAAGTCCGGCAAATATGTAATTGCTTTCACTGTTTCTCTTAAAGGTTTCTATCTCGGAAATTGATAAGTATGACCGGTGACATGAAACTGGTATATGCAGCTGATTCGAGGAGTGAAGGTTAGACAATCGCTGGAGCCGAGCAGGAGTTCTGTGAAGGCAGGACAGCAGCACAAGAGAAGTTAGATGGAGGATGGCAATGCTAGAGGAGAGTTTGCCTTTCTCGTGTTTGTGCCAGAAGCTAATCTATAAACATAGTGATGTAAACAATATATACCAAGAGATGAAGAAGGATCTATAGAGTGTGTGCAGCTGATGTAATTGAAGTACGAGAAATGGTATACATATATAGCTAAGACTGTTCATGGATATTTCAGGAATGTTATTGAAGTGGCTTTTGCTCCTGGGACAGATTAATATTATCAGCTGAACGATACAAGACTCTTAATTTGTTTGGTGAGAAAACAACAGAAGACTAAACAAATTTTAGTGATATTTTTACTGTCTACATCAAATGAACTCAAGAACTGAGGATGAAGATTCGAAACAAACTTGTAGTTTTCAAAAGGTGTAAAGGCTTTGTCCATTGAATATAACCGTTTCTGATACATGAAAACGTTTTCTTCTTGGATAAATGACAAATTTTAGAAACTCTCTTCTGGGCGCAAGCATTTCGTTACTTAAATTAAAGCTACCCAATGCTAACCAGTCTTGTCGTCGTCGACAAGTCCATTAACCATGCAGATATGTTTTGGGGTTGTTGTTTTATGGACAGAAAAGTATTCACGTCGTGTTGGGGAACCGACATCCGTCTACCAATAAATTGAAACGGGTAGATGACGGCGTCACTTCCGATTCCGTATCGTATTTCTCATCTGTGCCCTTGAATTTTGGAGGCTTTTTGATGGCCACCGCAAGGGTTTTTCTCCTCCGGGGCTCCGCCGCGGTGCGTAGCCTTCTCCCCCCGGCCCATGCCCCGGCGCACGCCGCTGCAGCCCCCACGGCGGCGCGTCTCCTCCAGGCACAGGCCCACTCCTCCCAGTCCGACGCCGCCGCGGCCAAGCCCAAGCGCACCAAGACCTTCTCCATCTACCGCTGGAATCCGGATCATCCCGAGAAACCGCAGCTCCAGCACTACGAGATCGATCTCGGCGAGTGCGGCCCCATGGTCCTCGACGCGCTGATCAAGATAAAAAACGAGGTCGATCCTTCCCTCACCTTCCGCCGCTCCTGCCGCGAGGGCATCTGCGGGTCGTGCGCGATGAACATTGACGGTGACAATGGTCTTGCCTGCCTCACAAAGATTCCGTCCACATCGGCGGCTACCACCATCACGCCGCTGCCGCACATGTACGTGATCAAGGATCTGGTGGTGGACATGACCAACTTCTACAGTCAGTACAAGAGCGTGGAGCCTTGGCTCAAGAGGAAGGATCCGCCGCCAACCCCTGGGAAGGAGATTCTGCAGAGCAAGAAGGATCGCGCGAAGCTTGATGGTATGTACGAATGTATCCTTTGCGCCTGCTGTAGCACATCCTGCCCTAGCTACTGGTGGAACCCTGAGACCTATCTCGGTCCGGCTGCTCTCCTACATGCTAACAGGTAAGTCTATTTTTTTTTTATAAAAAAATGATTTTTCCCCCGTTTATTGATTAATTTCAAATTGTCAAAATGCAGAATAGATTCCTTCTGAGTTCTATGCTTATTGTCTGAATTTTATCCATGGTTTCATGATGCGGTGGACAAATTTTATTGTTATGTTTTTTTCTTCCATTTTTTATGTTTAAATTAAGAAGACTAATATGTACAAGATTGAGTCTTTATTTGAGTATTCAAAGGTTGATGGTTACTTTGAAGAATTCGTTTACCTTATATCAAGAATATGGTAGCTAGAGATTTGTTAACTTGATGCTGTCATCTGGTTATACATCAGAAAAATTGCTTGATTATAAAATCTACAATAATTTGAGCATAGAATGTGCACTCTGGGGATTTTGTAAAAAAAGGGAAAAAAAATACCCTGAGACTATGGTATGTGTGACAGAATGCAATGAACACAGTGGATGATTAGGAATTGTGTTGTAGTTTTTTTATATAACAAAATGATATCCCCCGTTTTTAAAATCAGTAGACTGTTGTTGTATGGAGAATAATTAAAATAGTTGGATTTTGATAACCATGCAATTGTTTCAGAGTTATTTAAAGATAGGAAACACTTTTTAAATTCTCAAAGAGTTACTAGCTCTTTAGTTGATGATTTATAATTTTTTTTTGTTTATTTGTTACCTATGAGTTTTTTATTTTTTGAGGCCATGAAACTATACAATGGAACTTATTAGGAAGAAATGGTTTCCTAATGGTATGCTTTACTTTTGTCCACAAGTAATGGATCTTTTAGTTTTTCTTATATGGTAAATTGCTAACTATATATAGCTTGATATTTTTCATGTATTTTAACAACTATAGCCTGAGCTTCTAATTTTGACAATTGTTTGCATAAATTTTTTATATCAGTTGTAGCCATATGATAGTCCACTTGCTCAATTCTTCTGTTATTTCAATAACCTGGAGAGTTTAGATGAATCATATTGTCACGTCAACAATAATAATATGGTATACATGAAGGGATATAATGCATATGTTGTTATCTACTATATATATGTCTATTCTCTATCATGGCAGTATTAACAATGTAAACACTTCATTCTGTTAAATTATGGAGAATCTAGTAAGTGGACTAATTGATGGTTTGAGTGTTACAAATGAAATCGTTTGTGCACACAATTGTGGAAATTAAAAGTCTGCTCTATATATGTTTGTTTTTATACTTACTAGAAACATGAATTTCGGGCTATATTGAGTTTCTACCCTTCATTTTGGCGTTTCTCATTACTCCATACAAATAAATTAGAAAGGAATGTAAACAACACAAACCTCAACTGATGTCTTATAAGAAGTTCTTATAGAACTTCATTGGTTGTAGGCGTAGAAGCTTACTATAGATCTGTATTATTGAACTTCAGGATATTTGCTTGTCTTACAAGATATACACTTCATGTAAAACAACAACAACAACAACAACAACAACCAAGCCTTATCCCACTATGTGGGGTCGGCTATATGGATCCTTTTACGCCATTGGATTTTATCCCCTACTATATCATCATCTATACATAAATAAATTTTATCTTGTTTTATTGTTGCTAACCAAGTTTTTTTTGGTCTTCCTCTTTCTCGTTTGATGTGTGTATTTGTCATTGTTTCACATCGCCTAACTGGGACATTTATTGGTCGTCTAAGTATATTCCTCTACCATCTCAAACGTGGTTCTTGGAGTTTTCCCTCAATAGAGGTTACTCTGACTTTCTCTCTAATACTCTCATTTCTTATTTTGTCCATCCTTGTGTGTCCACACAAAAGTCGGGATTACACCTATTGAGGGAAAACTCTGGGAGACACATTTAAGATAGTATGAACATGTACTTAGCCCATCAATAAATGCGATGTGAAATTATGACAAATGTGTATATCAAACGAGGAAGAAGACGACAAAAAAGAAGACTTGATTAGCAACAATAAAACAAGATCTAATTTATTTAAATATAAATGATGATATAGTAGGGGATAGAGCCCAATGATTCATATAGCCGAGCTCATTTAGTGGGATAAGACTTGGTTGTTGTTGTTGTAATAATCTTTTAGGTTTTGTCTAATTGCTATTGATGACTATTATGCTTTTTGGCTGTATAACAACAACCACTTAGCATCAGCATAAACTGGTTACCTGTTCAGTCAATGTGCATGTTAAATGTGCTGGAAGTCGTTTAGTATAAAATTCTTTATATATTGTGTGCAAATTTTTTAGAAGTGTAATATCATAAAAGTCTAGGGTATTAAGAACACAAAAGATCATGGTGCTAGGACGCATCAAATATTGCTTGGTGGATTAACAATGTACTTTCTTAGGTTAGTTTGCTTTGAATCTTAGAACCTGGTTTCACTGAAAGGTATGAACCTTGATTGGCTTTCGGTTGATACTTTTATTACATGATCCCATGAGGCTTTGTAGATGTTGTCCATGGAAATTACATCTAAACTTTTTTTTCATTCGGATAAGCTTTGCTAGAAAGAGAATGCAAGGCAAATGTGAGGAATAGTTTCAGTTTTTAATGTCAAGGACCTTTAATAATCAGGAATACAGCGAAATGTCTTAAGAGTCTACAGATTCATGATATATAATCATTCTATTATTTGTTTCGGTGATGCTCAGTAATCTTGTTTATTGTTTTTACAAGCGATGAACTGTATGTTAATTCCGAAAATTTCACTGCATAGAAGTTTCTACCATCTCTTTGTGTTTAATTAAATTTCTTATTTGATACATTAAGTCTCAATTGGTTCCATTAGCAACCGATGTCTCTTTATTGCTATCAACAGTCTCTATCGTCCTATATTGAACCACTTTGCTTTGCAGGAAGTATATGAACAGCAGAAAGAGCTGATTTTGATCGGGGAACGTTTGGTACTTGCGACGCTAGGTTTTGATCTAAATGTGCTACATCCATACAAACCCCTCGTTGAAGCAATCAAAAAGTTTAAGATTGCTCAAAATGCCCTTGCACAAGTTGCATGGAATTTTGTCAATGATGGGTATGAGAACTAATTCTCTGCTTTTCAGTTAATTTCAGTAATGTGTATTAACTACACGCTGGAAAAGGGGTGTGCAGGCTGCGAACATCGCTTTGTTTGCAATTTAAGCCCCACCATATCGCAGCCGGTGCAATCTTCCTGGCCGCTAAGTTTCTAAAAGTAAAGCTTCCCTCCGATGGCGATAAAGTCTGGTGGCAAGAATTTGATGTTACCCCTCGGCAGTTGGAAGGTATTTTGCCAGTAAATATCACTATCGATTGTTTTTTCATTAAACATCTTCCATCCAATTAGTTTGCAATTTGACATGCTTTTTTATTGTTTACTGAACTTTCTTAACTTCTTGCTCTCAGAGATAAGCAATCAAATGTTGGAACTATATGAACAAAACCGTCCTGCACCAGCATCGCAAGGAAATGAAACCGAAGGCAGTTCTGCTAGCGGTGTGAATCAGCGGGTTCCTGCAAAAGCCCTTATCGATATTGAGGAGCCCACCACACAAAGTGGATATTCTCAGGTATGATAAATACTGCCATGGAGAGTGGTTGCCCTGCAAATGCGCCTACTCATTCTGAACAATTTCACTTCAATAAGCATGTCGGAAGTCATGACGGTAATGATCACGGAAGGCACGAGCTGCAAACTGGAGTCTCCGGTAACAATGTCGTCGGAGCAAAGGACGGGTGGCATCACGAACCAGTGAACGATCCAGATACTCTTGGCAGTAGATCCAACAGGTCTGAACCTATACCTCAAGAATATGGAGTTCCTCCTTGGTTCGCCCAGAGCCAAGCTTCCAAAGTCCAGTCCGCTGCAATGGATGCCATAAAGAAGATTGACAAAGAGAAAGTCAAGGCTGCACTGGAGAAAAGGAAACGATCGAGGCCCGAGCTCGCCAGAAAACCAGATCACATGGATGAAGACGACCTCATTGAGAGGGAGTTGGAGCACGGTGTTGAAGTGGCCGTCGAGGACGAACGGAACAAGCAGAAGAGTCATAACTGGTACAAGCCTTCATACAATATAGATCTCATGGAGAATGCCGAAGAAGGCGAACTCTCAGTGGACAGCCAAGATGCTCAATTACCTGAACCAAGCAGCAAGAGGATGAAAACAACCAACTCGCACCGCCCGAATGGCATCGATGATTTACGACGGCCCGGAAGAAAGGTTCACGCCGGGAAACCAAGCATAATCGAAGAATAAGCCACACTAACCTCATCTTTACTCGGAAAATGGCTGTGGAAGGTGTGGCTTACTGGAATCTTATTGTGAAAGAAAAAAAAGAAGGAAAAATCTTAAAAAGAAAAAAAAAGCGGACAAACCTTTAAAAAATATTGTCTAATTTTTGGCTGAGTATTTATTTTATTTTATTTCAGCTTCCCAATTACTTCCTTGTTTTGTTATAATGAGGACTAAATCCAGGTTGAACCAGATTCGGCCCAACTAAGCCGGGTTGGACCATTAACGGTCCGGTCTGATTGACATCAAAGAAAAAAGAAAGCAAAGATGCTCAAAATGAATCATCGTTCTCCAAGAAACGAAGAGCACAACTCAAGAACGGAACACCCACGACGGCGGAGCAGCTGCGCTGGAGGAAGATGTCGGTCGGGGTTTGTTCGGCGACGAGGCGATCACAGCGAAGGTGCTGATGTGGGCCGCGTACTCGGACCCCCCGTTTGCCGGCGGTTCGCCGAAGCCGACCTCCGCGAGCCGAATGTGTCTGCTCTTCACGTTCACGGCGATCACCAGCCCCGGCGTCCACAGTAGGATCTCCTCGTCCCCGCTCTGGAACTTGACCGGCCATGGGCGCTCCTCGAGTTCCAGCATGCAGCGACTCGGCGTTTGCTCCTCCTCCGCTCCCTCCGCTCCCTCCGCTCGCGGCCATGTTATCCAGTCGAGGTTCTCGACCAGAGCCCACTCGTTGGGGATCCCTACCAATTTGTAGATCAGCACCTCCGTCCGAGTCACCACGGCGCAGTGTAATCGGCCGCTCATCTCGCCGATCTCCCACCGGGAGTCGGATTCGGACCGCATCGGCGACAGCAGATTCGACGTCCGATCTGAATTCGGGTCGTACCGGACCACAGTACGCATCGTGCTCCTCCAGAAGGCGGAGGCGCCGACGGAGACGCCCGACGCCGGGAAGACCCAGTCGATGGGGCTCTGGTGGTCCGAAATACACCACTCGCCGGAGGCGGAGGAGAAGGTCTGGAACCAGAAATCGCGCATGGCAACCACGATGGAGAAGTCGCCGCGGAAATTAAAGCTTCCGGGGAGGAAGATAAGGACGGCGGCGGGGAAGGATCCTGGGCTGACGTGTGGTTTGGGGATGGCGGTGAAAGCGGTGGTGATGGGGTTGCAGACAAAGAAGGTGGAGGAGGATTGGGCGTAGCAGAGGAGGAGGCCGTTGGAGGAGGAGAGGCAAACGATCTCAGGGAGGAAGGAGAGCGCGGCGTCGGGGATGGAGGCGGAGCCGAAAGGGGCGAAGGCGGGTTTGCCATTAAGGCGGAAGAAGACGCCGGAGACGGAGCGGTGGGTATAGGCTTGGCAGTGGCGGAAGAATGGGGAGGAGATCAGGTGGGCCCAGGAGGACGAGACGGGTCGGAGGCGGAGGAGGTTGTCGGCGGGTAGGTAGCGGAGGGCGTTGTCGCAGATGATCTCGTTGAGCTTTTTGTCCTTTCCGTCGTCGGCCGTCGGGATCTTCTGGCAGCGCTCGCCGGAAGCGTATAAGGCTTCGTAGTTGGATTCTTGGGTGGAGGCGCTCTCGGCGCTGCTGCCGGAGGAGGAAAGATTTTCCTCCTCATCGTCCACGCAGGCGTCGTAGTCCCCGAAGCCGTTTTCGTGGTTGGATGCGGCACTGCCGTCGTCTCCTCTCGCGACGGCACTGGACCCGAAGGCATCGGCGGCTTCGTCGGCGTTGTCGAGGCGGAGACGAGGGAACTGGGAGGAAAGATCGTCGGCCATTGCGAACTGAGCGAGTCGTCTAGCTTTTCTTGTTCTCTGCGGATCGGGCTCCTTTAATAGTAGTACACCACGCGCGGGTTCAGGTGAATCAGAAAGGTATTAACCCGCCCCGCTAGTTTAAAAAAGGAAAAGGAAGTTTAAAAGGAAACAAGACGAAATATCGATAAATCGAACAAGATAAGGAAGAAATTATTATTTTACATCTTTTATAAACTTTTTTAGATATATAAAACAAATCAGTAACAACAACAAAAAACACAAAAACACGCTAGAAGGAGGGCTTGAACCTCCGACCTTGTGGTTAACAGCCACACGCTCTAACCAACTGAGCTATTCCAGCTATTATGTAAAATTGATCACAGTGAGAATTATATTCTATAGATTACATAAGGTTTTAAATATACCAAATAACTCAGTCGATTAAAGGTGATTCCAAAGAGCATTTTCGTCCATTGCGCCCAAGCTTCTTTTTTATTGCTTCTCTTTTCAATGGAAGGGCAACCCAGACAGCGCCGGAGCTACGGAGATGTCGTCGCCGGTGGCACTATAAAGACCGATGAAATTCTTAAATTCATGATTTTAGCTACAGTTATACGAAAGGAGTTGTAACTCCCGGTTAATATTAATAATGGTGACAATTATGGCTGAAAATGAAGAAGTAGAGAGATTATTATCAATAATAGAGTTAATGGTAATAATAGAGTTAGTGGGAGAGATGATTATCAAAATTTCACTCTATAAATATTCATACATCTATCAAAAGTTACTGAAAATCACATAGAGTTGTATTTTAAGAATCTCATTTTTTTTCATCATTTTATCAATTTCTAAAATTACTGTAAGTCATCTTGTTATTAAAATTATAATTCTATTTTACGATAAAGAAAATAATAATTTTATTTTCTTAAACTATTTTTCTTCAAAATACTACTATTTTACTACTGTTATTACCGATTATTATTTATTACTAATTACTATCATTATTGAATTTTAGGGCACTGAATTAATTATGAACTAAATGGTTAGGATATATATTCCGAACACTACTGATTACTGAATTACTATTGATTACCGACCTTTCTTCTAGGTGGGATAATTCTAGAGGGCTGATATCAGTTTAAGTCATGAGAAACATGATTTTATTTCAGTGTTTACGTCAATTTTTGTTTTAAAATTATTATTATTTTTACTACTGAAAAACTATTGCATTTCAAGAACTACTGGATTTATATTATTTTTTTATCCCTCACTTGCTGAGTGATCTCTAAATCACCCACTCATTACAATCCTTTTCAGTTAGATGAAATGAGAACCGAGAATGAAATCGAGGATAGAGAGCAAGTCGGGTTTTGGGGATGATGAATTCGCTCCAATTGCTGACAGGAAGACTAGAATTTCGCTGCAATAATGAATTCTTAAATTTTAGTTAATGTAATTTAATTAGTTTGGAATTGTATAAAAAGTTTATTATCTATTTTGGAATGAAAGACTGATTTTTGCAATTCTTGTACTATTGACGCTGGTTGCTTTTCGAATTTTGTGTTTGAAAATAACGCCGATGTCAGTCGCCGGTCACGAGGAGTGACATTTTTGTGGTATCAAAGTGTGGTTTCATAATCCAGCTGGGTAGAGTTTCTGTTGAGAAGAAAATAGCTAGAGAGAAACTCCAGTCTAACCCAATCTGACCGAGAACGAACCAATCTGACCCAGTAAACCAATTTTGAAAAAATAATTTAAGTTATATATATATGATTCATTAAACGTTTGAACCATTGTCCATCCTTTAACCTAGGTTGAGACATTACATTTGATGTTTTGGGTGTAGGAAAATGACCAATGCAGCTAATGTAACTAGGTAGTTAGAGAGAAAGGTCGAGGAACTTAAAAATGCCTTAGCGTATGAACGACGGGAGAATGCCGAGTTACTAGAATTAAGAGACCACCTCCAAGCAAGCTGATGCAACACGATTCGCCTTCTATCACCACACTATAGAGAAGCAATTCAAAAACGCACAAGAGGAGTTGCGAGACACACAAGAAATAATTGATTCACTATTAGAGCAAAAACAAAACTTGCAATAACAGATTGATCATATCCAGCAGGAGTTTGATGATTGCCGCAATCAATTGGAGGACTAAGTGCTAGGACTTCCACAGAACTTCAAGGCACTATTGAAGTCCTGGGTTATCGAAACACGACCTTAATTAAAGTCATCGAGTAACAGTAAGGAGAAGGCGATAATGAGGAAGAGGATTTAGAAGAGGACCCTATGGAAGAAGAGAATTTAGGAGACGGAGAGATAATATACTAGGCAACAGACATTTGAGAATTAGAGTAAATTACTCCAGAGTTGAAATATTTTGTACACAATCTTTGCAAACGCAAAAAAAAAATAATCATTTAAACGATCTTTTCTACTTCTTCCTAGCATTACATTGCACATCCCAACAACTATTCTTAGAATATCATGATCTTATAGGGAATGGCAGGAAGACCACCATGAGCTAATCGTAACCCACGCTACGCTTACCCAAGAGAAGATGATAACGAAGCAGGTAGTAGTAGACAACCATCATCAAGAGCACAAGACCTAAGTCGTGAAGACCTAGTGGCTATAGTAACAATAGTAGTGACCACACTTCAAGGGTTTGTAAACTTAGCTACTAATCAACCACCACCACCAGTCCCTCACCCAAGGGACTAAACATCATTATGAGTCCCTTCAGAGGACAAGAGTTCCAAGCTTCGATGGGAACTTAGACCCGGAGATTCGACAAAACTGGTTGAAGGAGATAGAGAATCATCTCCGATTGATAGAAGTTCCCCAAGAAATTAAAATAGAGGTTGTAACCCCATTTTTGGTAGACAAAGCTACAAAATGGTGAGAAAGCATTGCACCTTCCATGGCTAAAAGGGGACCAATCACATGGCAAAGGTTTCGAGAAGCATTTTTGAGGCAATATTTTCCAAGTGCTTTGCGACTTCAGAAGCTGACTGAATTTGAAAACCTCATTCAAGCTCTAGATATGTAGTAACGGAGTATTCATCCAAGTTCCACACACAAGGAACATATTCTTCAGCAATCATGACAGACGAGACAAAACTCCATCGTTTCAAGAAGGGCCTGAACAACAAAATTCAATCGGCTCTTGCAATTTTCGAGCCAAGGCATTTTGAGCAGTTAATGGGGGTAGCAATTCGAGCCGAGACCGATATCAAACGGCGAGAAGAAGAGAACAGATTGAAAAGACCCCACACGAGTCAACCTCCAACAATGGACAAATGTTCAAAAGGCCAGATCGTTCAAACCACCAACCCAGAGGACCTGCACATCCTCGAATCAACCAAGATGCCAAGGCG
>JBBUKS010000017.1:11085495-11097929 GCA_038050645.1 Hedychium gardnerianum
GTATGACCGGGGAGCCCTTAGTGATAGAGGGTAATCCTTTAATCGGACTTTCCTGAGTCATCATCTTGAAATGACAACCAATTCTCTGCAAGAGATTAGCTAATTAGAGTCTAATGAGTTTTCACTAATTTAATATTAGGAAGTGACTTATGTAATCTAGACTGTATGACCGGGGGGACCTCATGTGACAGGAGATAACCCTTTAACCAGACTTTCTATGTTACATCTTCTACTTAATAACATTGAAAGAAAATGGTGCAGACACTCTTGTGTAACCTTTGCGGGTCTATATTGGTAATTTATCTAGGATCCCTATAAGAGTATAAACATGAAGGGTCAGGGGATGAACAATTCATAGTACATCAACAAGCATCATCATGAAATTGAAATCCTAGGAACGTCTTCCCGAACCAATTCCTCTTGTTGCGACCTTCTGCTCTTATTGGATCTCTCTCTCTCTCTCTCTCTTTCGCTCTTGTTCTCAAGCTTTCACACGACTTTCGATTGTTTAGATACTTACTTTGCAAACTTAACTAGTGCTTAATCAACAGTCCATTTGGATTGATATTTTTATTAGTTGATGACTTAACCGTGCACTTGCAGTTTAGACAACAATGAGCAGATCCGTTAACATGGAATTTGTCCTAATATGCTCTATCATCACCTGCCCACTTTGAACTCTTTCTTTAACCACCTAAAATTTGATATTGATGTTCTTTAACCTCGACGAACTGCGGTTGTTCTTGGAATAGAGTTTTGTAACTTTATTATCACAGTTGATCCTCAATGGCCTATCAATGTCATCAATAATCTATAATATTGTGATAAAGTTTCGTAGTCAAATTCATAATCGGATGCTTCAAAGAAGGCTATTAATTCTGCCTCCATTGTGGAAGTCGCTATAAGCATATGTTTGACGTTTTTCCATAATATAGCCCTTCCAAACATCAGGAAGACATAATCTGAGGTGGGCCCCCTACTATCCATGCATCCAACAAAGTTAGAGTCTGAATATCCAATCACCTTCAGCTGATTAGACCTCCCATATGTAAGCATGCACTCCTTAGTTTTTTGAAGATACCGCAATACCCTCTTTACGACTTTCCAATGCATTGGTCTAGGGTTACTTAGATATTTGCCTACCCCAACTATGTACGCAATATCCGGATGCGTACATACTTGCACATACATAAGATTTCCTACAGCCGATGCATAAGGGAGTTTTGCATTTCCTTTATTTCAAGTTTATGTTGTGGACATTATTGTAAGCAAAATTTATCACCCCTAGCTATAGGTGTATCACAAGAAATATAGTTCTGCATATCATACTGACTTAGCTCCTTTTCAATATATGTCTATTGTGAAAGTCCAAATACACCCTTTGAATGATCACAATATATCTGAATGTCTAATACAAAAGATGCTTCACTAAGATCCTTCATTTCAAAATTACCTAATAGAAATGACTTGGTTTGATACAGTAAACTGCTATTATTGCTTGCCAACAAAATGTCATCCACACATAGAACACGTATTACAAACTTGCTCCCACTGAACTTGATATATTTATATTGATTAACTGAATTCTCCTCAAAACCAAATGAGGTAATCACCTAATCAAATTTCTTATACCACTACGGGATGCCTATTTTAAATCATAAATGGACTTCTTTAATTTACATACTAGGTGTTTAAATCCTCAACCTCAAAGTTCTTTGGCTGCACCATGTATATAATTTCCTCAATGTCACCATTAAGGAATGCAGTCTTCACGTCCATTTGATGTAGCTCCAAGTCATAATGAGTCACAAGTATCATGATTATTCTAAAGGAGTCTTTCGTTGAAACAGGTGAGAAAGTCTCCTTGTAATCAATGTACTCCTTCTGAGTGAATTTCTTGGCAACAAAGCGAGTCTTATACTTCTCGACATTACCTTTTGAATCCTGCTTGATTTTAAATATCTATTTACAATCAATGGATTTCGTACCTTCAGGCAATTCTATAAGTTCCTAGACGTCATTATATGCCATTAACTTCATCTCTTCCTTCATTGCTTTGATCCATCTTTCAGGATTAGACCATTGTTTGATTTTTTGAAAAGATGTAGGATCACTTTCTAACCCTATGTCAAACTCATGCTCTTGGAGATAAACAAAATCATGTAAAATCGTAGATCTCCTTAGTAACACTTGTACTTGAGAAGGTTGGGGCACTTGCTCAACCGTAGGAAGGAAATTCTCAACATAAGAAGGTAGTTTCCCTATTTGTATTGGAGAAGACTCAGGAATATCATGATGTACTACTCTCACTGGATGTGCAACTCCAATAGCATAGGGTATGAATACCATACCACTACTAGTTTTACCAGTAGTAACCATAGTAGGATCGCCAATACTCTCCTCTTCAAAAGATATATCCTTGAGTTTAGTGCTCCCATTGTCCTCAATAAACTTAGAATTTCCTGTCTCGAAAAAGGATCTACTTGAAGAGACAAAAAACTTAAAACCCCTCGACTTTTCAGAGTAACCCACAAAATGACAACTAACAGTCCTTGAGTCCAATTTACTTTCATTAGGCCTATAAGGCCTAGCCTCAGCTGAATAGCCCCAGATGTGTAAATACTTAATACTAGGCTTCTTATCTATCCACTGCTCGTATGACATGTTACTCACTGCCTTACTGGATACTCTATTGAGTAAGTATACTACAGTTTTGAGTGCTTCACCCTACAAGGACTCCGGTAAAAAAGAAAACTATATTATACTTCTTACCATGTCTTTTAGGATTTAGTTTCTATGCTCAGCTACATCATTCTGATAAGGAGTACCAGGCATGGTGTATTGAGCTACTATCCCATACTCAGAAAGATAAGTTTCAAAAGGTCTTGGACGTTGTTCATTTGATCCATTATATCGACTGTAATGTTCACCTCCACGGTCAGATCTGATAGCTTTGATCTTCTTACTTAGTTGATTTTCAACTTCGACTTTAAAGATCTTGAAAACTTTCAAGGACTGTGACTTCTCATGCAAAAGGTACAAATAAGCACATCGTGAGTAGTTATCAATGAAACTGATAAAGTATGTTTGACCATTCTATGATGCTTTAGGGAATGATCCATATATGTCCTATGAATCAGTTCTAAGCCACTACTACATCGATTTGCACTTTTTTTCTTCTTGTTAGTTGTCTTCCCTTTGACACACTCTATGCAGGCATCAAAGTTTGACATGTTAAGGGAATCAAGAATTCCTTGTGACAATAATCTTTCTAGACGTTGTTTAGATATATGTCATAAATGTCTATGCCACAACATTGATAAATTCTCATAAGTCAAGTTGTGTTTTGTACCTATATTGCGCATTATCAGGTTGTCTGCAAGAGTTATGGTGTTTAACCTATACAACTTTTCAATCAAGGAACTAGTACCAATCAGAATTAAATTTTGGAAAATATTAAATGTTCCATTTCTAAATGAACAAGAATATCCGAAGTTGTCCAAACAAGAAATGGAAACTAAGTTACGTCTAAATGAAAGTACTATGAGTGTATTTTCCAAATCCAAAAATATATTGATTCCTAAACAAAGCCTAAAAATATCTATAGTTGTCACTCTAGCTTTCTTGTCATTATCAGTATAGATGTGTCTTTCACCATCACTTAGCAATCGACTACTTATACAACCTTACATAATGACACTTATGTGAGTAGTTGCTCAATATCTATGCACTAAGTGTCATTGGGTACAATAGCTAAATTGACTTCTGAACTAACAAAGTTGAGAAGTTTATTTCTAGACACTGCAATTTTATTACCCTTAATCATATCCTTAGTCTTTCTATATGTGGTATGTTTAGTGTCCAAAAAAATTGGGATATTATTATGATCGACAGATATCGAACATGCTATTAAAAGACAGGAGAAAAATAATGAATGCTCACATTATTAATAAGAACATGCATATATATCTTTATAAATAGTGAAATAAAGAAAACTTAAATATATGCATTAAATGGGCTCTTATGAGATGCCAAGCACAACATTACATGCATTAAATAGGCTCTTATGAGATGTCAAGTACAACATTACAATTAATCTTTGGATAAAATTTAACTTGTTAGTGACACTCTCTAATCCGAGCTCAAGACTACCATAGTTAGCCACACAATGCGCCTTTTTTGGCCTAACACATTATGCACATGATTCATAAATGTTACCAAATATGAGCTAGATTTGGTTATCTAAATTATAACCACAACTCACTATTCCCTCAATCAACCACATAATATGTCTTCTTTTGGGCCGATATATCATGCTCATGATCCACATAATAATATCATGTGTTTATAGTGAGCTACATTAAACATATATCTGACCTAAGAATGACTTTCCTTTAGGTCAACCACTCTTAGCATAAATATATGCCTATCGACACAAATGCACTAAATCTACCTAAAGTGTTTTCCTTCAGGCCGACACATTAGTTCAATTTAGTAACACGTGTGCAGATAACGTCATGAAAACACTAGGAGACCTATTCTAACAAAAATTAATCCTCTATCACCAATGGTTTATGAGTAATCCAAAGTGGAAAACCAAGCAACGGAGTGATACATAACACGACCTAGTTGTGTCACATGACACGATCGAAGCAAACACTATAGGTGGATTGACCCCGCATGGCATGGACGTGTTGTGAAACACGACCGTGTTCGATCGGCCAAAATGTCACACGATCGTGTCCAGCCCGTCCAAATGTGACCCGACCAGCACATTACATGGCCTTACTGTGTTGGGCAACACGACCGTGTTCGACTTGACCAGAGTGAAACATGGCCTTGTTGTGTTGGGCAACACGGTTGATGCCTGACCCGAGTGAAACATTGCCTTGCCTTGTTGGGCAACACAACCATGTTCGGCCCCTGTGTTTTGCCTATTGTGCCACACGGTCGTGGCTCATCGACACAACTCACCACACAGCTCAGTCGTGTTGCTCAACATGGTCGTTGCGCGCCTTTTGTTCTCCCTTTTTTGCGATGGTTTTCTCAAAAATTGTGGTGGTTTTTTCACGTTTTCAGTGACTATTTTTCCAAAAAAAATCAACAAAGAACTTAAATACTAGGTTCAATTATACCAAAACTCAATGAATATGCATGTTTAAATGTGTTATAATAAGATCTAATGGAAAACACATGCATTCAGACCAAAATCGTCGAAAAACTTACATCCTAATGTTGTAAAATCAATGACACCTAACATGTGGCTCTAATATCAGTTGATAGAATTTTCATATCCCTCCTTAAGAACGTGCAACCACATATGAATCGACAAAACAGATTCAAACGATCCAACACATGTTCATCTTGTCAGAGATCTACAACAAATATGCAAAAAATGAAAGCAGAAGCATAAAGACATAAACCGTAAATCTACACTTGAATCTCGAGGCATCCTCATCCTCATTGTCGTTGGAAAAATCTGAAGATCAAAACACCAATCATCTACAGAGCGTGATCTTCTATAGGTGCGAGGACAAATGGCTCCATAATCTTTGTCCGATGGGGAAAGCAAGAAAGATGTTCATTCCCTCTCCTATGGAGATCACACCCTTATATACATAACGGACCCAAATCCATTAGCTACCCATCAATGCTAACGGTAGCAGGCTAATGAGTTCTACACATATGAGTCCATATCCAATAAAATAAACCCATGATTCAACACACAAATTAGAACACTTTAATGAGTTCGTCTATAATGAAAATCTATGTGTCATTAATTAACATGTTAGCACACCTTATGGAAACTAAATCCAATAGACTAGTGGTCAAACCAAAACATCTAATGTTTATGTTTGTTCCTAGTTAACTCCTATGATCCAATCAACTCATACATTGTTTTAGTTGACTGTAATCATTTTTAAGGTTGAGTATATCCTAAATGTGAATTCTAACCTCGCCATGGTGGTCAAACAAAAACATCTAAAGTTTATGTTTGTTCCTTAGTCAACTCCTATGATCGAGTCAACTTATACATTGTATCGATTAACTTATACTTATCATTTTTAAGGCTGAATAAGTCATAAATGCGAGTTCTACCCTCGCCCATGTATCAATTTTTTTTTTTGTGCTTCTTGATTTCTTTGTAAGTCTAGGTAGATCTAAGGAGTTGTTGCTTTCTAATTAAATGGCTATGGTTTAAGAGAGATAATGTCTAGGCATGTCAAGGATATTTTCCTTCTTCTCTAGGATTGCACCAGTGAGCCTCACCTATTAGAAAGCCTCGGGATTGGTACGTTTGATTTTCATCATTTTTCGGATCTTCAGGTCTTAAGCCTAGCTAGCTATCTCAAGCTATTGTTGGCTGCCTTACTTACCAGCACAAAAATGGTGAAACTTCAAACAATCCTTCTTCTTTCATAGATAGTTACTGTTCTACAATAAGTGTATACTAAGATAAGGACTGAGGATTCTTAATCCATCGAGAGTAGAAAAACAGAGCCTTTTAAGCCTAGACAAAATTTATTATGCTTCCATAAGTACAAGTAAGTTACAGAAAATACTACAAGCACTTTACAAGGAAATACTAAGAAGTTAACTAGGAAATTACAAACAAGAACTTAAAGGATGAACTTACAAAGGAAAGATGATTACAAGTTTTGGGTTTAGTTTCTTGTTATCAGAGGTGGATGACGAAGCACGCAGGCTTCATGAGGTTTTATAGAGAGAAATAAAGAAGGATAGGAAGCAGAGAAAAGCAGTTTGGCTGAGGGTGCATTATTGCATCTTGAGTGTCCTTTGTCATCATGAAGAATCTTTTTGAGTGGAGAGCTGAGTCACTCTTTAAGGCTCTTGAGTGTCTTCTTGTGTCATCATGAGGAATCTTTTTGAGTGGAGAGCTGAGTCAATAGTTGTCCTGGTGTTATTTTATTAGTGGTTGGATGAAAAGTAGTATCCAAAAGTAAAGATAGTGGCTTTAAAAAGCACAAAGTATCTCTATCATGGAGAGTTAGTGGCCTCAAAAGTCACAATAAGTTGCTTTAGATTTCCATCATATTGATAAGGTTGGCTTCTTCTACATAACCCATGGAACATGGCAGGGTTGATACTGACAATGGAGAGGGTGTTTTGTCTTTTTGTGATTCATACCACCGCTTAGTTTTCTTTTGATAAAATTAGCAAAGAGCTTCATGCTGGGTTGTATATTTAAAAGGAAAAAAAATGAAGTTCCCAATTCTTTAGGCCAATAAATCTTTTTAGTGAAAGTTTCACCGGCTAATAAGAATTCCTGTGGATCTTGGTAAGGATCTCATAACCAGGAGCTTCCTTGTACTGAAGATCTCCAATGTTTTAATTGTTCCTCAAGTGGTTTTGGGGTTGTCCAATCTTTATCTGGATTAGATGAGTATTCTTCAAAAGTCAGTGTGTTTATATTAACACCTTGAATATCTATTTTAATCAAGTGTCTGGATGGTTTAAGTCTTAAATCCTTCCATTCAAGAGGTGAACTATCAAAAGAACATAGAAGTAACGTTTCTCTTTCTTCTAAGGCATATTGTAAAATTATGCCAAGTTTGTAAGGAAAGTTCTGAAAAGTATCAAGTTCATGAATCCATAACTGATTTAGAAGTCCATAATCAAGTAAAGTGAAAGGAGTAATGAGACATCCTCTGTAATTTTTATGTACAAACTTTTCACCATGAATGTTTGCTCTTCTGAAAGAGTAAAGTAACTGGCAACGACAACCCAAGGCTGTTGTTTCAGGATTTTCACATTGAGGAAAAGTCTTTTGGCATTTGAGTTTATAATTATATTCTTCATCATAAATTATATGAATACCTGGGGTTGGATTCTGATGAAACCAGTTTAATGCTTCTCCTAGTTCTACAAAACTTTTGAAAGAAGAAGTGTCTCCCAAAGTTTTGATATAAATAGAAATATCTTCTGATAAATTTTTGGATCTAAAAAGAAAATTATTAGTATGTTTACCTTCCTTAGCTTGCAGAATTTCCAAAGATTGGTAATTCATAGGCCTTTGTTTAGGCATGTTGATGGGTACAGTTAATAACTCGCTGTACTGAGCAGAGGATTCTGGTAAGTCTGGAGTAGGACTTGGGCTTCTTTCTGTAGCAGTTATTTGTTCTTTCCCTTTATAAAGAAAAGGGCTGAAAAAGAAGCTTGGGCCAACTCTAGCCCTAAGTTCAATTAATGCCTCATCCATAGAATAAAAGCCTTTATAAGAGGGTTTACTGCATCCCATGGTAGCAATTTTCACTTCATCCCAAGTAGCATAAATACCTGCCTGAGTTCCTGAAAAGAAAGCATAATAAGAAAACTTCTTTCCTAGGTTTTTACAATGTTGTAATAAAGTAATTAGAGAGGGCATTTATAATTGCAATTTTATGATTTGCAATGCCAGGAGCTATTGGAATATTCCAAATATTGTCAATAAGACAGTATTGAATGGGATCCAAACTAGATCTAAGTTCAAATTGAAAAGTCTCTTCTCTTTTAGTGTATTGCTGAAGTTCTTGGAATCCAAATTTCATTGTTTTGGTTCCATAAGTTCGTACTTTCTTTTGTCGATCCATAAGTAAGTACCTGAAATATAACCAACTAGAGGTTAATGTAAAAGTCTAGAGAGTGTATCAGCTAGAGAATTATTTATTCCCTTAATATGCTCCCAATTAATTTTTAATCCTCTATTGATTATAGTGTCTACAAACTTAATCCATCTTTTAGACCATAATCCTTTTCGGGTTCCTTTTGTTTGTTTACTGTATCTTACTATGGCTTCGTAGTCTGTTCTTATAGTAATTTCTTCCTTGCTATAGATGAAAAGCATAAAGGCTTCAAGACAATAAATTACTGCTAAGATTTCGTAATCTAAGGAGGTAAGGTGTCTTTTCTCCTTATATTTCCCGGAAGCATATCTACATAAGGCTTCTGAAGATTTAGGATCATATTTTGAAAGTTTTCTAAACAAAACTCCTCCCCAGCCTATTTCACAACCATCAGTTTCAATAACTAAATAGTCTGAATCTAGGGGTAAAGTGAGTACAGGTAAGTGTTTTACCATGGTCTTAATTTGTTGAACCAAATTTATGTCCTGTTGATTAAAGTAACGTTGTCCTGTGAGTGAAGTTTTATTATATAAAGGTCCACTAATTTTTCCAATATCTTTAAGATAAGGTCTAGCATAATTTAACAGTCCAAGGAAAGATCTCAAAGTTTTAAGTTCTTCCATTTTATCAGGAAAATCTAATATTTTGGTAGTTATATGCTCTTGCAGTTTTATTTTTCCCTGACCTATTTCTGTTCCAAGAAAATCTATATGGGTAGTAGCTAGTTTCATTTTCTTATGAGAAATTATTAACCCATGTTGTTCAAATAAATTAAACATCATATATAAATGTGCATAATGTTCTTCTTTTGTTTTAGAGAAAACTAGCACATCATTTATATAGACGCAAGTGGTAGAAGTCATATTTCTAAAAATATCATCCATCTTTCGTTGGAAGATTTGTGGAGCTGTTTTAAGTCCAAATGGCATAACTAACCATTCAAAATATCCTTCTGGACAAGAGAAAGCAGTCCATTCTATAGAATTTGGGTTCATTTTTACTTGCCAAAATTCAGATTTCATGTCAAATTTTGAATACCATTTAGAATTTTGTATCTTGTTAAGTAGTTGGTCTTTATCGGGTATCTTATATTCATCTTCATGGCAATTATCATTTAGTCATTTATAATTGAAAACCATCCTTGATTGTCCTCTTTTCTGTTCTGCTCCTTTGTTTACTATAAAAGCAGGACTTCTATGTCTAGAATCAGAGCATCTGATAGCTCCCAGTTGTAGAAGTTGAGTTATATGCATTTTACATTCTTCCCCTTCCCAATTAGTATATCGTAGGTCTTATTCTTTGATTGTGAGATCAGGATTAATAATATGTAGTTTGCAATAAATCTTATCTTTTTCCCAATATTTGATAGGATTATCTCCTATTATTTTTGATTTTTCTAGTTTAGAGACTATTGTGTCTAAGTCTTTTTGGGGTTTGAACAAAGTTAATAAATAACTTGATTTTAACCAATCCTAAGGAACTGAAGTATCTATCTCTAAGTCTTCTTTTAGGCTAGTATAGCCAAGTAATTCTAGTTTTCCTGTTCTTGTTGTGTTTGTGTTTGACAAGTTTCTTTCTTTTTACAGGAGTTCAGTGTTGAACAAGAACAACTAGTAGTAGCAGGAGTGGTAGGCAAAAGAGAAAGATTTGCAGGACTAGGACTGGAAGGGGTTGCACCACCCTTCACAGTGCTAACTTCTGATGGATAGTCAGAAAGAATCGGGGCAATAACGGGGGTCAAAAGAAAAACAGCATAGTGTTTGGTTAACAAGAGAGCCCGTTCGGAAGTAAGTAAGAAGTTGAGACCAAGGATAAGATGAATGTATTTATGTGGTAAAGGATGAATCCATAATTGATTGAGTATAATAGGAGTGCTAAAGTTACCGCAATTGGTGTAAAAACATATTTGGACATTTTTAACAAATTTAGTACAGGATAAGCATTGGCCATCGAATTGTGTGCTGACAAGTGGTGTATTGGTTTGTTTAATGAGAGTGGGAGGTAACACAGAAAGTAATAAAGTTTCATCAATAGAAGAGGTGGTAGCTCCGCTATCAAGGAAAGCATGTAAAGTTAATTCATGCCCTTGTATATTTAAGGCACAATGAACTCTTATGTCAACAGACTGACAAGTATTGCAAATACTTGGAGTTTTAATAAAAACAAAGTCAGTATTGTCAGGGGTTTCTGTGATCACAATGCCTTTTCCCTTGTCTATAGTTAGAGAGGCATTATGTTGTAATTGAGCTAATTCCTCCTCTAACAAATTAAGTCTGGTTTCTAAGATTGAGACTCTTGTTTCAGGTAATACATTCCTCATAATACCTTTGACAGTATGGACTATAGGAATACTCACATTAAAAATAGCTTCTAAACAAAGATTGCAGCATTATTTCTTGTAAAGTTTACAAGTTCCTCTTTTGAGAATAGCCGAATAAAATCCACATATAAAACAAGGAATAGTATCAATTCCTTCTTTAAATGACCATTCATGTGGGCAGAGACGTTGTTCTGGAGTTAAGTTTTGATAAGATTGTGGTATAAACTGGTGATACATTAAGTCAAAATGTTCTAAAGCATCTTCATCTAAATCATCAAACTCTTGAATGATAGGATTTAGAGTATTCAAACTGTATTTTTCCGCCAATCCTTGAGGGTAATGAAGAAAAGAATTGATCAAAGTATAATCAGATTGTGACGTAGTTTCTTCCATATCATCTACTGAGACAATAGAATAGATAGAAGAAGTGTCTAATACATCTGATTGGACTTCTAATAAGTCTAGATTAGTACAGCCTATAAGTTTCGTTTCTCTGCTATATAGATTCTTTCTATTGGGATAAGCGGAAGATAAGTGTCCTGGTTCATTACAGGCAAAGCAAGTAATTGTATTGGCATAAGTTTTCTTTGGCTTAAATTTTCTTACATGTTTTTCTTTGTTTAGATAAGGCTTTTTAGTCTTGCTCTTTCTAAGATAATAAGCCTTCTTAGGTTTGAATTTTGGTTTTGAAGTTAATAATGGGGGTTTTCTTCTTCTGTGTTTCAGTTAACTCATAGACCCATATTATTGAGGTGTATAAATTTGGCTACAAAAATCATATTGTTGATTTTTTAATTATTTCTGGATGTGTATATAAGTACATTTTTCTTTTAATTTTTGAAAGTATGTGTTGTACTCTGACACCGATGTTATCATAGACTTCTGGTACATTTTGATATGTCCAGGACTTATGTATTTCCTTTCCTAAGTCTCCAGGCAATTTACTAAACAATCTTTCACCTAGAGTTGGGTTACAGTAATTTCCGGAAACAGCAGTAATGGCTGAAAAGTCATTACAAAAAGGTTTGATATAATTCCAGCTAAAAAGTTAAAGTTGTTCTATGTCTCTCATGGCTTCTTTTTACCTAATATCTAAACCAGTATTAGAGTCTCTGGCGGTTAAGAGTCTATGGATATAGCAAAAGTTTAAAATATTATTGCCTTGTGAGGCAATACGAGTTATTTCATAAGGGAACTTAAGTTTAGAGGCTTCCCAAGCAGCTCTGCCTACATCTCCTAAATAATTTTCGCCTATTTGAATCATAGCATTACCAGATTCTACATCAAGTTCATGTTTATCTTGATAGTCTCTTTTAACAAATACTATCCACTGTTCTAAATAAGTGTCAAATAATTGAGGATCACATTCAGTTATATTAAGTAAAACTGAATTCTTTCCAAAGAAACTTATTTCAGGTGGCCTTCTTTTACCAATTGTTCTGACCAAGGGGTTATTATTAGTATAAGGTGCTACCCCCCTTCTAGGAGGG
>JBBUKS010000017.1:11117627-11140940 GCA_038050645.1 Hedychium gardnerianum
TTTGCAAGGATAGTCCAAGTCAAAGATCTAGTTTATGTTCGAGAAATTTAGTTATGAAAGATTTATAAATTACTAAAAGTTATGTCAGACAACAATTTGCCTTTGAATAAACCCTAAACCCTAAATTACTAAAAGAACCATATTTCTAAGCGTTTGGACCTACTTTAACAAAATGCAATTTTCTTTTTATGAAGGTATGATTAACTCAAGCATGTTTAATTGTTTCAATAAATGATGATTGAGGTTGAGCAAGAAATAATCAATTAACTCCATTATGTGACTCCCCGAAAAAACTAGATTCAATTTGAATTTCATCAACACTCGATGGATGGAAGTAGAATATAATCGATAGCTTTTACCACTTGATGATTGTTCTTATAATTTGTTGATATCCACATAATTTTATAACGTAGTTCTCGATGCTAGGAGAGCAATTACGGTGCCGACAAAGCACTGTTGGCGCCACTGCTGGCCATGGTAATTCTCGACGTCAACCGCACACTATCAAGGCTGACAGTGCACTATCGGAGTCGGCAACGCACTACCGGGGCCAGCAACGCACTGTCGAGGCCGGCAGATCAGTCTCTGGGGTCGACCAAGCACTGTCGGGGTCGAACGAGCACTACCGGGCCCACTGTCGGCCATGGCAATTCTCGGCGTCGACCGAACACTATCGAGCGCGCCATTTCTCGCCGTCGGCCGACCACAATCGATTGTGGCGGTGCTCGGCGTCGGCAGTCGCACAAAATAAACATATACAGGAGAAGAAAATATAGGAAATACCTGCACGGTGTAGGAGGGAAAGGGGAGGGGAGATCGCCGGAGGAGGAGCGTATGCCGGAGAGGAAAATTATCGCCGGAGAGGATAGGGTTCTCGGTCGCACAAGAAAAGATCGGATCGTGAACCCTATTTTCTTCCCAAATTTAGCGACAAATATTAATAGTCCGTCCTTATTAGCGATGGATTTTATTATTCCGTTACTAATAGCGATGGAGTTTAATATTCCGTCGTTAAAACTGTCTCTTATTTAAGCCGCTAGTTTTAATTTAAAAATTATAGTGACAGAATATTAAACTTCGTCGCTATTAGTGACGGAATATTAAAATCCGTTGCTATTAGGGACAGACATAAAATAAAATCCATCGCTATCTATTGGTAATAAATAAAAAACCTTGTATATAGCGAGGGATTATTTACAGCCATCACTAAGAGCGATGAATAAATTCATTCGTCCCTATTAGCGACGGCTTAAATAAGTCGTCGCTACCTGTTGGTTTTCTTATAGTGTAGGGGGAAAAAGCGACCCTACATCACCAATAAAAATTGGACTAGGATCTCTAATTTTTAGACAACCGAGGAGAACAAACAAAGAAGTTAATAGAATAAATCAAATCAAGCTTATAATTCTAGAGACTCGTCTGCAACATATGCGGGAGGCTCTATCAATATCGATGAACATATACGTAGATTGATAATTTTTTAACTCTCCCGCTAATTTTTTAATCTATTTCATACTATTATATTATTTCTAATTATATTTTTTTAGACCAAGGAAATGAGGAGAGAGCCGGGATTTATTGACACTTTCACACGCACATTTCAAAAAAAAGACAAGACTTTGAACGAGGATAGAGCTAAAACAATTAAGGTGAGGAATGAACCTAATATTAGTTATGTATCTGCTCTAACTTTATATAATATGCCTTTATATTATATTTAATCAAAATTATATGTGTTTCTAAAATATAGTTATTGTAAATTTATTTTAAATTTTCTCATGACAATATAGGAGAAATATAATGAGCTAGAGCTAGCATAGAGAAATTCAGGTGCTAGTGATGATAATGACGGATCTGAGTCCTCTGTTGGTAATAATATGAGTTTATGGTTGGAGGCGAGTGGGGGATCAAGAGGGGAAAGGATATTGGGAATGAGGTCTTTGAGCAAAACCTATAGAGTTGTTGGTACATCTTCTTCCACCCCACCAGCAGTAAGGGCACAAATAAATAACTTGACTGAAGAGGTTAACAATTTGAAGGCGATAATAGTGCAAAGGGATCATACAATGAAGCAAAGAGATCATGAAATTAGCGATTTGCACCAACAACAAAACTTCATAATGCAACATCTTCAGTTAGACTCCCTTCCAAGTCAGATTCTCCTCGGTAATGTTGATGATGGTGACAACGACGACGATGATGATGGTGGTGATGGTTCTTCATGAATTTGTTGTGTATAAATGTTATTTATCTCATAATTAGTATTTTTGAATATTGTTATTTAATTGAGTTTGTGAATCCTTCATTTTTATATTTTTGATTAGTACTATTAATTTATTTCGAACATGGTTCGTGAGGGCCAGGAGGTGATGGAAATTAGAAATCTATGTCAAAAAAGTAAGTCTTTACATATTGAATGTTTTTTTAGTTTATAAGATTTTTTTTCCTGTTAAAAATTATACTTTTTGTTTGTTTGTTTGCAGGAAAAGAAGAAGAATAAGTTTGGAAGGAAAAGGAAGTGTCTGCCGAGGAAGAAGAGAACGATGACTTTGATGTTTGTATCTTTTCGTCATTTTGAGCCTCACGTTTGGTATGAGATATTTTCATTTGGTTTGGATTAACTTGAAGAATGTTAGATTGGAATATTGTTGGATTTGTATGGATATGTTGTGTATGTTGAACTCGAGAGCTTTGAAAGTTGTATATGTATGGAATGTTTGAACTTGTTAGATTAGAATGTTTGAATGTTGGATTTGTATGAAAGGTTGTATATGATCATGAAATGTGTTTGTTTGTTTGTATGGATTGATATGTGCTTATTTGTATATGTATACACGATAACATGAAGAAAATGGGGAGGTTCTGAATTTTTTTTTTTTGATTTTGCAATGAATTTTGCGATGAAATTTTTTTGTCACAAAATTATAGTAAATCACTGTGTATCGCAAATCTACTATGAAAACTGATTTTCGACATAAATTTGCGATGAAAACTAGTTTTTGTCGCAGATTTGCGATGAAAACTAGTTTTCGTCGCAGATTTGCGATGAAAACTGGTTTTCGTCGTAGATTTGCGATGAAAATGTATTCATCGTAGATCTGTGATGAAAATCAATTTTCGTCGCAAATCTATGATGAAAATAGTTTCGTCGCAAATCTGCGACAAAAATGAATTCATTGCAGATTTGCAATGAAAACCAATTTTTACTACAGATCTGCGTTTGTGAATTTTGCAATAAAAATGATTTTCGTTGCAAATTTATGATGAATTTGGTGATGACAAAAAAGTTTATCGCAAAATTTATGACAAATTTACTGAATTTCATCACAGAATTTGGCGATGACTTATTATGGACGAAAAATATTTCGTCGTAGATTTCGTCGCAAAAATTATTTTCTATGATTTTTTTTTTAAAATTCATCGTAAAATTCGTCATAAATTTATAATTTTTTTTTAGTGATGGCAAAAGATAGCTACCGGCAAGTTGAGTGAAATTGTACTCAAACCGAAGGTAGAACTTAACTTAAGTGGACTCAATAGTTAGATGAGTTGAAGTCAAGTTAATAGTCGACTAGTAGTCATTAGAGGACAATCAAATGGAGCAGTCAACTAACATATTGTATGTTAACTTCTAATTGTGTAATAGACTGATGGCCTAGTCAACTAGTGCAATCGACTAAGAACATTTTGTATATTATTTCTATTGGGGCAATCTATTGATGCAGATATTATCTAAGGAATCGTAGAATCAATGGAAATTCATAGGATTTAGTCGAGACTAATTAATTAATGGTTGAAATCCATTCATTTGATGAACCCTAAATGAAGTAGTCGTTGAAGGAATTGATCATGAGATGAGGGAATCAATCGTATCAATCAACTAATGGTGATGTATTAGTCGACTGATGGATGCCACACAAGATTGTGTCGAGGTTTAACTATGTGGAGGAGGTTTTAAAAAAGGGTTCAAAATCAACGAAGACAATAATAACAAAAAGATTATTATATTATTTTCCATTGTTATTTTATTGAGCCTTCTTTCTAAACTCTAGAATTCTATTATATGTCTCATGTTGTGAGTTTTCTATGACAATTTTACAAAAGATTTCTTCATCTTTGATATTTTACCGAAGATAAAAAAGATTGAGTTTTCCGAGAGTGATCCATCTAAAAAATTATAGGCTCTGGACTATAAGTTTAGGGGTGGCTGAGTGTTATATCACTTGTGTCTTGTGTGATATGTGCTTGTTTGTTCCTTATTATTTTGACTGCTAATATATTTTTGTGACCTTATTAAGATCGCAGCAAGAGAGAATTTTCTTATACGCGGACACGTTGTTCACTTCATCCCCCTCTAATGCTCACGTTCACCACACCATCATTGTTTGAACCAACAAATCCCCACCACTATCATCATTAGTAGGTCAGTAACCATCAAACAATTGAAGTTGTCATAATTAAATTAACAATTAAGGTGAGATTAACAATATAAAATAGTCAAAACAACTCCTATTTTCTTGGAGATCGTGGTCACAATCTCTGTAGATTCCTTGCTTGTCTCATAGCTGTAGGTACTCAACAATATTCACTATAGACAAGTTCGAGAACTCTACCTCTTACAACTTTTATTCTACTTCTGCTTCCAGAAGTACCATTGTGACTTAAGCATTTGATGAGGTCGGATAACTCAGTCGCCATCTGTCATCCCTCAAGTGTGCACAGGTCGAGCCACATTATTTACGTCGGATCACGAAGCATAAATCAGATAACATCCATCTCTTAGAAACCACTGTCATCGTCACCACCTCAGCATCCCCAACAATTGATTTATGTTGCATCAATTTACTAGATTGATATATTAATAATTAATCGAATAAGAGATAATGGATGCTTTAAGAATAATGGTTACCGAACCATTAGACTCGCAGATTTCACGTTTCTTAATGCGATGATGATCCTATCGTCACTTCATATTTGCCTCTGCAATGGAACTAGGAACCGTATCTGTCTGTCGTGGCACCATCACTGCTAGTTAACATTAATTTGATTTACCTGTATTAGGACAAAGTTTAATGTTAACTTATTTTAATTTTCTAAATTACTCGTAATGACGTAATGATATAAGTAATCATAGGAAAGTTATGATAGATTTTATTTTTGTAAAATTATGGATGATTATTTTAATAGATTTTGAAATTAATTTTTAACAAATACAAAATATCTTATTATGTATCTGATCTCCTTCATACAAAGGATCATTGTGTTAAATAAAATATCCTCATGATTTTTTTTTCCAGAAAGTATGTCATTAAGATAATGATTTTATCATTTGCTCTAATCAAAATAAAATCAGGACTACAATATAATGATTAGGATCTAGATTCAATTACGACATATTATAAAAGATTTTTTCTTTAATATTTAACGGATTTGAGAATCATGAATTTATCTTAATAATAGGTAATTTTTTTTCCATAAAATTAAATTAATATTATAAAATTAATCTATTCAAAAAATTAAATATATAATTTTAATTAAAAAAATAAGAATAAAAATTTGATTTGTTTTATTAAAATTAATTTATAATATTTATTAATATTTAAATATATTATTATTATTAAAATATATTTTTATTAAATTGAACAGTCAATTAATTTATAAATGTGTGATTCATGTACAACTCTAAAACCAAAGACTGGTACCCTGCTCTCTTCTCCGGCCGCATCTGGACCGTTTTATTAAAGTCTGATTGCCTTTGAGAAATCGGGGGCTAAAATGGACATTTAACATTTCCTCGATTAATGTGCAGGTCCTTTTACTGGCGTGAGTGTGCAAGGGGGTGCCATTCCTCGCCGGTGAAAACGCGATCGCGTCGTCTCTTCTCCTCCTCCTCCTCCTCCTCCTCTTGTATTTTTCATCGTCTTTATTTCAGGACTTTCTCTTTTCGTTTCTTTGTTGTGAGATTAATTACGTAGAAGCCATGGCGGAGCAGCTCACCGACGACCAGATCGCTGAGTTCAAGGAGGCCTTCAGTTTGTTTGACAAGGATGGCGATGGTATGTTTCCCTTTGATCCAATTTGTTTCTCCACCTTCTTCGTTTCTAGATCTGCGGCACATCTTGCTTGATGACCCTTTTTGATTTTGTCGGTATTTGGTTATAGTCAGACCTATTTTAGCTCCGAATCACGACTATAGGTTCGCATCGATAACGAAAAAAAGATGATCTTTTTCACTCATCCTAAGTGCGAGCAAGTCTGAATAGTAATTTACCATTGATCTTCGAATTTGTTGATACATTCTTGTAAATAAAATTTCCAAGAGACGATTTAGTAAATCAGTTGCTAAAACTGAGGTTGTGATTTTGTTCGCAAAAAATGAAATGTGGTACATTTTTGTTAACATTAATTGAACTAAGTTATAAGTGTGCAATGAACCATATTTCTGGATATTGTTTGTTATTTTCATAATGTGGGTCTTCAGGGGTAATGACATATGGAGTTAGCAGTGGTGGGTACAGTTCTTCAGTTCGTAAAGAAAAAAAAAAAACTTTGAATGTCCTGTTTTTTCAATATCCTGGAGATCCTATTTGGCAACCGATCGTTTTAGCCTATTCTTTTAATACTTCTTAAGTTAGTTGGCCAAACTTCCAATCAGTATGCAGGATGCTGCTTGAAGGCTAGATCGGTGGTGAATGTAGACTATTGTGTATCTATAAGATGTGTAAAGAATTTTGCGCATGTTCTATGATACGGGGATGATCGAGGGATATCACATGGTGCATATGTCAAGTTGAAAAAAAAAGGAGGTGACAGTCAAAGACGATAGCCTCTCGGCTACAACAGCCTTCCGGTTCAGGCAGCCTCCAGGTTGCTGGAGTCTTGGTTGCTTGATGGTACGAATCTTAGGTGTCTCTGCGTTTTCCGGAGTCGATAAAACGTTATCTCTGCAAGAACGTAGGCGTTACTAGTGTTATCCTCCGAAAGACGTGAGGAACGTGACCCATTATTCTGGGTAAATAACCACGTAAACAAGGAGTTGCCCCTATTAAATAGGGAGTGGAAAGGACACGAGAGGGCGGAGGTCTATAAAAGGTCACCTACCTCGGCAGGTCAAAGGACGTGCAAATACACCCTCACAAATCCTAGCTCTTATTTTTTTTCTTGCCACCTCAACTGACTTGAGTGTCGGAGTGACTACGCCGGGGAACTCCCTGACTGTCATTCTAACGATTTTGTTCTAGTTCTTCTCAAGCGAGGGTACACACTTGCTAAAAAACTCTTCTAACTACTTGGAGATAGGCGACGGTAGTCAACCAACGTGCCAACACACCGGTGAGTCACGCGTCGGCGTTCCTAGGCGGGATCAAATTGATGTCGTCTGTGGGAATTTTGAGTTAAGACTCGAACTAGGACGACAAGACGAGTGACACCGACACACCCAACATCATCTCCATGACGATGGAAGACTTCAATAAGCTAGTAGCAGCCATCGTGCAGGCGGTACTAAAAGGATAACCTAGCAACCCACCGTAGGGGCCTCCCCTTGGGAGAAATCTCACCATATCAACAGAAGCATCCGTGGAGCCTGACCTTCGAACCATGTGGCTCGAAGAGACTCCCTAGGGGGCGGTTCGCTTCCGATTGAGCCCGACAGAAGCACTGGAGTCCTTTGGGAAGACTTTGCGCCCGAACCCTTAGAAGGGAGTCACCACAGGGGGTGGGGCTAAGGTCCCTTCGGGATCCCCGTTTTCTAAAAACATTCTCCGAGATACGTTACCACGACATTTTCGGGCGCTGACGATCGGGGAGTATCAAGGAACCACTGATTCGGAAGATCATGTGGGAAAGTTCGAAAACGCTTCCCTGTTACATCAATACTCAGACTGACATAAAATGTCGAGTCTTCTTGACAACATTCTCGGGCCCCGCCCAAAGGTGGTTCGGTCGGCTCTCCGCCTCCTCCATTCACACCTTCGTGGAATTCAAGAATATGTTCCTGCAGCATTTCATCGCTAGCCGAAAGTATCAGAAGACTTCACACGACCTATATGCCCTCAGACAGAAGCCTAAAGAATCGTTGAAAAAATATTTACAATGATTTAACCAGGTAGCCATGGATGCCCTTTCGGTTACTCCAGAGATGCAAGTCAACGCCTTCTCTCAAGGCTTGACAGATGGAGAGTTCTTCCGATCCTTGGTCAAGAAGCCTTTCGTCAATTTTGACGGGTTACAGGCCAGGGCGCTCAAGTATATCCAAGTAGAAGAGACCCAGTATGCTAGAAGAAAGGAGATCCTAGTTCCATCTGCCACCGCAAGCCAGTTGGATCGCCGGGCTCCTCCCCTCCCCTTACGTTTCATACACAAAGAGGATAAGATTGTACAAACAGTGGAATTTGTTCCCGACTCGTTCCCTGAAGCGGGCTAAGGGCTGCCCAAGCAAAATCAATATTGAACCTTTCATGAGTCGGACACTCATTCGACCCGAGATTGTCAATAGTATGTTCGGGAATTAAGGTGAATAGTGAAGCAGCGGAAGGCCCCCCGGAGCCGGCCTAAACAAGGAAGCCCCTCCAAGCCTTATCAACATCCTCGTCACCAGAATTGGGAGGCTGACACCAATCATCGCTTGAAGCGGCGATCTCCTTCATCGTGAGGAAGATCCTCGACATCCCCCCGATCTCAGCAGGAGACTCCTCGAGAAAGGGAAAAGGATAAAGGAAAATGCAAGATGGATGCTTGCGGAACGATACATATGATCTCAGGAGGATCCACAGATGGAGATTCCACTCGTGCTCGCAAAGCTCACGGGGTCAGCATCGGCCGAGGACACCAACAAGGCCCCGCAATAAGTTTCAGCCTTGATCTAAATAGAGTCAAGACTCCTCATGCCGACGTCTTGGTGATTGAAGCCTGGATTGCTAACTACACTGTCAAACGAGTGTTTGTTGACACGAGGAGTTCAGTCAACATCATATTTAAACATGCTTTCGATCAGCTGCAGCTGGAAGAAGAAGAACTGCACCGTGTGAACACCTCCCTTTATGGGTTCATTGGACACAAAGTACAGTTCATGGGTCAAATCAATCTCTCCCTCTCATTAAGAGAAGAGCCCACAAGGAGGAGGAAACGGGTGTCCTTCCTCATCGTAAACGCAATCTCCGCTTACAATGTCATACTTGGAAGACTGTATTGAGCGCCTTCCAAGCGGTGGTCTTCACTTAAGCTTAAATTTTCAGTGAGAGGTCAGGTAGGAGAGGCTAAGGGAAATCAGGTAGCCGCTCGAAGATGCTACGTCAACATGGTTAAGACTGATTTCCGCAAAACTCCTAGATTGCAAGATGCATCGGTCCAGACTGTTCAGTTGGTGTTGATGGCCCAGTCCATTGAGGGAAAGGAAGATGTACAGATTCATCAAATCCGGTCGGAAGGGACCACTCGAGTAGCTGCGGAATTTGGTTCGAAGCTAAGCAGGAGCTAATTGCATGTCTCGTCCGCAATCATGATGTTTTCACTTGGTCACCCAGGGAAATCAAGAGGGTCTCCCCGGAGGTGATGGTTCATCGACTGAATACCCTTCCCGACGCTCGGCTCGTCCGACAAAAGAAGCGAAACTTCTCACTCGAGTAAGATTAGGTAATAAAAGCAGAAGTCCGGAAGTTGAAGGAAGTCGGACATATACGGGAGATGCATTTTCCGACTTAGCTTGCTAATGTAGTGTTAGTACCCAAGCCCGACAGAAAATAGAGGGTATGTATCGACTTCCGAAATCTTAATAAAGCTTGCTCAAAAGATTGCTACCTCCTCCCGCAGATTGACAAGCTGGTAGATTCTACCTCTGGGTGCGAGTTTATATGCATGTTTGGCGCCTATCAAGGTTATCACTAGGTTCCCTTGGCTCGGGAAGATCAAGAAAAAGTCACCTTCACCACTTCTGTCGGGACTTTTTGCTACACTGTGATGCCCTTCGATTTGAAGAATGCGGGAGCGACGTACCAATGGCTGATGGATTGAGTGTTCGAGCATTAGATTGGGAGGAACATAGAAGTTTATGTGGATGCCATCTTGATCAAAATCACTCGGGCAGACAGCCCGGTCGCAGATGTTGAGGAAATCTGCAACACCTTGAGAAGATACAGGTTGAAACTTAATCTCGACAAGTGCCTCTTCGGGGTGAAGAGTGGGCAATTCCTCGGATATATTGTCACAATGAGAGGAATTAAATCTAATTTAGAAAAGATCCAGGCCCTCCAGAACACGCCTCCTCCTCGTAACATCCGGGAAGCACAGCGGCTAGTAGGTCGCATCATAGTCCTCTCTCGGTTTATCTCACACTCAGCTGGTCAGAGTTTACCCTTCTTCAAGGTATTAAGGAAAACTTCCAAATTCGAGTGGAGCGAAGAGTGTGATAAAGCCTTTGGGGAGTTAAAAACATACATATCTCAGCTCCAGATCCTTTCTAAACCGCTTGCAGGTGAGATACCGTGGATATACCTAGCGGCCTCAGGGGGGCTGTCGCCATGGTATTGCTGCGACAAAAAGACAAAGTACAACATCCTATCTACTTCTTCAGTCATTCACTCAAATAGGCAGAAAACAAGTATACAGGCCTGGAGAAATTAGCTTTCTGTTTAACTTTGGCGGCTCGGAGGTTGAGGCCCTATTTCCTCGCTCATCCCATCATTGTCCTCACCAACAGCGGTTTAGGCCGGGTATTGACTAACCCAGTGGCTTCGAGGCGGCTGATCAAATGAACTGTCGAATTGAGCGAGTATGACATTCAGTATCAGCTCAGGACAACCATCAAAGCTCAGGCTTTGACTGACTTTCTTGTTGAAATCCTCGACCACAAAGAAGAAGGAACTTGGAAAATTTTTGTAGATGGATCCTCCAATCACTAGGGGAGCGGTGTGGGAATGTTGCTGATCTCGCCAGAGAGAATGTGTTTCAGCTCTCCGTACGACTCAGTTTTCGGGCCTCCAATAACGAGGCAGAGTATGAAGCCCTGTTAACCAGTCTGCAAACCGCCAAGCAAGTCGGGGCGTCCCGAGTCATTCTCAATTCAGACTCCAAATTGGTGGCTCAACAATTAGACGACAATTTTGAGATCCGAAACGATCGGTTAAGGTGATATACCGAGATATTTAAGAAATTTAAGATCAGTTTTCAAGAAGTCATCATCCGGAAGATCCCCGTACCGAGAATCAAAAGGCGGATGAGATGACTAAAATAGCCAGTGCGCTGACTACTTGAACCCCGAATAACTTGATAACGCAGAATCTGTTTATTGCACGGATAGACCGGGTTCCCGACCTTGATACTCAGATGGATTGGAGAACTCCTGTTATCGATTATCTTGAGCGAGGGATTTTACCATCGCACCACGAAGCCGCCCGGCTACTCAAAAGAAAGGCCCCCCCCCCGGTTTACTATGATCGGGGATATCCTGTATCGACAATCTTTTTCACGACCTCTCCTCAAGTGCTTGGGCTCGGATGATGTCAACTATGTCTTGTGAGAAATCCACTACGGCATTTGTGGGAACCACATTGGGGGGCGAACGCTTGCTCGAAAGACATTGTTGGCCGGGTATTTTTTGGCCAACATTATAAGTGGATCCTGCTCGGTTCGTGGCTGCTTGCATTCCATGCTAGAAGCACCAGAATTTCTCTGATCGCCCGACAGAATTCTTGAAGACTTCCATTGTATCTTTTCCGTTTGACCAATGAGGAATGGATATTATAGGTCCCTTCCCGGTTGGACCCCAGTAGAGGAAGTTTCTTCTGGTTGCCATCAATTATTTTTCCAAATGGGTGGAAGCAGTCTCGTTAACCCGGATCACGGAGGAGGCAGTCATGAAATTTCTATGGCAGGACATCGTTTGCCGGCTCGGGATCCCTCACAAGCTGGTCTTAAATAACGGCCGATAGTTTCAGGACCGTCGTCTAAGGGAGTGGTGCCAAGGACTTGGCATTCAACAAGCTTTTACCTCGGTTGCTTATCCCCAAAGCAACGGGCAAGTCGAGGTGGTCAACCGAAAAATAGTCCGAGGGCTCAAGATCAAACTAGATCATATTCAGAGTGGCTGGGTAAGCGAGTTACCTAGCATTCTCTGGGCATATCGGACTACCCTACGGGAAAGCACAGGGATGACTCCTTTTCACCTGGTCTATGGGGGAGAAGCATTAGTTCCGGTGGAGATTGGAGAAGAATCGACTCAAAGAGTAGCGCAAGGGCAAGACAACGAGGGTCTCTGTCTTCTTGATCTTGATCTGATTATGAAAACTCAAGAAAAAGCGACCACCCGACTTGTGGCGTACCAACAAAGGATGCGGTAGAATTACAACAAGCAAGTCATTCCTCGTTCCTTTCAGGTCGGGGTCCTGGTTTGAAAAAAAAAATTAAACCTGTGGGAGAAGTTGGCAAGCTGGAGCTACAATGGGGAGACCCTTTTTGGGTCATTTGCAATCTGGACGTAGGATCCTACCGCCTACAGGACTCTGAAGGCAAAGATCTCCACCGACCATGGAGCGCCAACCATTTGAAGCCCTATTATTCATAGTATCTTTGGTGAATATATGTTTTTTTATCTTAAACATAATCGTGTACTTTTTTTCTTCTTGCAATGCAAAAACGTCTATTTTATGAGAATCAAGATACCCCTTTGTTCTGTTCAGCACTCAAACTCCCCCGACCACGGTATTGTCAGGGTCAAGCTTCCCGGCTACGATATCGCATTGTATCGTCTCCGTCCTTTGAAAGACCCAGACTCCCCCGGCTTGGACATAGCCAGGGTCGAGATCCTGGCTGCAGTATCAACCTCCTCTTTGCCCAATGGTCGAACATATATTGTATCGCCACGTCCTGTTCAGGGCTCAACCTCCCCCGACTGCGGCATTGTCGGGGTTGAGCTTCCCGGTTACGATATCACATCGTATCGCCTTCGTCCTTTGAAGGACCCAGACTCCCCCGGCTTGGACATAGTCGAGGTCGAGATTCTGGCTGTGGTATTAACATCTCCTTTGCCCAAGGGTCGAGCATATATCGTATCGCCACGTCTTGTTCAGAGCTCAACCTCCTCCGACTGCGACATTGTCGGGGTCAAGCTTCTTGGCTACGATATCACATCGTATTGCTTCCGTCCTTTGAAGTGCCCAAACTCTCCCGGCTTGGAGATAGCCGGGGTCAAGATTCTAGCTGCGGTATTAACCTCCCCTTTGCCCAAGGGTCGAGCATATATCGTATTGCATGTCTTATTCAGGGCTCAACCTCCTCTGACCACGGCATTGTCGGGGTCGAGCTTCTCAGCTACGATATCACATCGTATCGCCTTCGTCCTTTGAAGAGCCCAGACTCCCTCGGCTTGGACATAGCCGGGGTCGAGATCCTGGCTGCGGTATCAACCTTCCCTTTGCCCAAGGATCGAGCATATATCGTATCGCCATGTCCTGTTCAGGGCTCAACCTTCCCCGACTGTGGCATTATTGGGGTCGAGCTTCCCGGCTACGATATCACATCGTATCGCCTCCGTCCCTTGAAGAGCCTTGACTCCCCCGGTTTGGGCAAAGTCGGGGTCAAGATCCTGGCTGTGGTATCAACCTCCCCTTTTCCTAATGGTCGAGCATATATCGTATCGCCACGTACTGTTTAGGGCTCAACCTCCCCCGACCACGACATTGTCGGGATCGAGCTTCCCGGCTACGATATCGCATTGTATCGCCTTCGTCCTTTGAAGAGCCCAGACTCCTCCAGCTTGGACATAACCCGGGTCGAGATCCTGGTTGCGTTATCAATATCCCCTTTGTCCAAGGGTCGAGCATATATCGTATCGCCACGTCCTGTTCAGGACTCAACCTCCCCCGACCGCGACATTGTCGGGTCGAGCTTCCAGGCTACTATATCGCATCGTATTGCCTCCGTCCCTTGAAGAGCCTAGACTCCCCCGGCTTGGGCATAGCTGGGGTCGAGATCCTGGCTGCGGTATTAACCTTCCATTTGCCCAAGGGTCGAGCATATATCGTATCGTCACGTCTTGTTCAAGGCTCAACCTCTCCTGACCGCGACATTGTCGATCGAGTTTCCCGGCTACGATATCGCATTGTATCGCCTCCATCCTTTGTAGGACCCCAAATACCCCCTGCTCGAGCACAAGCGGGGTTGAGACACCGGCGACGATTTTGGAGTCTTCGCCTCATTCGACGGACAGGAGATCTTTACGGCAAAGGAAAAAACATGCGCATGCATAAGGGAACAGTTCTGGATTCACGACTACAAAAAAAAAATATACATTGCAAAGAACATTCTTAGCCATGGAAACCAAGAAATCACAGCGTTAAATAACAATTCAGGTGAAATCCGCTGTCCTTGGCAGGAAGGTTGTCGGCGATCTGGTTCCGGTCGATAGGAGGCAGGGGCATGTCAATAGGAAGATGACCGCCATTTTGCATATGTCGGATGGTACTGTCTATCCCATGTTACATCATCCGACGGAAACGGTGTGCGACCATGTCGTAGAATTCCTCCGACCGCGGAACTCTCTTTTCTTTGCAATCCAACGGGTTTTCTCCCCACCTTGATACTCCCGAAGTTCAGCCTTAGCTGTTTCCGTGGCTACGTTGGCAGCCGCCAGTCCTTGTAGTCGGGTCTCCGCCAAAACCCGATCAGTTTATGAGGTTTTTCTGGCTGACTCCACCTCTGCCTGCAGGGTTGCCATCACCTCAGCTTTGACTTCTACCTTCGCCCGAAGGGATTCTACCTCCTCTAGGCGGGCCTCAGCTAGCTCTTGGGATGACTTGAGTGAGACCCGGGTCGTCCTGAGCTCCACATTGAGCGATCCCAATACCTCCTGGCCAGCCGCTAAGTCGGCTCAAGCCGTAGCTGCTTGGGCCCTCGCCTCCTTCAGCTTCTTCGACTGGATTTCTGCGGAGAGCTTTGACACCTCCTTTCTCCTCTTCAACCTTTTCAGTAGTTTCTTGTTTGCCTCCTTCAAGGCCCGCACCTCGGCCTCGAGAGTACCAACCCGATATTTTTCAGCGCTCAGGTCATGGATCACCTACATCTTCTCCGCGTGGAAGTCCGCATTCATCCTCCTCATCCGGATCAACTCCGTCTGGGTAGAGGCGGGATCACTAACTAAATCTTTCAGTTGGACAATCTCCGCCCAAGCCTCATCTACTGTGGTCCGCAGGCCAACCACAAGGTCTGGGGAAGGGGATAACGCCAGTTGCGCTTCCAGTTCAGTCACCCGGGCAATCATCTCTCGATGCCCTCGTCATAGTTCGCCGAAGCGCTGTCCAAACACCATCAGTTTGGATAGGTGTTTAGCCCCGGTCGCCATAAGTTCCTCCGCTAGCCCTCGGAAGGGTAAGTCTCCGGCCGCTTCCTCTCCGTCGATCCACCTGGACGTCATAGGATCGTGAAGAACAATGTCTAGCCTGGCAGCTCCCGGAGTTCCTCTCACAGAGGCCTTCTCCACGTCAACCACCGGTTCTTTGCCCTCTCTGCGGCCAGGAGAGCTAGGAGAAGCGCGGCGGCGGGACGAACCCTCCCTTTCGATAGGAGAAGCCCTGGTACGATCCTCCGATGGGGGCGCTACAGCAGGTGGGGAGGTAGAATTGCCCCCGGAAAGGTGATTTTCCGATTCAGGCACTGGGGCTAGGAGATGGATAGGTCGGGGAGCGGGCCTACTATCAGTCCTGGCTCTGACTCGGGAAGTCCTCGATCCGGTAGGAGTCAGGGTTCAGGTCTGTGAGGGCGAGGGCGAGGGCGAGATGAGAATCAGGTCCACTTGTGGAGACGGCTGGACCAGATTGCGTGGTGGGGAACAACGCCTCTTGCGGGTTATCCTTAGAGGGACCCCCGATTCATCAGAGGTCACTCTCTCTGCAACCGGCGAGGGGATGAAAGGCGGTTTGGCGGCTAGGGAGGCTACAGGGGAAGGATCGTCCATCTCGGTTGGGATTAAAGGTAGGGCATGAGAAGTCCTCTCTTGTCAACACGCGTCCTCTGTAGCTGGGCTGACGAGCTCGATCCTATAGGCCTCCAGCTCCTCCGGGGACGGGAGTCTTGCCTTGTTAAGAGCTGCTTGCAACATGGTCACAGTTGCACGGGAAAAATAAAATTCTTAGTTAACCAAAGATATCGGTATTACGGAGGCTTACCAAAGGGGGCGCGCAGAGGAGTCAGGATGAGATTTAGCCCAAATAAATGTAGCAAACCCTCCTCCAGCAGCAAAGTGCTATCAAAACTCAAGTCCGTCTTCTTTTCGAAAATTGAGAGAAAATTTCACTACAAGTGATAGTTCTTTAAGGAGGATGACTCAGGCAGCTGAGACTGCCAGTGAGTTGGCCAAGACACAGGGCCAGGTGGTTTCACGAAAAAGAACTGAGGTTTTCATCTCTTATGAGAGAAAGGAAGGTGTTTCAGAAGGTTCACCCCAGTTCTGGCGGAAAAGAAAAATACCCTGTCATCCATTCTCTTGGGGTAAAAGAAGTAGTGAAAGACACGAAGAAATGGAGGAACACTATATAACGAAAACAAAATTCAAACTCTGGTCAAAATCCGAAAGGAGTTCGGGTTTAATTGGTAAAGAGGAATACGAAAGTATTGTGACACTTCGGAGAAGAAAGGAGCAATGGGGAACCATAACCCATTCGCCAACTGCCCTTGGAAGAACGTGAGATGTCCCGGCGAGGGGTGGTCGGGATGGTCATTACCATTAGGCAGCCTCAGAAGATGGTCGGTCGGAATATCATAAATTGTCCTTAACCTATCTAAGGAGCCATTGGTGAAACTGGACTCGACTGACCTATACCACGAAGAGGGAGACGAAGGACCAGTAGTCATTTCTATGAAGAACGCTGAGCGTCGGAAGAATGGACTGACCACTTATAAAGTCGAATGAAGGATAGGAATAATCGGAGACAAAATAAAAGTTGACGGCGAGCATGAAGACGGAAATCACACAAGCAAGGATAAGTACATCTTGTTAAAAGAACATATATATAACGCACTCGTTCGATCTCGACCGTCAAAGGCCTGTTGTCAAAAGGGAGGGACGAATACTCGATCGTTGGGTTAGGCGTAAAGATAAGGACAGAATATCGACAATCATCGCAATCTTAGTGATCGCTTGTTATCCCCGCAGATGGTCATATCACATTATTGCGACTCAACCTCGGTAGCATGGTGACGTAAATGTAAAATCTCGCATTTAATGCAAAATCTCGGGTCAAGTCCAAAAAGAGCACCACGTGGCCGCCCCACATTGATAGTACATTTGTCCAGTCAGTCGGACTGACGTCTCCTTCGACTAGACTTGAAGGGGAGACATGTGATACGGGGATGATCGAAGGATACCACGTGACGCATAAGTCAAGTTGGAAAAGAGAAGGTGGCAGTCAAAGACGATAGCCTCCCGGCTATAACAGTCTCCCGGCTACGACAGCCTCCTAGCTACTGGAGTCTTGGTTGCTTGACGGTACGAATCTCAGGTGTCCCCGAGTCTTCCGGAGCCGATGAAACGTTATTTCTGCAAGAACGTAGGCATTACTAGTGTTATCCTCCGGAAGACGTGGGGAACGTGACCTCATTACTCTGGGCAAAACCCTAATTCTTATTCCTCTTCTTACCATCTCAATTGACTTGAGCATCGAAGTGATTACGTCGGGGAACTCCCTGACTATCATTCTAACAGTTTTGTTCTAGTTCTTCTCAGTCGGGGGTACACACTTGCTAAAAAGCTATGCTTGGAGATAAGCGACAGTAGACAACCTCCGTGCTAGCACATCGGTGAGTCACGTATCGGCGTTCCTAGGTGAGATCATTCTAGATTATTGAAAGTGCATTAGATCTTTAAAATGCTTAGTGAACGACTTGGAGATGGTATGTATAGATTTAGTATACCTACAATATGATAACATCATATTTGATGTTGGTATTATAGATTCATATGCTAAGGAACCGACAACATCATTACTATTGTGAGTTCTTTTTGATTGGGAACATCATTGTTTTAATAATCTAACAAAGTAAAAGCAAGATTACTATAATATGAAGTCTCCACGGGATGAGTAGATGACTATTACATGATGCTTTGTTATCAAGAGGTTTAGAGGTCAATCCTTGACAGCGTAATGCTTGTCAGATTCCTGTCCTCCCCCATGCAATGATCACTGTTCAAAGACTAATAGTCATTCGTGATTTATCTCCTTTTCAGATAGTGGAGGGCCACCCTGGAGGGGCCGCCGAGACGACGATTTTACCTTTGCCACCAAAATTACTACAATATGAAGCTGGGAGGTTGAGAAGCTGAGTCTCACATCAGTTTAGTTTGTATGCTAAGGATCTGAATAACATCATTTACTATTGTGAATTCTTTACATGGGGTATGAAACATCTTTGTTTTAATAATCTAACAAAGTCAATGCAACGTTACTACAATATGAAGTTGGAAGTTTTAGAAACTGAATCTCACGTTATTTAGTTGTTTGTGCTATATTTTCCATTGCAGCTGCTGGTATTATTTTTCCATGTTAAAAAAGGCTCAGACTTTGAGGCGTGTACATAGAACACTCTCTGTAAAGAATATATTGTTGGAAAATTGATTTTCATAACGATCAAGTGAAATATGGTCAAGGGTGGCAGCTTCCCTAGTAGACCGTTGTAAACTTAATGAAGGGTTGATCTAGTATGATTAGATCATACTAGATCGAAAGTGTTTGCTTGCGCACATGGATGCGAATATATTCACGTTAACTCGAGAGTGTCAATTCGTGTGGCCTAGGAGTGAAAATTAATTAAGAAATCGAAACTAATTTCCGAGATTTGGCTGCAAAAAGAATCAATCAATTATTCTCAATTAATCATTAAAAAATAATTAACTAATTAAATGAATCATTAAAAAATAATTAACTAATTAAATGATTAATTTGTAGATCAATTGATTAATTAAATATTAATCAATTAGTTGATGAATTAATTCATGTATGCATCTTCGGCTAGCCAATTAATTAATGTATATGGTATGATAGCAAAATTAATTGATTAAAGAGAAAGCCAATGTATGAAGTTTTCGCTAATAAAAAATATTAATCAATTAATTACTGAATTAATGCATGTGGTATAATTGATCAATTAATTAAAATACAACAATTGTTGTTGAAAAGAGAATAAAAAAATATTTGATTAATTAATTTTTATTAATGATTCTTTCACCCCTTCGAATACCCTTCACCCCTGTAAATATAAATAGATTCATCTTGTCCCCACGGGATGAGCGGTTGGCTAGTGCATGAGGTGTTGTCACAATGAGATCTAGGGGTCAAATCCTGGCTAGTAGCCAGGTTCCTGCCCCCCTTATGCACTAGTCAATGTTCGGGCTGGCTAAACTAGCCCTCGTGATTTACCTCCTCCGTGTTGGTCCTGGGACAGACTGACGGGGGCACTGGGGGCGAACGTTTCGCCTTTTGCCACAATAAGAAAGAAGGGGAGAATTATATTGGCTTATTAAATAAGCACATCAATAGTAAGAATGATAGAAAAAGATATATTAATATAAATACGCGGACAAAATAGATAGATAAAAAATAAAAATATTTAAAAAAATTGAGGTGATGTTTATTAAGAAAAAATTTCTACACAAGCATTAAAAAAAATTTAATTAACTACGATAAAATAGGTTAACTGAGGCTCAATTTTATTGTACCTAGGTGCGTCTGAGTCAATTTTTTTTAAAACTAATAATAATAAATTTATTTTTATATTTTAAAGTATTTGAGCTAGATCAAGCCTAACACATGGATAGTGTTCAGCCAAGGCTCATGATCGGATTGAGTTCGTTTCGAGCTCAGCAAAACCCAGGACTAAGATGTCTTTGGCCCAGCTCATCTATCAGCTGATCAGTTGCCCTTGCCTGATCTATACAGAGGATTGGAGTTTTGTTTTGTTATAATTTTTTATTTTGATTACGAAATCTTTAATATATTAAATTAAAATCTATTCAAATATTTATAATTGATTATCAAATGTAACTCATAATAATTTAGTCTTATGTCTAAAACAATATTAATTAAAGTCTTGTCAAAAGTTTCAAATAATTTTTGATATTATTTTAGAATTATTTTTATCTTTTATATCATTAGGATTTTAAAACTATTTAAATTTTTATTTAATTGATATTAAAGAATTATTTTTTATTTTAAATCAATTTTATTAGATTAAACCTAATGATATCGTCTTTGTGTTTGACAATTTTTGATGTCTTGTTAAAAATCAATTTCCAAAATAATCATTATTTGTCGGATGTCATGGTTTAAGTCTAATTTGATATGGTATGATTTAAAGTTTACTAAGCCATATTGAACACGAGCTAGCTTGGGCCAAGTCAGGATCGGTCATTAGTGATCTGATCTGATTGACATCTTTAGTTCATGAGTTACCAACTATTTATAAGTTCTAATAAGTTCAACTTGGCATTGGGTAAATGAAATAAAAGTATTATTATAGTACTTAACTTATAAAAACCATAATTTAACTTCTTATAATCTTATAATCAAACAAGACATGTATTAGAATTTTAATTAATGATTCACTAATTAATTTTTATTTTCTCGGTAAAAAATATTATTATTCTCTTATAAAATCATTTTGATTTTTTTTTTAATTTGCTAGCTTTCAACATATAATTGAAGCAGTCAACTTAAGTTGGGCTTGTGAATTGATCCATCTCGTCAAATAATTTAAATGAATTTAGTTAAAATTTTATAAATATATTTAAAAACAGGTCAGGCTTGACCCGTGCTAGTTGCGTGGGTTGAGAATTTTTTTTCCTCGATATTTAAAAAAAAAATCAATGAGTTCATGAGCTTGACCGAGCTAATCCGCAACCTCGAATTTAAATTTTTAATTTTTTTTATAATGTTTTTTAATTTTTTGACGGATTCATGAACTGAGCCGTTGACCCACAATCTACTTTTGGTCGGATTAGAGATTTCATATGCCGCTAGAATGACGAGATGGTCCTCTCTATCTCGTGTCATATGATAGATTTTTTATTTTTTATGGATCAATCTGTTTCATCATAAGTTGACTCATTTAAAAACATTACTTATAGTCACTTGTGCATTGTCCTTTTTGCCACAATTGTGCATTGTCTTTTTGTTCCAATGGGATGGATTGATGATTAATGCATGAGATGTTGTCATACTGAGGTTTAAGGTTTAATTCCTGACTAGTAGTCAGGTTTATGCCTTCTCTCATGTACTGGTCATTGTTCGGGTTAGTTAGATTAGTCCCCGTGATTTACCTCCTCTGTATTGGTCCTGGGATGAATTGACAAAGGCGCTGGGCGTTTCGTCTTTTGCCACGATTGTGCATCGTCCTTTTCCACCACCGTCCTTTTCGCCATTTTGTTTCCGCCATTTTTTTTCCACCACCGGACGAGATGGTCCTCTCTATTCCGCCATTTTTTTTCCGCCACCGGACGAGATGGTCCTCTCTATTCCGCCATTTTTTTTCCACCACCGTCCTTTTCGCCCTTGCCTTCGCTATCACCCGTCGACTGTGAGTCGTCTCCAGTAGATGTTCACTTGTGCATTGTCAATTAATTTGGCCAAATAGAGGTAGGCAAAGAAACAAGACCTGGTGAGGTGTTTTTCTCCATCTCTTTGCTTGTTTTCATATAAATTTCAACTCTATTGCTGATACTTTTCGAGTCTCTACCGATCGTCTTCTCGTCCCATGATGGCTTCCACTAAGGGCATTCTGCTGCTGCTCGTCTTGCTCGTGCTATTTGGCACGCAAGCTCTTGGTATTCTCTCTGTTTATCTTGTCTCTTCATGGCCATAAAATATAGAATTGAGTAAATTTTAGATCAATTTGAATTTGTTTTGATCAGTTTAGAATGAGTGTAGGAAGCAGGGAGAAGATGGACATGAATAGGCGCCATCGCAAATTAGTCATTAGCTATGGACGATCCTCTCCGCCACCCTCGCCGCGAAGAAATCCATCTCGAGGTTATAGATATCCTGGTCCACCTCCGTTGCTGCCTTCTCCTCCTTAATGTGGTATTTGAGACTTCATGTTAACAGATTGAGTGCAGGCCTATATATCTCTCTCTCTGCAATCTCAATCTTTCTCATTGAGAATTTGATTATTGTATTTGAAAACAAGTTCATTTCAGGATATATTAATGAGGAAAATCTTCTCTGGTAGATTTGGTGTCACATTAAGAAAAAATAATTCATGATTATTCCATTATTCATGATCCAAAGTGTAATACGACACTTTGTAATAATCAACGATTGTCATGGAGTGCTCGAGAATTGGATTTAGAATCTAAAAATGCTCCAGAATTAGAGAAAAAATCATGAGATGCTCAGGAAATATGTCTAAATTAATTTTATTCGATTAAACTTAATGATGTCGTCTTTGTGTTTGACAATTTTTAGTGTCTTGTCAAAAAAATTTCTGTAAAAATCAACTTCTAGAATAATCATTATTTGTCGGACGTCATGGTTTAAGTCTAATTTGATAAGATATGATTTAAAGTTTACTAAGTCATATTGAACACGAGCTAGCTTGGGCCAAGTCAGGTTTAATCGAATAAAATTGATTTAAAATAAAAAATAAATCTCTAATATCAATTAAATAAAAATTTAAATAGTCTCAAAATTCTAGTGATATAAAAGACGAAAATAATTCTAAAACAATATCAAAAATTATTTGAAACTTCCGACAAGACTTTAATCAATATGTTTTTTTTTTTGGACTAAGACTAAATTATTATGGAGTTACATTTGATAATCAATTATAGATATATGAATAGATTTTAATTTAATATATTAAAATTTTCGCAGTTCGAATAAAAAATAATAACAAAACAAAACTCGGATCCTTCTGTATAGATCAGGCAAGGACAACTTTGCTGATCTAATATAATTCAGCCAAATTGCATGACTCAAACATAAAGCACTCAACCAAATAAACATGACAAGAAAACTAACACCAAAAATTGCATTAACTAAGTAACAAACATGTAAGGAGCGTTTAATCAAACATGTGGCATGCATTATCTAATTCCAACCTAAAACATAAAATCCTAATCATGAAAACTAACTTAATTACAAGCATTCAACAAGAATTCATTTAGGCTGGTAAACAAACCAAGTCGGGCCAAATTTTGAGATATTCAAGCTTGTTTGATAAGGTAACCGAGTCAAGTCGAGCCAAGTCTAAAATGAACCAAACTTTTGAAATGATTGTTCAAGCTTGACTTGGTTTATTTTTTATGAGCTTGAGCTTGTTTGAAGCTTGACT
>JBBUKS010000017.1:11158205-11209157 GCA_038050645.1 Hedychium gardnerianum
ACCAATCGGTCACCCAATCGATTCCAACCCTTTCTGTGTGTAAGTCTGGGCATCCTAATCGATTGAGACTTATGGTAACCGATTGGTTAACATCAATCGATCACCCAATTGATTTGGGAACTTTCTGTGCCCAAAATCACGATTAACGATTGGTGAAGATCACCAATCGATTGGTATCAGAAAAACCTGATTTATGAACGCGATTTTCTAGCTCGAAAAATCCTAAAATTTCGTCGTAATTCGCATTCTTCACGGATAATGTGAAAAACTCAAAATCTAGGTTATATCCTAGGGTTTTCCAATGCTACATTTGATGGATATACATCGATTCACTCATCCATATGGAATTGAATACAAAATCGATGTATATTTCCAAATTGTCGAAAATCATCCTTGCGCCTTAAAAATTGATGACAAACCAATTGTTAGGAATTTGTTGTCTACATGAAACTTAATCTATATGCATCAACAATGACAAAATCTAGTTATCATCAAGCTTCAAGGCTAAGACTAAAATCTGAATTCGATACAACGGCAAACCAAATATTAACTTGAGTTCATAGCTAATGTCATTATATATCTTACTTGTCGCCGGAGTTCCTGCAAGCGTGGAATGACCTTCTACAGGAGTGGGCAGCAATCCAAAGTCCTTCTCAATGGGGAAGATAGGAGGAAGTTGAAGCTCTCTGTCTTGATTTCTCAAGATGCCCAAAATGAGTCAAGTTTCATCCCTTATATGTCTTAGGCCCATCCTATAGGGATCATCCATATAAAAGGTTCATCCATGATTAACAGTCCATTAATGTTAATGAACCAGGCTATTGGATCTACATATTTAATCCACATCCATTAATCCAAACCCTCTTTATATGCATTAAGCATTAGATCACTTAATTGAGGTTTAGTTTCGTAATGATAATTAATTGTGTGTGCGCGCTAATAAGTGTAAGCCCACCTTATGAAGACCAAACTCATTTATATGAATTTAATTGGATTAGATACACCCATGTAGACTTAATCGTACACAATAATTGTTTCAGGTATCTCTCCCTCGATAGTGTTAACGTTTATATTTAAGTGAAGCAGCTTCGAGAGATTGCCAAGCTGGTGCGGAATTCTTCCACTGAATCCGCCTTCAGAAAGGTCTAAGTTCTCTAGATAAGTTAATGATCCAAGAAACGCAGGAATCGGAGCGCCACCGAAGTTGTTGTAGCTTAAATTTAAATAAGTCAAGTGCTTCAAATCAAGTAGGGAAGAATTCACCTCAATTTTGTTGGTCGTTGATCCCTCGAGATAAGAGAGGTAAAGTTTTACAACGTGACTCGTCATGTTGTGGCACTCAACTTGAGCAGGGCCTTCCTCTCCTTGAGCAACAAAGAGCCCAGTTCTCACCTTGAGCAGGGCCTTCCTCTCCTTCTCTATGCACAGTTGCGCCAATGCAGAGACAAATAAAAGGGAGATCCAGAAGAGACAGAGAAGAGTGTTAGGCGAAGCAGCAGCATTCCAAGCCATGAACTCCTGCACAAGAACGAAGAGTACAATCTGAACAATATTTTGTATTCTTTGCTCTTTCTGTGTGCATTTCTAATAATGTTTTTTTTTTAATTCATATGTCTGACCTTCGATTCAACTAGTTAGGTGGACGGCTTGGTTCCATAAATGAGTCACCGTGCAAATCCCGAAACACGAGCGGCTCTTCATCCGGCTCTAATAATTTTTTTTTCTAATTCAAATATATAATTTTTCGAATCGATTAATTCTAAAAATAATTAATTTAATTTCATAAAAAAAATTAATCAATTATTAGAATAAATTCAAAAGCACAAATATTTTATCATCCAATGTCCAACGTCTCAAATTTTTTATTCTTATAAAAAATCATCCTACAATGCTTCGTAATTGAGACGAAACTTCATTACCGCTGCACCTTGGGAGCAACGCCCAGCTCTAATAATTTCCCATGAAAATGAATCTACAATTATGCATTGCCTATCTTTATAGAAAAATTTAATGGATCTCAATAAGATTTGATGGTTATTATTATTTTATTTTTATTAAAAAAAATTCTATAACAAGACCAACTCAAACAATTTTTTTCTCTGCACATTTATTTCGTTAGATCCCAGAAAGTATTGGAATCTCAAAGACTCCAAAGATTGACTCCTCTCTTCTTCTACCATTGAAGGTGTAATAGCTGAAAGAGTCTGAAGCTTCTTCAGTAGAAAGCCATTCGTCGATGTCCTTATCTTGTACCCACCCATTCGATGTCAAGCCATTAATGTACGACCTTATCTTGGTCCGTATAAATTTTCAATATTTATAATTATAAATCAGTCATATTATCTCAAAATTGACTAGATTTGTATTTATATTAGAGTCAATTCCTTTCAGTGTGGAATTAAATTGCCTATCAGATGGGAACAAATTTCAATCAGTTTTTCATTTATTTTTCCAACACGTTTTGCTTGGTCTAGTGGCTTGCCTACCAGTCTCATTCCTCCTGTTCATCCAATCCATATAGTCTATTCATTCGATCTAATATATTTGACTTGTCCAACATGCCTTGTCCACTCTAACAATCTCAATCTATTCAGTTTTCCTAGCACACTCCATTTGTTTGATACACTTCACATATTCATCCACTGTGTAGTTCGTTTTCACTTTAGGACGATGAGTTTCTGCTTGTATCAGCATAAGAGAATTAGGTGCAGTGTTTTTACACTAATTAAGAAATTAATATTGATGTTATATTGCATCATCAACATCTTCACACCCAAGTAAACCCAACCAAGAGAAGATTTGGCATACTTGAGATCAAGTCACACAACTTGTAACTGTTTAACTGAGAAAGGAGATACTTTCTTGTTGCAACGAGGGAAGATAATGTAATATGTACAAATCATGAAGCAGATCTGCAGCTGAAAATGGAGATAGGAAGAACAGAGCAGAAAACCAAGAAGTAGATCTTTCTTTTGCTTCGAACATCATGATTGAAACCATGCAAATCCAACCATAATTCAGATAAAAAAGCTAGGTCTAATATCATTAGAGTACAAAAAAAATATTAAATTAGATAACACCGAATCTAGAGCGACCAACTCAGTCCCACGAAAGTTTTCCACCGGCCGTCAGGGTTAATTAAAAAGTGCTCGCGAAGGGCGGCCCAGAAGTCCAGCATCCCATGGTTACATGCCCCATTTAGAGAAAAAATCTTTGCAAATGTATCGTAGTTGAGAATCGAACTACGGGTACCGAGTGATAACTTGACACTCTTTCATTGCACCGTAGTCCCAGAGGCATATCATTAGAGTACAAGCTCTTATTCCATATATTATATTTATGGCTTAATTATGATTATAGACTCAAAAACCAACTGCAAATGTTAAATATTTATTTTTTTTAAAAAAAAGTAAATATATAATAATAATAAATATACGGACTAAATCGTCAAACATGAAATGAGGACACTAAATTAAAATGGGATCGTGTTCAAATTAAATCTAACGGCCAGACGCATAGATAAGATTTACGTTGATACAAATTGGAATTGATTTGGAATTTATTTAACTAAATTATGGTCGAATCAAGTTTAAGATTTAAATCGATTCGATCGATTTAAAATGAATTGAGATATTTAAAAAAAAAACTCATTTCTTCTCGCATACGGAGTAACCGTACATCCATCGTCATACCGCCATGCGGCGCCCCATCCCTCCTCCCTTATTTCTTCTTCCTTCTTCTTCTCCCCCATTCCTTTTTCCCTTTTTCTCCCATGGACTGAACCTGCATTCGCTCTCCTCTTCTCAAGCACAACAACAGCCTTCCTTCTCCCATTTTCTTTGGTGGTTTTTCCCGCCAACGATAGCCACCACAACAGTAGTCACTTGACATCGGGCAGGATAACGATTATCCTGCGGGCTGTCGAGAAGAGGGGATTGACAAGAAGAGAATCCTCCTAAAATAAAGAAAAACACGTCATTCTCTGGGTTTTACCAAAATAAGAAATTTTATTCTGAATAGAGGATAATTCCTTAATAGTTAGACATGACTCTTAAATAGACTCACATCATGATACATAAAAAAGAAAAAAAATACTAATATATAGACCTCAATTCCTATCTTGTAAAGAAAGAAAAGAAATCTTACTCGAAAAGAAAAAAATACAACAGAAAGGGATTAACCCAAAATAGGACCCAGATATAGACAAATCATCACCTATAAATACCAAGAATACCAAAATTACTCTAAATATCATAAAAATTAAAATTATCAAAAATAGTAAAGAGACTCCGAAAATAGCTTAAATGGTGTAATTTGGACTTGAAATTTGCCGATTACGAGTTCCCTGGTAATAAACATAGATTTTCGAATTTTGCACGTGTGGCGACCGACAAAGCCTAATTTTGAGTCCCGAGTCAAAAGTTATGCCCCTTTGAAATTCAAAGTGTCATATTGGGTTTCATAATGATTTGGGCCTGCATCACCACTGGAACCCCACTAGAGCTAGCTGTGGTCATCACCGGAGTTAGCTATGGTCATCATCGGAGACTCGCCAATGCAACCGGTGAAAAGGAAAAGGTTCCCTTCCTTTTCTTTCAATGTTTCAACAGTTGCATCATTTTTTTTTCAACCAACAGCAGTAACTCATCACTCCTTTCATCTTCTCTTAGGTTTCCAACTAAAAGAGAAATATTCAACATGATTAATAATTTGATTTGGTATAATCATGTTGAATGTCTCTCCTTAAAATCTCATAAATCGACTAACTATCTCATTGCTTAATCATAAGTGTCCTTTGGAAAAATTATATAATCAAACTCCTGACTACACTTTCCTTCGAATTTTTGATTGCGCATGTTATCCGTGGTTACATCCCTACTCTAAGCATAAGCTTGACTCTCATTCATTATAATGTGTTTTCCTTGGCTATAGTAATTTGCACCATCAGTATCGTTGCTTGCATATATCAATCAGACAAATATATATTTCACGACATATTACTTTTGATGAATATCTATTCCCCTTTTCAACAACTTCTTCTGTCTCTCCTCCAAATACAAGTGGCACCTTCTTGATGCCACCTAACATTGTACCAAACCTTAGATACCCGACTCCTTTGGCCAGAAATGATGCTAATATTAGAAATGGTGGTATTCTAGGTCCAGCACCATCTCCACTTCCCTCTAGGGTCTCTCCTATTGATTCTTTCGCTCCATCATCCAATCAAAAAAATGCTCACCTTTCTTCTTCAAATGAGCCACATATCGCATCTTCAAACCTACTTCTTCACCCTCTTCAACAAGTGACTCTAATGAAGATGCTTCTCGATGCACACTTCCTTTAAGTGACATTTATGCACGATGTCTACCAATGGCAACCCAATATCCTCTTCCACAAGCTCTAGTGGTACTCTCTTCAAAATTTGTTGAACCAACTTGTTTTTCACAAGCAAACAAGGATCTAAACTGGCATAATGCAATGGCTACAAAATTTGGTGTACTTCTTCACAATGGAACATGGAGCCTAGTTCCACACACTCCATCTATGAATGTTGTGAATTCTAAATGAGTATTTTGTCTTATGCATCAAGCTGATGGTTCTCTTGAACGATACAAGCCTAAACTTGTAGCTAAAGGATTTAGTCAATAACCAGGTATTGACTTCAATGACACATTTAGCCCAATCATCAAAATCACATCTGTCAAATTATTATTATCGGTAGCTGTTAGTTCTAATTGTCACATACGACAACTAGATGTTTTAAATGCATTTTTTCATGGTCATCTCGAGGAAACTATATTTATGGAGCAACCATCTGGATTCATCCATCCATAATTCCCAACTCATGTTTGTCAACTCAAGAAATCCATTTATGGTCTTTGACAAGCTCCTCGTGCTTGGCTTCATTGTTTATCTAACTGGTTACAAGCTCAAGGATTTTCTGAATCAAAGACTGACTCTTTTTTATTCTACAAATACAATGATGAATCTATAATATTTTTTCTTGTTTATGTGGATGACATTTTAATAATTGGTAATGATCAGAAGGGCATCACAACTCTATTAAGTCTTCTTAATCAAGAACTTACTATTCGAGATTTGGTTTATGCTCATTTTTTTCTGGGTATTGAACTTATCTCACATGATGAAGGTTGTCTCCTCTCTCAGAGTAAATACATTATTAGGCTTCTTTAAAGAGCTAAAATGAATGGAGCACGTCCAATCTCCACACCAATTGCTATAAACAACTTCTCTGCGTCTTCTCCTACTATGTCTGATCCCCAGATTTATCGAAGCATTGTTGAAGCTTTACAATATATCACTATCACACGACCTGATTTACCTTTGTAGTAAATCATGCTTGTCAGTTCATGAATGCTCCCACTGAACAAAATTGGGAAGGTGTGAAAAGAATACTTCGCTATCTCAAATGTACTATTCTGCATGGTCTTCTTTTATATCTTCAATCATCTCGAGACGTACATGCCTATAGTGATGCGGATTGGGCAAGTGATGTGCTGCAAACCACAAGTGCACGATTGTTGTCAAGTAATAAAATATTGAATCCACAGGGATTGATGGATAAGTACTAATATACTAAACAAACACAATTTTCTAGACTAATCGTGAGGTTTGAGTTATGCAAGAGCAAGATATCTAAGGAGAAAAATCAAAGAATATGGTGAGGAAAGAGTATTGAGTGAGATGAGAGAAGAGAAAGGAGAGTGATATAAGAGAATTCGATGGGGAAAGCGATTCTAGGATTTCGATTTCACCACAATGATTGTGAACACCTAACATATGTTTAGTTTCTTATCCTCAATGATTATTTATATAGGTAGACTATCCTATGGTATCTGATGTGAACTTTTGGGACTACATCAGCGTATTCGTTCCAATTTGTTGTCTACTTTCAGAGCGACAGAGCTGAGGGATTATTTTCTTAAGGAGATTTCTGTCATGTGATCCCACAACCCCTGAGTTGCCTTCTCTTACTGCGTAGCGATAAACTGGAACCGATCAATTAAGAACTATGATATCCTATTGCTCCTCGTGGCATACCGATCTACTTTTGTAGGCGACTCTCCACGTCTTGGGTTTCTACGGGTAAGAGGATTGGGTTCTCCTTTCAGTTCATCCCCGCACCTCATGGGATACGAATCTTGTGCTTTTGTCATCAAGATCGTGTGCACATAGTAGACCCAGACCACAAACATGTTAGGGAGCCCGATACAGTGCGTGCTAAAACTTGTTTCGCAAACATGCATAGTGGAAGACATAAATAGTAATAATAAAATCTAATTATTACATCACACGCACCACATGCATACAAGAATACAACATTCTAGACATCATCATGAAATAAAATTTCACGAAATTAAATTTACTCTAGTTATACCTGACGGCAGATGATGTGGAGTGGAAAAGGCATCAACCAAGCAATGTTATCAAGCCTTGTCTCTATTCGTGTCCACGTCGAGAACTCCTCAAGATGACTCTGGATGTCATGAGTTTCGTCTTTGCGAAAGATACTAGCCTTGCGTATGAAGGCGATGTTTGGTGCCCAGCAGCGTACGCAACCAGACGACACCAAACAGAGAGATCAACCAAAAAGGAAGGTTGTTGTCCGACCCAAAAAAGGGGGTTGTTCGCTCCTTTTTCTTCGTTGTCCGGCATCCCTAATTCGCTTCTATAGAGGTATGAGGTACACTGAGGCTTCAGGGTTTTGGTAGCAACATTTTCTCGCCAAAATGGAGCAAAGGGAGGTTGGAAAGTGGGGATGCAACACTGGCGAACAAAATCTATCTTCCAGTTCTCCTTGCCTTGAAGCGGCGGTGGCCGACCGGAGGGGGCACCTCCGAGGTCCTACCGGCCAGCAGGGGGTTAATGGCCGGTGGGTGGTGGCTGGCCGGAGGAGGTGGCTGGCCGAAGGAGGTTGGGGTGGTGGTACCAAGGGAATACTTCCCTTGGTGGTCGGCGGCACAAGAGGGGAGAGGAAAAGGAGAGAAATTTTTGGGAAGACCTAACAATTAGATCTAATCCAAAAAAAAAAACCTTATGAATTCTATCCCTACAGGAAAATATTTATAATCTCTTCTCAATGACTTTGGGAGCAAGTCATCTCCTAAGTCCAAACCCAACCCAATAAGCCTTAACCAAAAAACAACTCATTAAGCTCTTGGTTTGGTTCAAAATCAAACCACTTGGTTCAATAACCAAACCAAACTAATTTGGTTTATTATTAAACCAAAGAGGGTCCGTCACATCTTCAAAAGACATGCTCATCTGTGCTTCCATTCCGAAAAATAACTTTCCATATTTGTCATTTGTCTGGTCCAACCAAACTTTGTCTCTCTCAATTTGAGAATCCAATTCTCAAACTCGTTTTAAGTTTTTAGGATAAACATGTAGTGTGTGTGACCTTATAGGTTCCTAGTTATGTTGGTCATTCGTAATTAACTATTAATTATGAATAGATCATGAGTGACACCTAGTAGTATATCATGACCCCCAATTGACTGGAAAGTCAACGATTGATTCTAGAACAACTTTCAAACCTTTCAGCAACTACAATGAGTCGTGCCTCATTCCTTTCACTCGTTTTATACCCACTTAGTTCAGGACATGATCTATGTGTCAATCCCCACTAGGCTAACTATGTCACACCTATCCCAAGTAGTAATTTCTTGTCCTACAAATTCAAATTATTCAAATACATTGTCCAAGAAGACCATTCTCTTGACGTGTTCTGCTTTAGACAAAGACTAACAAGTAATAATCCTTACAAGTAGACATAGGGTATGTTTCTCCTTATGCAAGGAGCGGTGAATCCTCTCTCGACTATTCAAACACCTTCGGACACTTCAAACTTATATCCAATCATCTTGGGTCCACACCTACAAGGAAATACTTGTTTAAGATGTTAAAATATAAGTCTCTATGATCAAGTCTAAGGAAACTTGCACTTAAGCTGCAATGAGATCTTTATTGACATATCCATATATGTTAAGAACCATATGAAGTCTCATAGCAAGTCACTCCAATGAACTAGTTACCTTTAACTAGCATCCACGTTTAACTCTCGACATCTCAATGTCTCCAGCTAGTGAGGAGCGACTGCTTGGATAAACCAATGACTATAACACATGTTAGTCTCATAGAATTGATGATATCCGAACTCATCAATTCATCGACTAGAGGTGTTTCTATACGTTCAAAATTACACATGTACAGATGCTTACTAGTTGTGATCCAATCATAAGTTCTCTCATGCTATGAATTATATTACGGACATTCAGTAAGTGAATTTAAGATCCAATCATATACATAAAGAATGTGCACTCAGATAGTGAATCATTTATTTATCTATTAAATAGTACATTTCATAAGATGATTGTCTTAGGACATTTCTTAAATATAACATCTCTTAGTGACATTCTGATACAACGGAATAAGAGTCAACATTGCTAACACACAAAAAGCAATAAGGAAAGACAATCAAATATGTATCTATATAAATATAAAAGTTTGCATGCATGCATGTCTTTAAAAATATACTTTTTCAAAATATAAAAGGTAAAGTAAACAAAAACAAATATTAAATTTTAAGTACTAAAGAAATCAAAGTGCAATGGAAAAGAAAAGGAAATAGCACATCTCAAAGTAACGTGGAATTGGCAAGCGATGATCTCAGAGCGACACAAGGGTAGTCAACACAACATGTCCTCTATCTACTAAATTGGAAGTCAAAGAAAACAAGTAGTGAGTACAAATTACTCCGTGGGTATAAGAAAGATAGTGTATGATACTAAAATATAAAGGGGTCATGGAAATAGTCTTAGGTAACATTACTTATTACTAGAATCAAAAGCACCAACATAATCGCTCAATAACATGATCAACAAGGTATGACAAATAAACCAAGAGTACATATCATACATCCAAATCTTGCATTAAAAAACAGTAATGATTGCGGGCGACAACACGCTACCATGATCAGGTCTCGTGAGTAGTTAGGGTGTGTAGAGAATCACTGTCTGTATGCAACAACATACTACCATGACCAAATTTTGTAGGCGACAACACGTTTCCACGACTGGGTCTCATGGATAGTCAGGATGCCTGTGTTCTAAATGACGGTCATTGGTGTTTTAAATGGTGGTCGAGGTAGTCACCTAGGCGGCACCCACGTAGGAGGCGGGAATCAACCTCACTATCTTTAACTTAGGCGGTGCAGCCGTGCTTTAGGCGGTTAAAGATGAAGCGACGCTCGAGGCAGGCATAAAAACCCTTGATATATCAATACATTTTTCTCCCTTTCAAAACATAAATAATTCCACCAACCCACCAAGTCATGCCCAACCCACCTCCTTCCACTTGGAACTGCCCCCACCATTGTCGTGTCGTATCACCGCCACCGCCGCCACCACCAACACACTAGCTTTTATATATTTCTAGTAAGTTCTTGTTTTAGTTTTTGATCTTTTATTTAATTATTGAAGATTAATAGTGGAAAATGAAAAACAACCAGAGGTGGAATTGAAGCAAAAGTCTAGTGATATTGTTTGGGATTATGGGGTGTTATATTACAAAGAAAAAAAGAAATTGGATTACATGCAAATTGTGTAAGAGGCTAATTAAGGGAGGAGTTTATCGGATGAAGCATCATATTGTGGGTATTGTATAACAAGTTAAAGCATGTCCTAAAGCATCCGATGAAGACAAAAAAAAAGAGAGTAAGAACTTATCTTGAAAATAGCAAGAATAAGATGCGAGAAAGGATGAAAGAACTAAAAGAAGAGAGGGAAGAAGTAAATATAGATGTTGATGTAGAAGATGATTATTGTCAAGTGGAAGGAGATTCTTTTAAAAAGAAGTCAAAGCATCTCGGGCCTATTTATAAGTGGGCATCCGTAATCGATCCAACAAAGGAAAGACAAAAAAAAACATAAATGATGCATTGAAGTTAAAGTTTACAAATGATGTGCATGAGTACCTTGCAAGATGGATTTATGAGGTGGGAATTCATTTTCATGCAATTGACAATCAAAGCTTTAGACAATTTGTAGAGACGGTTGGCCAATTCGGCCCGGGCTACAAACCTCCAAGTCAATATCTTCTGAGAGAGCCACTTTTGAAACAAGAAGTTGAGAGGAACAAATTATCTCTAAAAAAGCACGAAGAAGAGTGGATGCAAAATGGATGATCAATTATGATCGATGCATGTATGGATCGCAAGAGGAGAAGCATTATGAATTTATATGTTAATTGCAAACTAGGCACTTCATTCTATTAAAGAATCCATAGAGGCACACACTGGGGCTTACATCTTCGACTTTGTGAAAAAATACATCAATGAAATTGACCCTCAACATGTTATTCAAATAGTGACGGGCAGTGCGACAAATAATATGGCGGCGAAGGAGTTGTTGAAAGTTACACAACCTCAAATTTTTTGGGCCTCTTGTGCGACTTTTACAATCAACCTCATGCTTGAAGCAATTGGAAAGCTACCTAAGTTTAGCAGAATGCTTGAGAAAGCAAAGGCCCTAACAATATTCATCTATGCAAATCATAGAACTTTGTCTATTATGAGAAAATATACCAAGAGGGATATAGTGAGGCCTGGGGTGACTAGATTTGCTATTTCATTTTTGATCTTGGAAAGTCTCAAAGGGAAGAAAGATCAATTGAGATTTATGTTTACATCCGAGGAGTGGAGCAAAACAAAATTAAGTAGTAGTGTGAAGGGGAAAGCGGCGGAAGGGACGGTAACAAGTATCTCCTTTTAGAATGGTGTTTCTATGGCTTTGAATGTTTTCACCCCTTTAGCGAAAGTTTTATGCCTTGTTGGTGACAAAAAGCCCTCAATTGGGTGCACTTAAATAAGACAAGGAAGAGATTAGAAATTCACTCTTAGTGAAAGTTTTACGCCTTGTTGACAGTGATAAAAAAGCCCTCAATGGATTTTTTATTGGGTGCACTTAAACAAGCCAAGTAAGAGATTAGGAACACTTTCAAAAAAGAAGAAAATATCACTTCTATTTTGAAGATTATTGATGAGAAGTCTAAAGGTAGACTTGATAGTCCTTTGCATTATGCCACTTATTTGTTGAATCCAATTTTTTACTTATCCAAGCATACAAAATGACACCAATGTTATGAATGAGTTCTTGAATTATGCCGAAAGATTTTTTCCCATCGACGAAGATATGTAATCCACCATTTCTAATGATGAATTGTCGAAGTATAAGAGTAAATCCGGAAACTTTGGAAGAAAAATGGCGGTCGCGGCATATGAGAAGGTGGATGTGGACACTTTGATCCATGTACATCTCTTTGGTTTATTTCTATTCACTAACATGCATGCCTCTTTTACTTTTTTTTTTTTTGCCTCTTTACTTTTTTTTTAAAGTTGGTTGGTTGTCCAATTATGGTGGTGACACTCCAAACTTACAAAAAATGGCATTGAAAATTTTCTTTGACAAGTAGTTCTTCGGGGTGTGAAAGAAATTGGAGTCAATTTGAAAGGATAAATAGTAATTCATAAATTATGTTATCTATCTTTTCTTTTTATTAGTTTTTAATAATTTTTTAATTATTTAGATACATACTAAGAAGAGTAATATGTTTGAAACATCAAGATTGAATGATCTTGTATATGTCAAATTCAACGTCAATCTTATAAAGAAGAACAGTAAAAGAGAAATGAGCGGAGATTTGCTTCTATCCTCTCAAGCTAGTGAAGCTCAAGGTTGACTTGTTGATGGTGGTGATGAAGATGAGGTCAAGCCGTGTTCGGGACTTATTTAGAGAATGGTGGCGGAGGCTTCTAGAGCGGATGAAGTGATATAACTAAGGAGGAACACATGGAACATTCTCGTTAGAGAACTTGATGAAGATTTAGATACATCGGAGGAGGAGAATGAAGAAGATGTTGATTTTGAGTTCGATAATGAGAGGATTATGGATGTAGTTGATGGTGCATGTGTAGATGATTTAGAAGATTAGGTATGTTTAGTCTAGTCTTTGCTGGCTTGTTATCATGTTGGATTGAACTTAGGCTTTTGGTAAAAATAATGATATTACTTTTTTAGTACTAATACAGTGATGAATTTTTATTAATTATCTTGTTAGTTGTATTTTTACATTTATTTGTACTTTATATAACTTGCATTGTATTATATAAAACTTATTTATGCATAAACATCATAAAGAATAATGACTATTTATAATATTATGTATAAAAAATAATATAAAAAAATTCAACCGCCTCGGCCGTCCCGCCACCGCCTATCGCCATTGACAACACAAGTTTTACTCCCTTTGGAAAGGAACTAATTGGAGGGAAGGGAAAGAGAAAGTCTTATTACATTTTTGCTTGTGCAAGGACACATGGAAGAGAGTCCAGAAAAGGGTTCTGCTGATCCTTTTTCCCACCAACAACAGATTACAATTTAAAAATGGGTGGGAATAGGAGAGAGAAGGAAGGTGATGTAGCTTCATCTCCTTCACACACTACTACTTCTCCCCCTTATTTCCTTTCTATACACTTTCAAGTAAACATCACGATGTATTTCTCTTCTTCCCTTCTCTCCTACTCCCACTTCTTGCCTTTGCCTTCTGCCATAATTCCTTGCGAGTGAACAGAACTTAATCTCATAATTCTCATTCCTCGGTCTACAAACAAGATGAAATCATTAAGCCTTTGTCTTGTTTCTCAGAAAATAATTCTTCTTCCTATCATTTCTTCTTAAATTCTCTATTTTTCACTTCTATCTCTTTTCTATTATGACATATCATGGACGATGCTTTATCCCTTTAGGAAAGGAAGTCCTTGATTGCCATGGAATATCTATCAGGATGATAGCTATAAATTCTGGCTTGTTTTGGCTGTAACGATGATAAAATTTGACAAAATGATTAATCAATGTTAATGTGGTTAATAACTATGATTTCTCCTTTTTTTTTCTTCTAGAAATAATTCACCACCAAAAATTACTAATTCAGCATAGATAAATGCAATTTGCTATTTTTCTGTCTGCACAATTCCCTATTTCAGGTAAAATTGTGATGTTATGTTTTGAAGATTTATGTTCTGTTGTAATTACGAACCTATGCTTTGCACTACATTAATATGAATCATATATATCACCTTTTTGATGTGTGTGAGTGAACTGCACTTTCATTTTCGTTTGCTATCTATGTTATATTTGTCTGCTGGACTTTCTGATTTAATGAATAGGTGGAAGCCAAAAGGGCTCTGTCGAGGGAAGAACAACAAACATCTCAAAGACCTGGAAATCCCAATTCTGGAAATTCTAATGCTGGTAGGTCAGCTGGAGCCGGTTTTGGTGCAAACATAAGGACCAAGAAGATATTTGTTGGAGGCTTGCCTCCAACTCTAACGGAGGATGGGTTTCGTCAATACTTTGAGGCCTATGGCATGGTGACTGATGCAGTTGTGATGTATGATCAAAACACTCATCGCCCTCGAGGCTTTGGCTTCATTTCTTTTGAATCAGAGGATACTGTAGATAAAGTTCTTCAGAAGACTTATCATGATCTGAATGGAAAAGCTGTGGAAGTTAAGCGTGCCCTTCCGAAGGATGCAAATCTAAATACTGGCAGTGGCCGACCTATGGGAATTGGATCTCATCATTCATATGGTGGTTCAAGTGGTAATGCTAGCTCTTATGATGGTAGGACAGATGCTAATAGGTACATGCAACCCCAAGGAGCCGTTGGTGGCCTTCAGGCGTATGGTTCCTCTGGCTATGGTGCACCTAGTTATGGGTACGGAGCAACAAACAATGGTGTTGGCTATGCAGGTTATGGTGTGGGGGGTTATGGAACTGGTGCCACTGGGTACACTGGACCTGCTGGTGCCTACGGAAATCCTAATGCTCCGATGTCTGGTTATGTAGGTGGGCCTCCAGGAGCTCAAAGAAATCTCTGGAATAATCAGGTTCCTGGTTATGGTTCCGCAGGATATGGTGGAACTGCATCTTATGGTCCAGGTGGCGGGTCTGGTGCAACACCAACCGGTCAAAGTGGAACCTCTGGGTACATGGGCCAAGGTTATGGATACGGTGGATATGGAGGGTCAGAAGGACCTTATGGTAGTCAAGGTGGCTACGGGTCCTATGGTACTCGTGGTAGTGGTGGCTCTGTTAATAATTCTGCAGGCAATGCAGGAGAACAAGGAGGTTCTGCTTACACAGGAGGTTATGGTAACGCAAACTCGGGTTATCCCAATTCTTGGAAGTCAGACCCTTCACAAGCTGGATCATACGGATCTTCTCAGGTGAATGGTGCTTCTGGTGGTCCGGCTAGTTATGGAGGTGGTTATGCTGGTCCTCAAGGTAGACAAGTCCAGCAGCAGTGAGTGCAGAACCTTGGCTGGAAGCTCACCCTGTAGTGCTCAATGGGCTTTATCGTATCTGGCATTTATGGAGAACTAAATTTTATCCTGGGTTGGACTGCTTGATCTCAGTAGTTTAAATGCTATTCTCTCTTGATATCATCTGAGTAGTTTACCTATCATTCTCATCTTCCTAGTATAAATCAGTATTCCGAGGAGTAGTTGATACCTCTTAGTACCATATTTAAAGCTTCTCCCCTCTCTATGCTTGGTGTGTTTCTACTGCTATACTTATGGAAACTTTAATTTGCTCTCTGCATCTCTAGTAATAAGCAAGACTAGTTTATGGACTTCTTCGGTTTGTATTTAGTTTAACTTTAGTATGTATTGTATGGCTAGTTTTAACATTTGTATTGTCATTCTTGCTATCTATTTCAGTGCGTATGCGATATTTGTCAATATGTAGTGATGGTACTTTATTGATGCAGCATCAGTAGCTTTTGGTGTAAGATTAGTGTAGCAGATTAGAGTAATAGAATACTGAGTAACGGAGGCTACTTACAGCAGAAGTAAACTATAGTTAAGGAATATGGCAGCCTAGTGGGTTAGATATTTGTCAATGGCATAATTGTTCTTCCCTTTATGCCCTTTTGTACAGGCATCGCAGCATAAGCACTTTCGCCCCACCACCAAATCGAAGCCTTTTACAGGGTTGAGAGAGAAGCGTTGTCGAGGAAGAGAGGTCAGAAGCTTGTGGTGTTTGTTTGAAGTCAGAAACTGTTGTCATTGGTGGTTTGCATTATTCAGAAATCATTATGCTTCACCAAGGTGTTGTTCGATAACCTTTGGATTATTTGTTATGTCAACATCTTTGTGCTTGCTGTGATTGCATGAAAACAGTGGTGGAGGTTCTCGACGATAACATGATGAATTTTCCAGCTATTTGGTGTATCAACAAAACTGAAGTTTAACATGGAAACAACTGAACGGTTATGCATTTTTGTGAACCTGAATGTATTGTGGCACTAAATGCTTTTTGCCTAACTTCTTCTATCATGCTCTTTGAGACCATAATCATGTTTATGAACTATACCATTTCCTATGGAGCCTAACTGTTACCGTAACCTATTTGTTTTCTGAATAAGGGTAGGTTAATGTTTCCTTGTGTCGATTAGAATGTACTGTAGTTAACTTCACAGCAGTTCTCATTAGATCAATTGGATTTTGATCCTTGTTAATACTGATAAGTGAGTGTTTTCACTCAGTACTGCATTGTAGTCGGCCAAAATGTCTAGCGTGTGACAATCTAGCATAGGAGGAAAAACTAGCAACAGTTTTGATTGTGACAAACAGTATGGAATGATTTTCATGTCATTTGAGATGAGATTAGGGCTTCAAACTCTTGCCAAATTGCAAATGGAGAGCAAATGGTGAAGGTGTTTCAGGCAGCATTGCGGGGCTTTAATAAGTTAGATGGATAAGCGAATGAACGAAGAGCGATAAGCTAAGCTTGACTAATGGAGAATTCTCAGTTTGAGCCTTGAAGAGGATCTTTGGTCATTCTTGATAGAAAAGTGTAGTGCAAGTTTAGTTTTTGTGTTGGCAGTTGAGTGTTAGTTTCCTTCGACATGGTGTCCCTCGATGGCAAACCTATTAATCCTTCAAACATTGAGGCAGAGGCAGTGTCTTGGTAGGGATTAGGGGGTGTAAATGAATTGAATCGAGTCGAATAATATAAAAATATTGATATTAGAGTTCGAGTTTGAAAAATATATGTGATATTCAAATTCGATTCGAAGTTTAAAAATATAAATAATTTTGGTTCGAACTTGGTTTAAAATAAAATTCCAGCTCAAGTTATATTTAAATTAAAATTGTGTAAAAGTAATTATAATTCGACTTACAAGCGACTTGTGAATAATTAAATAAAGTATTATGGATTTAAATTTAATTCAAAAAAAATAGCAAACATGTTTAAATTCGGTTTGAATTCGATAATTTTTATTATAAATCAAATTTTTTTTTTTTTTGGAGACGGCTCGAATAATGTTAATTTGTTTGCACTTCGACAGGGATAGTTTGAATCTATTATCACTAAGGATTTTCTACCATAGATTTTGAGTTAGCTGACATTGAGTTCACCTTAAGAAGACTATGTTGGGTGACTTGTATAGTTGTTCTGGTAATCTATCATCTGATCTGAGTACCAATTCGATTATATCTGTGGGGGCTTGACTTTTATAGTTGTTTTTCTTCTGAGAAGTAGTTCATTGAAGAAAAAGAGTGGAACATGTGATAAACAAACTAGATAGAAATCCCAAAGGCCTACAATTGTACTGTCAATTACCATTCTGATAAGACTAATGTGGTAGTGGATTCCCTAAGCAGGTCCGCAAGAATGTTAGCTAAACTCGGAGTTGTAGTGTGAAAGTCGACAAGCATTTTTAGAGTTTAGGATTTCATGGTGGTTGGTTAGACTGAACATGACTTCTTGGCATCTCTTATGGGTTACTCGTTCCCTTACTTCCCTCTGTGTTTTAGTTAATAAAAGCTTGGGTTCTTCTTCCCTCATCCGCTTGTGTTCCTCTCAATCCCCCCCCTCAGCCCTAGGTGCCGGTTCCGTCCTGAGCTGAGTTTGATTGAGCGATCCTCGTTTCCCTAGTGATGCGGATACATGTGGTTAGTAAGAAAATCGTCACCCTTAGGTTATGGGTTCTAAACTCTAAACTAGATGCGGATACATGTGGTTAGTAAGAAGATTGTCACCCTTAGGTAATGGGTTCTAAACTCTAAACTAGAGTTTACCCAAAGATAGTTTGAATTTTAGGGTTCTCGAATAGGCTGTCTTGCAGTCGCATACTATCTACGATGAGATACTAAAGGACTCTCGCGCTTCATTGTAACACCTCAACTACATGAGAATGTTCAGAAACGTTAAGATATTTTATTTTATTTTTATTATAGAACATGAAAAGAGAGATAAGTGCTTAATATGACAACCGAGTATGGCATAACATTCTTGAGGGAAGTGAGAGATGGATTGCATTGATGGAATTTTGAGTAAGGGAATTCCTCGACTTGGGTCATTGTGGACTGCTCGACCAAGGATAATTCATCCTTGGCTATTTGCTAAACTCGCTCACTTGCATCGTTGAGCTTTATTACAAAGAGATCACCAAACTTCATCTCATATCATCTCATTCGTATCATTTCTAATCGTACCTGATATTTTCCCTCGAGATTTCGAAGAATCTTCAAACACATTGCGTCTTTCATCATCCCATCATCTCACTTGTAGTGTGTCGATGCGCACCATTCAACTTTGGAGTATCTATTGCCAAGATTGTGTCCTAAAACCCTAAATCCTAAATGCTACATCCATCTTAGGGTACAAATGAGTTTAGGGTTCAAATTGCAAAGTAAACTCAGTGAGGCAAAATGAAGTATCAAAATTCAGTACTCTAACGGAAACAAAATATGTATAACTGAGACAATTCAAATGATCTGAACATGTTCAAGAAATGACTTATAAATTTCATAATAAGACAAATTATTTTAATTACAGTCAACAGTAAGAAGATATAGAGATGGAGTAAAACTCTAGACGAAAATAATAAGTACATAGTTCGATAAATTGTGGAAATTAACACAACTGGTTGATTGTATGCGCACCTGAGAATTCAGGGTTCTAAACAAAGCCCATCTTACAATTACTAGGGGAGCCTTTAACCCTCTGCAAATATAAAGAAGATAAATTCTGCAACATAGATTTCTAACTGTCATTATCGAACTAGAAATGCAGAGCGTATTGCTGACTGCTGCCGTACGTTATACTGCCATTTACTAGTGGCATTCGGAAACTGGAACTACAAAAGCATGTAGTTATTAAACAATCCCTTGTTAGATCACCTAATTACCTGATGTATAACACTCCATTTGCTATACGAAACCATCCACCAACTGGTGATCTTCTGAACTTTTAGAGGATTGCTTTCTACTGACAACTCGCTTGCTCTTTCGCTTCTTGGCCTTCAGTCGACGCTTCTTTTCTTTTGCATCGATCCAGGCATATTCTGAAGGAATATGAAAAGGATCAACCTCATCTTTCAAGCTTTGCGCTTCACCGCTATCACTAGTCTGCCCACTTCGGTTGCCTCTCATCCATGAATACCAGGAACCTGATTCTTCTGTTACCTTGGCTTTGCTTTCCTGGAAAAGGGTAGGACTCGAAGGAGGGGTTGAGAATTCGTCAGATTGTTGGAGCTCTTTGAATTTAGTGAAGGTGACGAGGACCCGGATAGTAGGGACGATTGGAATGGCCAACTGAAAAGGCAGAATTCACAGTTCAATGGTTGATAAAATGAAAACAGCATATGGAAGAACTATGCCCAAACCTTCATAAAATCATAGAAATAGGAATGCACTCAGGAAAAGTAGCAATCAAACTATAAGCATTAAGATAATGTAAGCAATTAGCTACACCACTGATATAATTTGCAACAACTAAACACTAATGTAGGAATCAATCTAAATTCATTCACTCTTATCAGTCCCACACCATGGAGCATACTTATTGATCTATACCCAGCTTTTCTATAGAACAAAACAATCTTAAAAAGAAAAAATTGATAGACTATTGGGGACTAGTTTCCAAAAGAGTTAATGGTTAGACTTGAAGTTGAAGATATTATTTAATTTGATCTTCAGACATCAAGACCTTTTTGAGAAGTATTCTTCATGGAGTTAACAAAGATGAAGTGAAAGAGAGAAATTAAGCTTCCAGGACCTACTCTCTTAAGTTAACATGGGAAGAGAATACAGAGTAAAGTTGGATATTAATTCGAGAGAGGAGAGGATGTTCAAGAGGAGACTAATGTTAGAGAGGGGACTATATAATCAATCCTCTGACATTTACTAGAAAGAAAGATTACTAGAACAGAGATAAGAACTAATCTTTTGAGGTTACTTCCAATGGAAAGACTAATACAAGTATTGTGGACAAAAGAGAAATTATATTTCCAACATCTACTTCGAAAGAAATGCCAGGAGGAGATAAAGTTCATGTTCATTTTACTAACAGAGAGATGATGTCAAGAAAATGCAAGTAGAAGTTTATACTAACTTCAAGAGAATAAAAATTTAAATCAATAGAAAATACCTAAACTCTCCTCAAATCAGGCACACAAGATGACAGAGAGATGGAAAAAATGATGGGCATTTGAATCCTCCTCCAACTCAAGGGGAAGTGATGAAAATAAAAAAATAAAAAAGAGGAAATTTTAAATATGAGATTTTAAATTAAGCAGCTAAAATTTTATGGATTTTAAAAGTTGCAAAATTTTGATTTTTAGTTGGTCATAACAAATTTGGAACTTATTTATTTATTGCTAAGTTTGAGTATATATATATAAAATTAGGAATATGTTAACTATTTCCATGTTTTAGAGAAAATTGGTCATGGTTGAGACCTTTAAAAGAGATCTCAATCCCTCTTATTTGTTTTTTCAGTTTAACAAAACTTTGGAATTCTCTTCATGGGTTTGTTCGTCTCAGTACTGCATCAGAAGATGCAGAGGGAAAGACATACTGTTGCTTCAAAACTTTGATGAAAACATCTATATTCTTTATAATCAACTCTTCTTCTTTTCTCTCTTTTTTTCCCTTTGTTTTTCATATCTAACACAGTATTTCCATAGCCCTTTTCTAGACCCTACCATCAATTTTTGACAGATAAAAATCAATGTTCATAGTTTTGCTGTAATACAAACTTATGATGCAGATCTGGAGCTGAGTCAATGCTCGTTGATCGACTGCCCCTTGATCTTGGAACCTCAAAGAAACAACTGCGAGGATTCTAGATTCCATACAACAATTGAAGAGGGAAAATGGGAGAGAATGTGATTTGGAGGTACGCTAGATTCAAAGCTCACAGATTAGACTGGTGACTACAGCCAAAGGGCCCTGAGTTGAACTGTATCAGGCCTTAAGAGATACAGAGATACAGTTGCATATCGAAGGGAGTTGCATAATCAGAGATGAGGTTCAGGGATAAAGAGGAAATCCTCAAATCCTACTGTAGGACAAACCAGCATGAATTTTAGCCGTGTCTTTTGAGTCCACCCATATCTTAGTGGGAGTAATTACCGAGTAGTTATTGTCTGCATCTTGGTTGTTGACAATCTCATTGGTGCCCTTGTTGGTGGAGATTCTCCATAAGAAACCAGCAAAGGGGAGGATAGAAAAATGAAGTAGCAAAGGAGTGTATTCAAGTTGTGTCACTGAGGAATGGGGTAGTGTGCAAAGAGGAAACCAGGATTTTGGGATAAGTGAGTGACTGAGGTCGCACCATCACACTAACATTACTGCCTTTCCACAAGAGGACTGAAAAATAAGAAGCCTAACACTAAAAGTGTTGGTCTACTCCAATACCAAGTCGAGTAATTACGGGTGGATAATCATTTTGTTTATTTCAGGTAGAGATCAGATGGTAGTAGGATTAGTACCTGAACCAGATATTTAGTTGAGTTGGAGAAGTGGATAATTGATCAGGTTCGTGTTCAACTCATCATTATCATCATTATCAAGCTATGTTTCTCCCACAGCTATTTGAGGGAACTATATGAATCTTATCCCTCTATTCATCCCTAATTCTAACAGACAAAATACACCTTCAAGCACATTTCATGTTACAAAAAATTGAAACTTTTTATATAAAGAATAGAGGATGATATAGCAATAACTATAAGTTGGATAACAAAATGATACTTTCATGGACAAGCAAGAGAAGGAACAGCCAAACCAGTACATATAAAGAAATACTTCAATTTTTATTACTTTAAAAAAAAAAAAAAATGCTTACTAGGATGTGAAACAAACACTGGGAAAGGAAGAAAAGGGGGCACACCATTAATGTAAGTTGGCTGCATATGAGGTCTATTATTGCAGCACGATGATTGATTTAGATCCTGATTGTTGTAATAGGTTAACAAAAAATAAAAGAAATTGGATGTCATCCAAGAGCACTGCCTGTTAATGATAAATATAAAAGTTCAAGTGCATGAATTCTTTATGGATGCACTGCAGGCTCAAGTATGTGAGTGTGATAAGAAACTACAAATTATGCATATTTAAGACAATTAAAATATACAATTGAAATAAAAAATTGCCTGGATCATTATGACAACTGCACACTACACCATAATTACTTATATGCTATGTAGGTCCTCATTTCACGACCATTTCAAAATATTGAAGATTTGGTCGTGTGCCTGAATGATTTATGTTGATTTTGTCTTCCACATAAAGTAGAATAATGCTAATTTTAATAGAATAATTGCAATGACAGATATGGTTAATTAATCCCAATTTTTTAAAAATATTTCAAAATTATCCAAAAGTTTTATTTACTTTTAATGTATCCCAAACTTTTTAAATCTATGATTTTTAACCTGGGAACTTAATTTCATATTCTACATGGTATTAGTGATGACATGGATCTTGCTAATTAGAAAATTGTCACTTCATGCCCACCTTAGATTATATTTGACTACCTTGAGTCTACACACATTTTATTGCCCACACTTCCTGCTCGCATCACCTCCTGTTAGCACTCCTCGCAGAACTAGCTGCATTGGTCGATGATTTATCTGTTGAGTTTGTGATGGCCAAGTTGATCGCCTGATAGTCTCTCAGCATCCTTGAAAGCTAGAAGTAGCAATGGAAGTCTTGGTTGTAGACAAGTCGACATCTACTCCATAAGCATGTAGTCTATTGGATTAGCAAGGGCATTGCAAAAAAGCAGTATCTCCATTGACAAGAATCTTGTCAAAGAAAGGTCAGATGTTAGGTTGGCCATTGCAGCCTAGCGGCTGAAAATTAGCAAAAGCTTGAGAAAAAGGGAGAGGAATAAAAAGTGGAAATGTTACTTAGTGTTAGGATTTACACACTATAATCTGAGGCTGAAGTGAGGAGGCAAATTTTTGTAACTAATAAGAATCTTATCTTATAAATGAATGAAATTTTCATGTCTGGTTAAAAATGATCCTAGAAGAAATCCAAGTAATTAACTTGAATGGTGAAAACCAGGTTTTGCCATGACAAAACAACTTATCAGAGAAACAGAAACCAACAATAGTATTATGATACTAAAGTTCAACTGTTTATTAGGCCATCCTAGAATAAGTAAGTCATAATACCATCCCCTCTTTCATGTAAAAACATAAGTTGATGGGACCCAAGAGAAATGATTTATAACTCCACTGACTAGCAGTGTTCTCAAACAATGTGGCCGATCAGAAACAAGAAGAATCATATCACTGCACAAGAAATATTTCTATCCATGCAGAAAGAGTTAAAATCATCATTTATTGTAAAGGTAGAAAATGCTATTCATAAAAATCACCCAACTAATGACCTGTCTAAATTAATAGGCGTTTCAACTCAAAGAAATTATTCCATCTATAAAGAGATCACCATGCCAGCCAAGTGCTAGCATGCCCTTTTTCAATTTAGAAAAAAATGGTTTTTCCATTGCAATGTAGTTTTGCGAGAATTCACTATTATCACACCACTGAATATATTCAACATGGTCGTTGGAAAATAATTTTTCCTCCATGGTTAAAAAACTATTAAACAAACTAATGAAATTTAATAATGTAGTCCAAGAAACTTATCTTTTAGCTCTTTAGCCACAACAATGAGGTAGGCTAAAGAAGAAACATTAGGTCATAGAGGCCATGATCCAAATGGTTGCACATGGACTAAGATTGAAAGAGCCTATGATGAACAAGATAAATATGAAAACCACATTTGATGTGAACCAGTTCAATTGAAGTTGGGTAACATGTACAAAGAAAAGTTTGGGGAGAGCAATTAATCTCCATTTTGATGTTGATTTAATTGTTTTTGTTTAGTTCATATTTATGCTAAATATGATTTTTTTGTGCTTTAGTGGCGATTGTAAAACACCCTACCAATTAATGAAAAAGAGATCCATACGAGGCTAGACATAAGTAATTGCCAAGTTTCATAAAAAATGAGCATGATGTCTCATTTATAGAATATGAGAGAGCAGAGAATAAATTCATGGGGATAAAGTGTGGCTTAAAAAAACTGCACAGGAAAATATCATCATCAGGACAAAGCTACAGGCATGATAAAAATTTTCTCCACAAAAGCTGATGCAGTTTGCTCGAATAAGTGAAAATTAAAATATAGAACAGAATCAATTTCATCTTATAGACGAAAAAGAGACAACTACTATAGATCAGTGTGAAAAGTAAAAGTTCAGCAGAACACTTTAATTAAGTAGGTGGACAGCCTACAAGTATATCAGCAGCAAGTAGCCCAGTTGCAGATTGTGTTTGTTGGCAAGCACATACACTTTACATATGTTACAAACTAGGTACATATTTTACAAACTAGGCCTACATGCTAGGTCTTCCCATGACTTGAAATATGCCATCTTGCAGTTGTATCCAGGATGGAGAATAGAAATTAGATTGATATTCTTCCTATATACATATGTTTCCCTATTGTTTTCTCTTGATTTTTCTTCCCTCCCTTGCTGACCAGACGGTGTTTTACTGTACATTTTTCACACCTCCAAATTATCCAACGGTTTATGCTCCATGTGTGAGGACAACCCTGACAATTAATGCAAAAGGCTTAAAGGTCAGAAGCCCAGCAGTCACCTACAACCGCAACTGCTGCTTGCACCATGATGTTGGTAATGATTACTTTCATCCTCATGGATGTATTTGCTCAAACATTATCAACATATCCTTGGATACTCAAGGGGCAGATTACTAGAATAAATAGAAGATTTAAGAAACCAATTCTTACTTTAGAATTATGTTTTTTGCTTCTTTACCAAATGAATTTCAGTCACCAAGAACACATCAAAATATGCATTGGTAAAAAACTGGGACTAAGGAAGGAAAGTTATAGTTTTGGAACAGCTATAACATACTAAAAGTAAAATTCAATATAACTGTGTTGAACTTAATTCTGCAGGTCGCAAGGACCCTCAATAGTTTAATGACAATCGATGAACATGCTTTAGCAATATTTTTTTTCAGATATTTTTTTACCTCCACTAAATTTCTCAATAGGGAATAAAAGCTAATTTCCCAATAGGAATATGCAAATCTAGCAACAATCACTAGTAATCAGAGGTTCAGAATCTGTAACATGGATACAAAATAAAACAAATATGAATCAGAAAAACTAGTTTTCTATAACTGGAGGCATGTAAGAGAGATAAAGGTAAATGCATAATGAAGTTATGACAAATCTGAATAGAAGAGTAAAGTAGCGACACTACAACAACAACAACAACAACCAAGCCTTATCCCACTATGTGGGGAGTAAAGTAGCGACACTGAAGAAAAAAAAAAAAATATATATATATTTGGAGACAAAATCCAGTTAAACCAAAAAAGGAAGACTTAATCCCAAACGTGGACTTATTCAAAATGTAGCTTTCACTTTTATTAAAACAAAAAATTAAAAATAATCTATAGAGAAATCAACATTAAATGAAACGTGGCTTTCACTTTAATGATATAAAGATATATTAAAATCAAGAGCAGAATCAAATTAAAACATGCATTGAAAAATTACCTTAATAGGAAATGTGCCTTGAGGCAGCTTTGTGGTCAAAAGCTCCCTGAGCCTCCTCACTGCCTTGACCTTGTTAGCTAAGACATCAAGTAGAGGAAGTAGCTCATCTGTTTTCAAAGGGAAATCACGAGTCAACCACAAAATTGGTCTCAAACCCTTCTTGAATTCACTTTCATGTTTGCTAGACTCGTTGTGACCATTCTTCTTAGTGCCTTTTTCTTTCCCCTTCGAAGCATCTCCTGTATCCTTTGCTAATTTGGTTTTGTGATGTCCATTCTCTGGAGACTTTGAATTTCTATTTTTTAGGTCAGCTGTATCCTCAGCGCCATCATTCTTTGATGTCGTTTTGTTACTCCATACTGACCGATTTTTCTTCTCCTTGGTAACACCACTTGACTCAGCATGTACTAGTTTGCCATGTGACCCATTATTTCCTTCCAATTTATCAAAACCCTGAGAATTATTCATCCGAAGTGCTGAATCCAACTGCATCCTCTCCTCTGGTGTTAATATCTCATTGAGCTCTCCATCAACATCTGCACCATTGACCCTCCTTTCATGGTCCATGGTGAATAACTCCTCATCGGTCATAGCACCAGGGACCCTTCTTGACTTCACACTTACCATCACATTAAGCATATCATAGACCTTTGTTTTCCAACTCCCAACCATTTCAGTTTTCTCATGTCGCCGCCAACTGAGATGAGGAATGAGCTCAGCTTGTGTTACTTCAATCCCTGGCCTGTACATATTCGTCTTAGACATCAAAGCAACCTCATGAGCCACCTCTTTTTCTGAGGGCTTGGCTCCAGCTCCTTCAAGTGCATTTGTGATCTCTTTCTCCTTATGAGCAAGCACAATTAGCGACCCAGCAGGCAGCTGTGGATGCCCATTCTCAGCAGGAGCACCCTGACCAAGGAAGAGGACCGTCTGATCAGCACGCTGGATTCGGAATCCATCAAACCCTGCCAATGTCATATCAGCTCTGAGATTTGGACCTCGCTTCCATATTCGATAAGTATCAGATGGTGCAATCCTCCCAATAAATGGGATCACTGAGCTCTCAAAGTTGAATGTGATCTCCATATAGAAATCCTGGATCCGTGCAATGGATGAAACAATGCGAGGGAGTCGACGGCACCACTTAGCCCATGCAAGGGGTTGGTAGTGCCGAGCAATAATCATGGCAATAGAATCTTGGCGGGTGCAAATAGCCTCCTGGAGCGCAGACCAGCCATTCTCGTTCTGAAGAGACCAATCTACACCAGCTGACATGAGAATCTCAGCGGAGATAGGGTCTCGAAGCCGAACAGCAAGGTGAAGAGGGGTCTCCCGATGGGGAACATCGCGGCGATCAATGACCGCAGAGACTGCATCAGCTGTGAGTTCGCCAGCAAGGGATTCCTCCTCAGTGGTGACCTCCCCAGCCTTGGGGAGGTCAGGGAGTTCAGCGACGATCCGTTTGAGGCCAACGTGGTCTCTTCGTAATACGGCAAGATGGGGCGGGCTGTGACTGTACATGGACGGATCCTCCATCCCAAAATTTCCCTCCCTCTCTCTCCTCCCCTGCCCTACGACCAGAAGCAACTAATAGACCATAACAAACCAACTAGTTCAGGGAAGCTGAAAGACCAAATTTTGGAAGCAAAATCGCTCATTCTGCGGTCCAAATCGACAAATCCATTATTTTATTTTTAAAAGAAGAAGAATGTGAATCGTAAAACAAGAAGAAGAAGAATGTGAACCCTAAACCATAACAAACCAACAAGTTCAAGGAAGGTGAAAGACTAAATTTTGGAAGCAAAATCGCTCATTCTGCGGTCCAAATCAACAAATCCATTATTATTATTTTTTTATAAAAGAAGAAGAATGTGAACACAGATCGAAGCTGTTGTACCTCTCGCCTTCGCAGGATTCTACTACGCCATCCCGAAGAGAGAGAATCACATCCAGCACCGCAACTGGACGACGGGAGCAAGCAATGCGAGCAAATCTCCGGCGATCTGTAAGGACGGGAAGAAGAAAACTCCCCCGACAGATGTGGGCATGGCTCAAGGAACAAGACCCAGCCCGCCTCCTTCGGGAAGGGAGATCTGCGATGATTGCGACAAATAGATCCACAGCCGGAGAAGAAATCGGAGGGTATTTGAGCCGGAGGAGGGGAGGGAGGTGCGCGAGAGAGAGAAGAAGAAGAAGAAGGGAGAGGAGGAGGAGGAGGAGGAGGAGGAGGAAGGAGGAGATTTATTTTGCGAGGGAATCACGAGAATTAATTACCATTTCCTTTTTCTGGTACTGTGACGGGACCCACGTTCAAGACCCAACGGTGGACTGTGACGTGCATTTGCTAAAATTGGTACGGACTGAAATGGGCCCAAGATGGATGGGGGAGCGAAATAAGAATTGAAATGAGATAAAAAGGAATAATAATAAATTCAATATGTTTGGTATTTGATTGTAATAATAGAATAATGTAATTAATTTCTTGTAGTTAACTCCAAATATTTTATATGTTTTAGTTGCACTTGATCATTGCCTCAAGTGTGTCAGCCACGATAATATGTTGAGGTGATTTTTTTTGGCCATAAATTTTTTTATTAATTATCAAAATAAATCAAAAAATACAAATAAATTTTAACAAATAATTTAACATAAATTTTTTAAATTTCCTAAATATAATATATCTTAAATAAAATTTGAACCATTATTACTTATGAAATCCCTTTGGCCTTTTTACTATCGCAGTATAGATCAGAGAACTATATAGAAGGCAGCAAACATGTAAAGACATTCCTAATTATTAAATTATCTAAAAGGATATGTTTTCATATTTTTATTATAATATAAAAAATAATTAATTTAATTTGTTTAAAAAGTTTATACATAAAATTTTTTATAAAAAAATTATTACTAACTTGATTAAAATTATTTAAAATTAATCCAACTAACTTCAATATAATTAAAATTATCATAATATTATTATAACAACTATTTAACGATTACTATAATATTATAATGATCAATAATTAATGTAATAATTACTTCAATATAATAATAACCAATTAATAATTATTACAATATTATAACAATCATTGATTAATTATTATAAATTTTAACAATAGTATTATGATCACTTGAACATGTTAAAATGATTTTAATAAATTATTTAAAAAATTATATAAAAATACTCTCTCTATTTATATTTTAAACAGAATTGAATCACTTTATTTTAAAAGTTGCAGAAACTCAACAGAGTTGAAATAAAATTTTTGAAATGAGAAATATTATAAGACATTGTTTTGATTTTTTTTAAAAAAAAAAAATACTCTTTTGACGAATGTGATAATTAAGAGCATCTTTTTAATTTTTATTCGCTGCAATATATAAATTTAAAGTAAATTATTTTTTACTTTAATTTATCAAAAATACTTTACATGAACATTTTTATAAAAACAATTCTTTATAAATTTGATCAAATTCATTCAACATAATTAAAATCAGCATAAAACTATTTAACAACCGTTAAAATTAAATGATGGCTACACTAAAATAACAATTATTAAATGGCTTTAGTTAAAATAACTCCAAGGTGAAAATAGGTAAAGTGCTTCAAAAGAAATTTAATCAAAATAACTCAAACTCAGAGGTGAAACTATTTTAGGTAAAACAGTTTGAAGTGGAGCACATAAAGTATATTTTTTTAAAAAAATAAAGTGCTCATTTAATCATAATGATTATAAAAGAAGTTATTTTAATTTTCTGCCAAAAAGAAATTTGTTTTCAAATGATCATAATCTGAAAAAGATGGTATTAAAATTGTTTATCAAATCATCATAAATTTTAATATAAAAAAATTCTTTATCTAAATGATTCCAAATAATGTTTTTTTCGGGAATTATCCAGTGAGGTTTTATCAGCAAGCATTCTAAGAAATAACAATAATAAAGATCATAAGACTCCTCTTACAATAAAATGATTTGATCCAAATTAAAATAATTTTAACTAAATTAAAAATAAAATATAATAATAATTTATTAAAAAATAATTTTACTGATTTATAAGAATTTTAACCAAAAAACTACGGCACTAAAATAAGAATATTTTAAAAATAAAAAATAAAATGAGATTTTCTTTTAATATTTTTTAAAATGGTAGATCTGAATAATAATAATAATAATAAATGACACCCATTTGATTTTTACCAAAACAAAAATAGGAAATTAAAAACAAGGGAGGTTTCACATTTACCCTTACAAATTGACAAGCCACAAGAATCTCCTGTGAGAAAGTTCACTGTCTTCATTTGATCAGTTCCCTGGGTACAAAATAAACATTGAGTCAGCAACTACAGATGCAGTGACTTGTACAGACAGAGAGAGAGAGAGAGCAAGAGAACAAATTCAGTAGTTAAAGTTCTACAGCCAAAAAGGAGCTAATCTTGGATCTGTGCGTTTAGGCAAGCCACTTCTAGCGCCTAAAGCTCGGCACCCAGTAGCAGCCTGCAGTGAAAATACACGAGAGATATATTCTGCAAATAAATAGCATTTTGTATCGAAATTAACTTAGATGATACTAATAAACTTAAACAAGAAGACAAGCTACTGATAATTTGAAATTTGATGAATGTTTAGTCATCAATCTGTTTCAGAAAGTAAGTTTGATAAATAGAAGTGTTATAACTTATATAAGAGGATATCTTTGTGCAATGAGTTGAGAGGGTCCTAGATTGGTGAAATAAATAGCATTTTGTATCAAAATTTTATCGAAATTGACTTGGATGATACTAATAAACTTAAACGAAAAGACAAGCTACTGATAATTTGAAATTTGATGAATTTTTAATCATCGATCTGTTTCGGAAAATAAGTTGATAAATAGTAAGTATTATAAGAGGGTCCTAGATTGGTTTTTTTTTTATGAGAGTTATATTGTCGGAAGTAGTGCCGAAAAATGAGAAGCATGAGGTTTATACCACTAGCGAGGCGAAAGGAAGCATCTTCTCGGGCGACATGCTGGCACATATGGCTAAAAGGAAAACAAAAGAGGCAGTCAGATGTGGGAATAGAAAACCCTAAATAGCCAAATGCAGAAATGTGAGATATACCAAACTCAAGTGTAGATTTAGAACCTAAATTCAGTTTACTCAAAAGGGAAAAAAAGGTCTCATGTGATTTAGTTGTTGGAAGCCTACTTTTCTATTGATCACTTGATGATCTATTTTTGGCTGCATGTTAGCATTTGGATTTTAGCAGCAGAAATGCATGTTTGTTCGAACAAATTCGCTCTCTATAAAAGTAGCGCTAGAACTATAATCACCTACCAAGAAAGAATAGAAGGATAAGATAGTATGTTAGAAATTCGTGTGACCGATATGCATATGCTATCAATAGGTGTACAAACCATAAAGAACTGCTCCGATAAATGCATCCCCAGCACCAGTGGTGTCGACCAGCTCTGATGGAGGGATGACTTCTGCTTTTCCTAGAAGCAACCTCCCACTTACTGCACCAATTCCATTGGCGCTAATTCTCAAGCTAGACTGCAAATGGAAATCACTTGATATCAGAAATAAAATGATAGTTTCTAAGTTTAAAAGCAATACTTAACAATAATCAAGGATGAACCAAAGTCATCTTGTTTGGAAGATCAACAAATTGTCTCCGTTTGTAGGATCAAGCAATAAGAGCTAAAATTAAAACATCATCAGGTAGCATTGTTATTCAGATTATAAACCCTGGCAATTTTCAGGAGTGTAACGAAAAGCCATTTAGAAAACTAGATAATCAAACAACAAAGTTGTTAACTGGAGGTAGCAACTGAGAAATCAATACTGGAGTGGAACAGCAATTGATTTACCTATTTATGTCATGGAAAGTTATTAATACCAAGTTCCAACTCTCAAACAAGACAGAGAGAAAATTAAAGAAAAACCTCTACTATAAGAAAACACCTTTGATGTTATGCATGTTGGGAGAAGAGAACTTTCATCGATGCTGGTCTTTAGTGATTCCAGTAAACTTTCAACTTCTACTTCCTCTTGCCCAGAAGCTTCTGTGCAAATCATAAAAAAGCATAGGAAAACAAAGAATCTCTTCTGTATAATAATGATCAATGTTAACATGGCTATTAGTTTGTTCAAACTGTTAAATGAAACTACTACTCATGTTTATGTACTTACCATTTGTACTTCTGTCGAGCATTATACAACCCTTCTCTCCAAGGGTCACAATCACAAATTTCAGATTAGGCAATCTTAGAAGCATGGATATCAATGCACTTGAAGTAGATGGGGCATTTGTCCATGTCTGTAACAGAAACCATACTACTGCAAAGAGTTACTATTATTATAGTTGCAATGCAAAAGCAATTTTTAAACTGTAATGTAGTTGAACAGTTTGTGCACATATAAAAGTCTCATGAATTTTCCATATGTAACAGGAGACCAACAACGTTGCATAACTTTAAAAAAAATATAATTATATGGAAGACAGTCGAGTGACAGCAGAGTTTGCAATTATGATAACAGAGTTCCCAGTCCAAGATACCCTTTGAAGTGCATGCCCAACATAGTTGAGCAGATCAAACAGGAATTCAAGAAAGGAAGTTGTACTAATCAAACAAATTAGTCTCCAATTGAACAACTAGAGGTTGACAACATCAAAAAGCCCATGTAATACAAACAATGACAAAGTAGATCTTCAACTAAGGTAGGGCTCCATGTTTGAGATATCATATTGTGTCGAGCAAAACAGTCAAAACATATCATTCCGATAAATTATCAAAATTCGATACTTTTCGGCATAGGCAATGTCTCCCATGTCAATAATGTCAATGAGTATTAATTTATACACCTTTTGACATGCTACAACACAGGTTAAGATGAATTGGAATAATGTTTTTTATTTTTTTTTAGCTCGTCTCCGTTCAAAATAATGTCAAAATTGAATGTTCCATATAAAAAACAAAGTTTAAACTTAAGTATATAGTTGTCTTTTTCTCCCTTCATTTTCTTCCTCCTCCTACCTCCAATTCGCCACTGACATCGTACATCAAAATGTCAACACGATAGTGAAATAGTATACTTTTAGTCAAAGACTGAAACTTTGACACGGTTAGAAATTTTGAACATTGTTTCCATCCTAATGCAAAATCAACCATTAGTTTAGGTACACAATTTCAAAAAAAAAATAGAATAAATTTCACAAATCATATATATACTAGTTTATGATAAAATATTTTTGTTCAGATCGAGTAAATAAAACAATTAAGTGCTTCAATCAAGTTCAGCAGTAAATTTTTTAGAAGTAGCAAGCAAAAAGTTAACTAGAAGATCCAATCTACATTTTTAACTAAAAATATTTTTTTCATTAATTTTCAATTCTACTCTTTTTTTCTTCCCTTCTATTTCTCACTCTCTTCTCCTTTACACCCCGGAGGCACCCCGGAGGCATTGTCACTTATGATAATAACACTGTTGCAAATGAAGACAAACACACCATCACAATCCTTTCGCTCACTTTCTTCTTCCTTCATCTCTGCCCCCCTTCTACCTCCCTTTTATCTTTCTTCTCCTCTCTCACTCCCTCCTCTCTCTTTCTTGCAGGGTATTGTCACCTCTGACAATATATTATTGTCAACCAACTACTCTCCTCCTACGACCTCCTTTCTTCTTTTGCCTTTTCTCTTCTTCAATTTTTTTCTTTCTCCCTCTTTTCCTTCCCCCAAGGAAATTATTGTTGCTAGCAGTAGTGACATGCATTGACCTTCTTTTCTCCTCCTCTCTCTTTTCTCCACCTCTTTCTTGATCTCCACCTATTTATTCTTCCTCCCTCTTTTATCTTTCTCTTTGATTCTTTATGTTTCCTCTCTCCTCCTTTTGCTCGCGTCAGTCTACACCAACAAAGAGGATACATGAAAGGAAGAAGAAAGGAACCAGAGAGAAGGAAGAAAAAAAAGAGAGAAAATTATGCATAGCTTGTGTGGCATAAATCACCAAAAATTTTGTGGCGGAAGTTTATCCATTAGTATCATAGCACAGGTGGTAGTAATGTAGCACCAGTAATGAAGGGAACAAGAGCATGGTTTGAGAAAGTAAAATAACCTGCAAAATTAGGTGATGTATTTGTTTGAACTGCTATAGCATAATTGGAAGATGCATTTTCCTAAATACTAGGCCAGAAAGCTTGTATTAAAGAAATATGCTTGCCTGGGGAAACTTTTCAGAGCAAACAACATAAGTTGCCAAATTAAGTAGATCATCTAATCCCTCTCTTGGTCTTTCTGCGTCTATTAACATTGAAATTTTCCTTCTATTTGCCTGTGCTGAAGTCATAGGCAGTGATTAAATGCAATGCATTCCAGAAACATTCAATTTAAACGAGCAGACACCCAGATTAAAATAGCACATTCCATAAACTAAACCAATAAGCAGGCATAAAATGATAGACAAAGACCAATATGTACGTGCATATGGACATATCCACGCCCCTTGTGTGAATATCCACATATATACACATGTAACATGTTCACACAACACTTTATAGTCTTAACACCAAAAGTATCATAAATGCATAAAAATAACTCTTAGATTGACTTTATACTGCCAATGAAGTAGGAATGTAGTTAGAGGTTGATTATCTGTTTAGATTATTTAGTAATTGGTCTAGTGTTAGCGCGCTTATTTGGTGGTCTTATTCCATTGTTTATAGTAATGGTTTTTGTCTAATGCCTTTGTGCTGAATGGTTTTGGTAATGGATTGATTTAATCCAGATGTTGTAAGGCTATTCAAATCTCAGAACTTTGAAATTGGAAACTTTGCGAGTATAGTAAACAGTTGAACTGGAAAGATCATCTAAATTACAAATATGCAATAGTAACTGGAAAGATGGTCATTAATTTGGAATAGTTGGACTAGTAAATAAGATAATCCTACCTGCACCTATCCACTGAACAACTAATATCTAATAGATATTTGGCAAGTGTCAGTATAGAGTTATTCAAATTCAATCAGAGAAAACAATTCAGCATCTGGATTAAATTTCTATCCTAGTGATCAGCTTGGAAAGGGCATGAAGAGTGACTTGAAGATCCATTACCAATTCAAACTTTTTTTTTCATATTTGCAAGAGATTATTTTTTTAGATCATGCTGATATACTTGGTAGAGCAATATGAACTATGAAGTGTACAATACGATCATGGTTACCTCTTGGGCAACAACTAAAGCAGTTTCCCATAACCTCCCATCAAAGTACACAAGGTTTGCACCATCCAATGCAGATGATAAATTAGCATGTGTAAGCTCTTCTGGAACCATTGGAGGATTTCCAGGAGTATGAATACACGTACGAGTTTTCCTGGAAACACGACAACCAATTAGCTACTGGGAAATTAGCTAACTCCTTGAGTACTATTACAAAGATGATAAGTCAATCTAACACAGTCTATCAGGGAAAACCAAGAAAGAAATGGCATCAAAACATCAAGATGATAGCACACCATCCTATCTAAAACAATAACATAATCACATATTTACAGATGCGAACCATAAGTTTGGCAGCAGGATTCTGGTCAAAGTAAAGCTTATATCTACTTGTCTGACTGGCATCAAAATCATGGCTTAAAATTGTAACAACTTAATTAGTGAGGCACCAATATAATTGCTGGATTTACAGAACAGTATCCACAACAAAGAATTTAAACTGATGTTCACCAATTAGGTGTTTAGAAAACATGAATTTTCCATCTTTTACCAATCCAGCTTTTGAATGGTTCTTGGTGTAGACTATAATGTTAAACATGTAAAGTTAATGTATACACCCAGTGTTACTAATCATGGAACTGAGTGGATAACTGTAAAGTTAGTTATTTACAATAAAGAACGGTAGACTTTACTCCCTCAAATATCAAACATAAAAAAGAACTGCTGATAAAGAAATTTCATACGTTTGGTTGTCAACTATTACATAGGTGAATGGAGAATTTCCTTCCTTTCCAACCTGAATAATAAGGACAAAGATAACAAGGTATCAATAATGGTTCCGCCCATCTTTAAAAGAGGGAAGAAAATAGCAAAGATCATAAACATAGATGCTTGATCAATTTGTGTAATAGAAGTAAATGAAGAAGGCATAATTACACACCACCATAAAGGAAGTATCTACTCCATCTGCTTCAAGCTCCTCAAGCATACTCCTCCCTTGAGTGTCATCAGCTACCTTAGGACGATCAGAAAATGGAGATGAGAGTTAGGAGTTAAGAAGATAATTTAGCCTAAACTCTAAAATACCTTTGAGAGTTATAATAATAACTAATTATTTCTCTTAAAACCAGTTATTCCACCTAATGATCTAGAATTCATGAAAACACTTAAAATTAACAACTAAAAAATAAGGCTAATACTTAAGATACTTTGATAAGATTGAAGAGAAGCATCTCCAAGTTTGAGCCCTTAGACTGACATTACTTATTGGTATACAATGACACAAGAATAGATCAAAGAGGTTTGCAGATGAAAACAAAACCATAACAATCCAATTTAACTCCATCTCCAATAGATGCCAAACACACCTAATAACTAAATCACAATTTAAGCCATAACCATTAAGCGATTTTACATGCCAAAGAGGAACTCCAAAACTTTCTAAAATGCAAGTAAAAAATAACAATGACTAAAAAAGGGTAACTCAGTGCACGAAGCTCCCGCCAATGTGGGGAAGGGTCTATTGCATGCATTCTTAGCCTTGCAAGAGAACCAAATAATAATACAGAAAGTTTGATGCATAATATAAAACCGGATCAACCCTACAACTTGCACAAAGCTCCTGCAAATGTGGGGTCCCGGGAAGGGTCTATTGTATGCAGTCTTACCCTGTATTGCAAGATAACCAAATAATAATTCAGAAAGTTTGATGCATAATATAAAATCGTTTCAACCCTAGGACTTGCTAAAGAAGCAGCATCCCTCTCCTTTTCTTACATGACATAGGGTAACACGGAGTAGGTTAATAGATTCTAGACACACATCAACACTTACACATGCGGAGGAGAGACAAGAATAATGGAAAAACATGTCACCATATAATGTGCTAGTCTCGTCAGCCATGAAGAGCAAGTAGATGTTGTTTCAAATATCTTCCTATACCTAATTACCATTGTTTCCTTGAGACACTGAAAGGAGAGGGAAATGAGTGAAGCCGAACCAACCTTGTGTTGTTTAAGTTTGTTTGATAAAGTAACCAAACTAGGCCAAGTTGAATTTAAAATTAACCAGGCTATTGAAATGATTGTTCAAGCTTTGTTTCTTCTTCTTTTTTTAGCTTGAGCTAGGTTCAAGTTTGGTTTGAGCTTGATTCGTTTAGATGTTATCGAGCTTTTAATTCGAACTTGTTTGAATGTTTAAATTTTTTTACATTTTTAAGCATATTTAGTTGGTTAGTGAGCTTAATATTTGTTTTGAGAGTTTTTTGGTTTATTTATAAGTTTGGTAAGAATTTTATTCATAGACATTGTTCACGAACAATTCACAATCTTTGTTCACAAACATTAACGAGTTGAACACATATGTATTAAAACTTGTTCATTTAGTTTAATGAGTTGTTCAAGCTTGTTAGTTTAATTGTCTTTGTATATACTGAACAAATATATACAAGCTCTTACCAAACCGAACATCAAGTTTACTTGCAAACGTTTAGTTCATGTATAACCCTAGCCTAAAATAAAGACAACTTATATTCTAGTGACTATGAGTCTGAGTCTTGAAAAGAATTGACTAGCTACTAGTTTGTATTTTAGTATGCAATTTCAACGGTGATTTGAAAGATCTATAAGCCAACCAGAATTGCTCTATAATTTTCATAGAAAAATTAGTATTTTTTTTAAATGATTTAAAATGGGAAATGTTATGTTGAAATGGATAAAGTTGCGAACTGGAAAGGCTCACATCACTTCCCAATAATATATGGTCCTTGAAAGCTAAGTCCTTCGAGCTTGAGGGGTTAGACTGTGTTGGAAAATCCCTGAATTTTTCACTTTTCTTTTATATTTCACATGGTGAAGAAGAATGTTGATGATATTTGCTAGGCAATTAATAATTTAATATCTAGAATATAAATTAGGTGTTTTCCAAACAGTTATAGCTCTAATAATCTTAATATAGTAATAAAGCACAGGTCAAGCATTAAAAATCCTCACCTTTCATATTATTTCAACTCATTTGACAATGTCTTCGTTCCATATTACTCTGTGTTTGAACTTTCAAATGTCAAGTCTATTTGTACTCAGACAGATAGTGAGAGAGATTACAGGCTACAGATAAATAAACTGTCATTCCTCGTCTTAACTTTTAGCCTGGGCAATCCAATTAATAACATGATAGCATGGCATAGATCAATAGTTCAAATTCTAGCTATCCCCAGTTATTTCACCTGTTTGATGGTTTGTCTTTCCACTTTTAGATTGCACCGCTCTTTTCTCCGAGTTACAGGTATAGATTATAACATATGACTAGCACATCGGAGGGAGAGAATTCTGTATATTACAGTTTAAGCATTTAGGCAGAATACTCATCCAAATCATGGTTGACAAGATTTTATGAAACTAATCATTCAGGCCCAATTTGTAAATGCCAAGAATTGATTGATAGCTAGAGAGCTCTCAATCTTTGATTAGCACAGAAATATATAGTTAAATATCTTGAAAATTTTCTTTGTGATGTCCCCTTATTTGTTAACACTTCCTATAGTCATAAAAAAAAGTAGTTTAGAGATCTAATCATGCTATCAGTGAAATGGTTGCCCTTTGTGTAGAGCTATGCATAGTCTTAATTGTCTAGTTGTGCAAACAAAGAAAAAGAGACTAAAATTACTAAAAAGTATTTGTTAAAAGTCCCAAAAAGAATACACAAAGTAACACACAATCCTTGAAAAGTATGTGAATCTTTTGGGTGAGAAAGATGTGAACTATGCAGTGACAGAGATCGCTTGAGGCATTTCTAAAATGACTAAAAAAAATTGGTTGCCAAAAACTAGTGGATTGATGTCCATTATAGTACATTGCAGGAATGATGGGCACAAGAAGATGGGTTATCAAATATTATATATACAATGTATCTGATATAAGTATTAGATGAACAGGGTCATTAGTTTAACGAGTTCAGTCTCTCATTTGCAGTTTTAAATTTAAAATTTTACTATGAGTCGATTATATACAATGGTAATCTCAATTACGAAAGCAATGCAATATATTTCTTATCCCCAAATTTACATGGTATATAATTCAAAATCCCTTTTCTATGGTTAAGGTTTTCCAAAACGATGCATTTCCCTTGGAAGGAGGCCGTTAGCCTCACCCTCTCAATCATCTCTTTCTATCTCTCTATCCTCTCTTTCTCTCCTCATATTTTCCCAACCACAACTTGCTCGCTCATGTTAACTATTGCCCCTTTGCCATAGACAACAAGTGTTGCCGCTAGCTAGGACACACCTAAATTTGCTCCTGATGATCTTTTGTGAGCAACTTCAACATGAATAGCAAGGCAACAACCACTACAGGACCTTCCCTCCTCTTGCATCTACAATGACTCTAATCCCTTTGTATTCTCTTGCTTGCTTACAATGGTGGAAGATGTCAGGGACCACTGCCATCTCCTTTGTGGTCTCCATCGTTCCCTACCCACTACAACTCTAGCCCTTCTTCCTCTTGAGACCTTACCAAAAAAGGTCGTTACACCTAACCGCAACCACTTCACAACCTCATCTTGACACAGCACTAGGTTGTGGAAAGAGACAAACACAAAGTACCAAACTTCCACAATGATAAATTTATCAAAAGAAAATATGATTAAATCAAAGATAAATTACAAGGGAAAGTTGGATCTTTTAGAGGCCTCGACCCAACTAAAATTGGAAATAAAATTAACCATGTGGCGTAAAAAATATCAACTTATCAAAAAAGACTGGATAACTTAGGAAAAATACTAAATATGATTTGTAAATATAAAATTCTAAAAATAAATCTAGATGCCTAAAAAACTTTTCCTGATTTGAAGAAACTATGAGAGACTACCAAATACCTCTAAACAAATTAAAAATGTGATTTAATTTCAAATTTGGATCATTCTCCCCCACCAAGAACTCGATGCTATCAAATGCAGAGATTAGAGATGCAATCAAGATTTGCATTGCCATGAATAAGTACACAGTAGGTTACTTTAAGGCACATCTTACGGAGAAAGTCCAATCACTTATAGTAGTGAATCAAATAAGTTAGGAACGAGCTGTCAAAGTTCATACTATGTGATCCAAGCATCATTAATGTCTGAAAGCCCATTGCCATGAACTAGGTATCTTCGGGTACTTCCATGCAGGGCTATTAGTATATGAGAATCCACGATGCTTTCAATTTGAGGAGCCAACAACATCATAGAAGGATTTGCAAGTACTAGAGCTATAGGTGTACAATCTACGGATAAACCAACAAACAACGAAGGAGACTTGAATGTCCGGTAATATGTCCTCTAAATAGAAAATTTTACCAATGTTTAAATCAATAGGTAGGCTAATATCATAAGCATTAGCATTAATCTTACTCATAATATGGAAACACTAGAGGATAGAGGATGAAGTTTCTTAAAGGAATTTTTAGAAAAATGTTAGAGTGAATGTGAATAAGAACATAGTTAGCTTCATTGCATTCTTTATATTTACAATGTACACCAGCATGCATTTTATAATTTTCATTACTCAAAGCAATTTCCCCCCTAACATTAGCATGACAAACCTATCATCACTCTCAAAAAGATTGGAGGTGGTAGATAAAGGAATTATGTTCATTGATTGATGAGCTTTAGATCCATGTACAATTTTGAATAAATATTTACCCATGGAACGATTTAAGGAGCTGTTATCGGCAAGCTCAATAATTGGCAAGACAAAATCCCAAACTTAGCCCTCAAGTTTATCTTCAAGTGATGTATATTACAATAGATATTTGTAGATATTTGCTAATCTTTGTCCCAGAACCTTTCTTTTTTGAACATCTCACCTTCCTTCAAAATTCCACCAAAACATACCTAATTAGCTTTTTAAATAGGATGAATTATAGTGAATTAGTTTGTTTGGCCACTCTAACCATATTAAGACTATTAATCAAAGGGACCAACAAAGCAATTTCAGAATCTTCTAATATAACTATTGAAAATGGAGAATGGATGTGACAAAGCTTCATTAATTCATGGAACAACCAAAGGATTTTACAAGACTCAACCTACTCAACTATAGAAATATTAGCCAAAAATCAAATAACTCAATGCGACAAACCTTTGAAATTACCCTGGGTTTTAAACCCAACCGTGCGGCACAGGTCAAGGCATTCCCAGTATTTCCACCTCCTTCTACCTGAGCATTTAAATTGGAACCAAAACAAACTTCTTGAATATAGAATGAGCAACCAATTAAAATTTGAATTGTATTATTCTCAGATTCTAAGATAATTACATTCCATTTTTCTCAATGCTCTAGTAAAATTTTTAAAATGACATGGGTCAAGGATAGTGTCTTTTCATAATACAAGTAAAAAAGAAGCAAAAATGTCAGATTTTCAGGCTTAATCCAATTGAAAAAATTTCAATATAAGAAATTTAGCCCCTGCCTCAGGTCTCATTGTATAGCCTAAATTATCTGACTAGAGTACCATTAATAAGATTATAGAAGTAACACCATTGGTTGTTATTAATGGAAAAAAAAATGAACATCTCATTTGACATTCCAATTTTTTTGGCTTCTAGTAGTTCAAAAATCCTAAAAGAATCATATCAAAGTCTAGTTTTACTTACCCAAGCCAGTACATACCAGGAACATCTAGAGCAAAAGAGTTGGCCAAAACAGAATACTTAGTACAAATGTATTAAAATCCTATCTGGCTCAAAGGTTTCCAAGCTACCTCATATTAATTGAACTCTACCTAGAAATCTCATGACAGTTGCAAGGTTCATAGTGTTGCTCAGCAAAGTTCCAAGTTTCCAAGTGACCCAAAAGTCAAGAAAAGTCAAGCTTTTGGAAACGCATAATACTTCAATGTTCATCTTCTCCTTGGATAAAACTGACAACTCCTAATCAAAGAAGTTATGTGAATGTAAATACATTCATCCAATCAAGGAAAAGAAGAATCCTATCTAGTTCAAAGGTTTCCAAGCTACCTCATATTAATTAAACTCAACCTAGAAATCTTATGACAACTGCAAAGGTTCATAGTGTTCCTCAGCAAAATTCCAAGTTTCCAAGTGACCCAAAAGAAAAGAAAAGTGAAGCTTTTGGAAACGCATAATACTTCTATGCTCATGTCTGCGGACTGTGATGACCACCTGAGAATGTGAACAATGTTTAACAATGAGTTAGAATTGTCCCCTCATATTCATGCTTCTTCCTCACACTCTTCTCCTTGGACAAAACTGACAACTCCTAGTCAAAGAAGTTATGTCAATCTATCGAACAAAAATCCATTGACAAGCAAAACCAAAATATCCATCTTTTCAAATTTACACAGTCCAAAAACAAGACCAATGCACTTCACCTTGAGGCTGACGCTGCGGATCTTGTCATCAGGCTTGGGGAAGGCAGCCACCGTCGCCAGGAAATCCACCGACACGGCGCCACAACCCAACTAACACGGAAAATAGATTTTGTAATCCAGCAATCATGATTAGGCTGATGGAAGGGGGAAAAACATACCACGATTCCGTTGTCAGGAGGCGAAGGGATCCGCGAGGAAGAAGACATCTGCGCCCTATCAACGGCATACACACAAAAGAATAAAAAAACAAAAAATAAATGAAAACAAAAAATAAAACTATAGGAAGAACAGCCATGCCTCGAGAGAAGAGGGAGAAGGACAGGGGCGGGGCGGAGAGACTGCAAGGGGTTGAGGAAGGACGGCTTCATTGGGGTGGATGTCAGGGACGCAAATGTGGGCTTTGTGGTCGTTGGAGCTCAAAGATAAAGGATAGAGTGTGGGTTCGGATCGGAAAACGAGGGGTCTGAATCCGATTCAGATCGTGGCGGAAAGCGAGAAGATGATCCAGTGATCATGCGAGGAGACTAAAGCCTACAAAAATTAAAAAAGATCGATTGAACGGAAGAAAGGAGGTGATTTGTACCTGAAGTCGAACGCCGTCCCCCGGATATCGAACCAGACTTCGCCGAGGCCGGCCGGTAGCGTCGACAGTGATTGAATAGCTGACTACTTGTTTCCCCGACGACTCCGCCGTACTAATGGTCTGTTTACTTTGGAGAGCAGCGGAAAGGAAACTAAGGAAAAGTTTTCACTGTTTACTTCATAAAAATTTTAAATCGAAGGAAAAACTTAATTAATCAGCGAAAATAAAATTATAAACTAGCTAAATTCTATGATATTTAAATTTATGTGATAAAATAATTAAATTAAATTAAATTAAATTAAATTAAGTCATTGAAATAATTATTCAAGTGTATTTAGTTTTTTTGTAAGAGCTTGATTCAAGATTGGTTTGAACTTGACTCTTTAATAAATTCTCAATTAAAATTTATTTGATTATTTATAAATTTTATATTTTATATTTTATATTTATTTGATTAATTATTGAGTTTGATAATATAATTTATTTGTTTATTTTTTTTTATTTAATATATTAATAAGAGTTTTATTAATGAACTTTGCTCACTAACAATTAATGATTTCTATTCATGAAAAAAAAACATGATAAACAATTTTTATTCAGGAACATTAATAAGCATATGTGTTCAAATTTATTTATTTAGTTTAATGAGTTATTCAAGCTTGTTCATTTAATTGATATTAAATGCACATAAATAAGCTTTTATTATGTCGAATACCAGATTTGTTCGCGAATGTTTGTTCATTTACAACCCAAAGCAAATGATTTTTAAGCCAAAATCGATCACCGCCAAAACAGACGGAAAGAAAATGAAAAATAAAAATTTAAATGACATAGATACCCACATATACCTTAAACGAGCCAAGTCGCTTGTGAGTTATTCGAGTCTCAGTTTGAAAAAAAAAATTGTTCGAATTCGTTCGATTAAGTTAACGAGCCGAGCTCAAACCTGATTTCAAGCTTGAAAATAACATCGAGTCAAGCTCAAGTTTAACAGTATTTGGTTCATGAACTCGCGAACATATTTGTTTAGAGGCTCGCGAATGCGTTCGTTAAAAGGCTCTCGAACGTGTTCGTAAAGAGGCTCGCGAACGTGTTTATTAATAGACTCGTTTATCTTATTATATATATATAAATAAATAAATATCACAAGAAATATAAATATAATAATATTTTATTAATTATTATGACTAACTATTTTAAACGAGTTCGAATTAAGCTCGTTTAATTTTTAAACGAATTTTTTTCAAACTGAGCTTAAGTCGGTTATGAGCTTTTTAATTTCATTACGAGTCAAGCTCAAACTTACGAATTAAAGCTCGAATCGAACTCGAGCCAAGCTCGAGCTTAAAAAAAATAAATCAAATTCGAACTTGAGCCTTTTACTATTTAACTTAGCTCGATTCGATTATATCTCTAGGGATACCCCCCACACAACTTCCTCCCCATTTGATGACATTGTAGTCGTGCCTGCTCAACATCCTCCGGGCAGCAACGTGTGACAGCGTGGTCCTTTGGCATTTTGTGGCGGAGTTCTGTGGCTAGTTTTGTCCTCATCCAAAGCGCAACATTTGGCGACAATAGAGTCATAATATTCCAATAGTAGTCAGAGAGGTGACAAAATTTTCTCCCTTCTTAAGCTTTGTTAGATTTCCTATCACATTCATCCTTCTTCCCAATTTCAAAAATCTCATTCTTGAGGAAGATAAGTAAGGAATAGAGCTGAATGCCACTTGTTATTATTTGCTAGGACTCTTTTGAGTACGGATTTCCAATTGATTTAGTTGGTATCGAAAGCCTGTTGAAAGGTGTCTTCACTTCAGATATGACTTTTTTTTAACAACTACGATCCTCTCTTCTGTCTTCCTCTAAAATCCTTTTTTTTTAACAACTGATTTTTTTTTTCATATAGCATGACTTTTAGGGGTTCAGATACTCTTTTTAAACAAATTTTGATTAGTTGTGTTTTGTTTTTATTTTACAATAATTTATCTCTTTGAATTTATTTTTACAGCAATTTATATTATTATTGTTACTCTTTGCACCAGTTTAATAAGATGGAGTGGGATAATGGTGAAGGAGATGATCAAAATATTAATGATTATTATAAAAAGAATGATGATGGTAGTTGGGATGATAAAGTTTTTATAAATAGTAATTGTATAATTGTATAGTTGTCCTTTAGATTCTATTCTACTAGACACATATGTTTTGGTACTCACTATTTCTTAAGTCCTTTAGAGTTAATTTAAATTTATTTGACTAAATTTTATTTTTCTAACATCTCACTTGTTCCAAGTGTTACATGTTAGGACTTTGAGAGCTAGAGGGGGATGGGGGGTGGATAGCTTGTTTTGCTTCTTGAATTTGAGTCGTAGTGGAAAACTTGAAGTAAAACAAACATTTACAATGTTAACATCTTCGATTTACTTTGTATCCACCTCCTTAAGGTGACTAATCCAAAAGACCATTCCAAGCTTTCTTCCTTCACTAAAACTTCTCCTTCTTGGATCAAAATCGAAGGTTGAGAAACCTTCTTACAATAGGATTACAAATCTCTCACGGCTTTTAGCGAAAGAAGTAGCAATAAGGAGAAGAGAATAAAGAGATTACGGGTTTGGCAAAGTTCTCCTTCTCTCGGTTGCTTGAAGGTGATGCGGGTGAGAGCTTGAGATTGAAGTTGAGCAGGAGAATAACAATAGAACAGTAACTTCTTTTCGTGCCCAAAGCCCCTTTATAAACATCCCAGAATCGAGTCATTTTTTTATTTTTTTGTCGCCACCAATTGATTGACAGAAACACCCCAATCGATTGATGATCGTCTGACTATCCATTGAATGATCATTGACTCTAGATCAACGACTGAGATTATTCTATTTTGTAACTCAATCGATTGGTGAGCATCCCAATTGATTCGATAGTCTTTTATTTCCTCGTGAAACTTTTGCCAATTAATTAATATTGGCTAATCGATTTGGCATCCTTCTATTTCCTCATGAAACTTTTGCCAATCGATTGACAATGCTTAATTAATTGACCAATCGATTCGGCAACTTTTTGTGCTCTCGAAGAAAGCTTGCCAATCAATTGCACCACCAATCGATTGGTTGATTGATCCGGGAAGCTATTGTGCGCTTGAAATTGGTTACCAATCAATTAAAAATCCGTGTTAATCGATTGATACATCATTTGCCTAAATCCAGAATTCCGGGGTTACACTAATCGATTGGTCTAACTGACCAATCGATTGGTGAACCCTAAAATAAGGTTTTCATCCTTTAAACTCTTAAGTACACACTCCCCTTCAATATCACAATCGATCGCAATTATCTCATGTCAGATGAATCTTTTGTTCCCTGGACTTTGCCTGGAGCTTTCTCATCTCTGGGTCTTCATCTACCCTTGCATTCGATCTCGCGATCTGCTCGGGTTTCTTCTTGCCAAGAATTCGATCTCCGACCATCTTGGTCTTTCCTAACCCTGCATCTGGTCTTTCGACCTGCATGGACTTCTTGCCAAGAATCAGGTCCCCAACCTTCTTAGTCTTTTCTTGCCTTACATCTGGTTTTTTAACCTGCATGGACTTCTTGCCAAGAATCTAGTCCCTAATCTTCTTGGACTTCTTTCATCCTGCATACTAGTAGCTCAAGTTAAATTCAACGTATTAACCTAAACTTAGATAATTATCAATCATTGAAACTTCTCTTCCGAGGCATGATTACACCAGCAATCTTCTCCTTTTTGATATTTGACAATCTATTTAAGTTTAGGCTAATTTTCAACATATAATATCAATAATTAAGATAACAATATTATATCAATACAATAAGCATAAAAATTTCAAGATCATGTCATAAACAACAAATATGAACTTAGATACAATATTTCTCCCTCTTTGCCAAATATCGAAATGAAGCTAACAATAAGGGAGGACACACTCCTATAATATATGCATTCTAAAGATATAGGAGATGATAACACATACATAATCAAGAAAGGGGCAATCCCCCTAAACCTATGTAACAATAGGGTACACCCTACATGTCACACAAGCAAACAATCAACAACGGGACACTCCCCCTTATAGTGGAAAAAGGCGAAATGCTCGCCCCCGCCAGCCCATCCCAGGACCACTCCCCCTTAACATATGCAACAATAGGGTACACCCCTATATCACATAAAAATAAGTAAACAAAAAATTGACGTTGCACTCCCCAGCCAAAACATAAACTCATAAAGATGACAACACATGATTAACCACACATGAATAATAAAAACTAAAACATCATATAGAACTAAAATTATCCATACAAAAGGTGCCTGCAATGAGGCAAGAGTAAATAAGTACATCAAATCAATCCTCATAATAAAACTCAATCATATCCATAATAGGATCATAAGTCGTTGAAGGATCATCAGCTGCTGGAGGATCATCAGTTGTTAGAGGATCATTAGCTGCTGGAGGAGGTGGCTGAGGAGGAGGTCTTGTAATCCAGGAGCGTATCAGATCATGCAAGGATGCAACGCTCGTCTGGATACCATCAACACTCGTTTGGAGACCAACAACGCTGGTCTGGATATCAATTTGTTGCTTCTATGCATCTTAGCCATCTGAAGGTCTCTCTCTAGGCGCAGCTCCTCAAATCGCATATCCATGGTCTCCTCGAGCTCAAGAATGTAAGAACGAAGATCATCATCTCAATCATACGCATCATACTTAGCATCCTCCCTCTGATTAGATGCATCAGGTTCTCTAGGAATAATAGCAACAGGTGTCTATCCTCCAGCTCGCAGTCTCGATCTCGGCCCCTCACTTAACTGATGACCATCGATCCATCGCACACTATCGCCATCGATCTCCATGTCAGCTAAGGAAAAAGATCGAATTGAGACTCTAGAATACTTGGTCGTCATCGACTGCAACCTGCTGTGTCAAACGTTGATACCCAAGGATGCCAACCACTCCGTGATAAGATGACTAAAAGGCATATGAACTATACCATAGACTGGTTTAATGAAATGAATGATGTAATGAAACATGTTTAATTCCATGTTTATATCAAGGTTTGACTGAGGGCATATATAGCATGAAAAGATGCGAAGGTCTAATGACAGCTAATGCATGAGTTATAATAGGTAAAATGTAATTTATAACAACTTTGAACAAAGCATTGTCCCGAGCTGATATCTCAAGAGCCAAAAAAGAGCTGATAGACGCATTAGGTCCATCCAAAAAAGGTCGTCCATAGAAATGTTGATACATGGAGGATGTAGAGATATGCTCAAAAGGAGGAGGCAAAAGATTAGTCAATGTAGGATAGAAAATAAAGTCATTTGTCGATGGATGACACTCTAAAAACTCCAGGAAGATCATAGGAGTAAAGTCAAAATTGTGTTTTGCAACGCAGGTTCGATATTTCAAATCAGTACCAGATGGATGCAAATTGTTATAAAATTCAGCAACTAAACTCTCATTTATATCTAATTCATAATAGATAATTTTCTCCAACTGATACTTTTGAATGATCTTAAGAACATCAGGACAATGATCATGGAAGAATTTATAGTTAATCGACTGAGCAGAAATAATCTTGATTTTGTTTGTGTTAAATGCATGTTGGAGAGAAGCATTAAGAAAATGAGAGTTTGTTGGCAGTTGAGGTTAGGATGAACCCTCACCGGACTCAATTTGTTTTTGTTTCTTTCTACACATGATGAATAAGATAATGCACCAACAATGCATGAACAATGATGTCAAAATAATTCATGAAACATGAAATAAATGGAAACACCAATGTGATCAGTAGCCAAATAGAATAAGCAAGAAAAAAGATGGGATTAGGGTTTAGGGCTTTACTTTGGCGGCATTGGATGCTTAGTGCAGTGAGGATGGTTTGGACGAGAAGATTGGGCTTGCAAGAGGTTGCCGAGAAGGAGGTTGTCATCGGAGACAAGCCTTCACCAAAATCTTAGGTTTATCACGTTAAGTAAGCCTCACAAATGGAGAAGAAAAATGGCAAGAAACCTCAAGTAGCATGGGTTAAGGCTTACCGGAGTGATAAGATCGGAGAAGAAAACGTCGGAATGTTTGTCGAAGACGGAGAGAGAGTTTGAGGGTTTAGGGCTCAAGTGAGAATCGATTAGTTAGGGCATGGGGTATAAAATTGCGCCTACCAATCAATTGGTGAGTCTCACCAATTGATTGATAAGGCTTAATCGATCAGCGCAATCGATTCAGCTCAATTCTGTGCTGGGGAAATTTTTCACCAATCAATTAGACCAATTGATTGGTCTAGCCGAATCGATCACCCTAATCGATTCAGCGAGGCTTTGTGCTCAGGAAAATTCATCATCAATCGATTAGAACAATCGATTAGTCTAGCCCAATCAATAAATGTGATCGATTCCACTAGGTTCTGTGCTCAAGAAATTTTCAACCAATCAATTGACTCAATCGATTAGGAATCATTTTGTGGTAAACTACAGAACCATCAATTGATTGATCCAATCAATTAAGATCCTCTCTGTGGCTAAAATGAAATCACCAATCAATTGGTAACTGTCATCCATCGATTGGTATTACTGATAACGTATTATAAACCCCATTTTTGTCCCATTTCATGCCAATTTTCAAGATTAAAGACTTTACACAAGTGTATGAAGTGTAGCTATGATGGGTATGTGAAGGCAAGTGTGTTGGAATGGATGGTTATATTTTTCTTTCGTCAAAATGTCCAATCATGATCTTCGGACCAATACACATGAATTATGTATAGGCCTTCCCCATGATTGGTCAAGTTAATGATTCATGAAAGATTTCAACTTTCTTGATCAAAGTAACAAGCATTATAGCCAAGAAGATTGTTCCTAGCATCTCACTCCCATCTAGATATATCAAAAACACAATCAAGGTAAACCTTATGTTCTTGTGAGATGAAAATGAAGGTACAAAAAGTTTTAAAGAGTTTCATTTTTGAAGTGATCATGAAGGATTGTTTATTCAACAAAATACATCCCCAATTCCAGTCGTAAGTAGCTAAATTCAGCTTTGGGGAGTGGTTTAGTGAATATATCAGCTAAGTTTGATTTGGACTCAACATAACTAAGGACAATATCACCTCTAGCTACATGATCTCGAATAAAATGATGTTTTACTTCAATATATGTTGTTATTAAATGTTGAACTAGATTCTTAGTTAGGTTTCTGGTACTCACATTGATAACAAAGGACTTGTACATTTTTGTAAATAAGTTTATAGTCCTCTAAAGTGTGAGTCGTCCATAACAATTGTGATACACACTCTCCCATAGCGATATACTCGGTTTCGATTTTGGAGAGTGCTACACAATGTTGTTTGCGACTTGACCAACTAACTAGGGAGGATCCAAGAAATTGACATCCTCTACTAGTGCTCTTTTGATCCAAGTTGTATCCGACATAATCGGAATCAGAGTATCCCACAAGATCAAAAGTTTCAATTCTATGATACCATAATCCTACATTATTAGTTTCCTTTAGGTATCGAAAGATTCTTTTGACAACATATAAGTGTGACTCCTTGGCACAAGATTGATATCTTGCACACATACCCATGGCAAACAAGATATCGGGTCTACTAGCCATGAGATAAAGAAGACTACCTATAGCACTACGATACAATTTTGGATCAACTTCTTTTCCTTCAAGATCATTATCTAATTTTGTGTTAGTGGTCATAGGAGTAGATATTGTAAGTATCCCAGGATAGTTTTGATGTGATCAACCGAGTTAGGTTAGGTCCTGTGGTATTTGATCCTTGTGTCTAAGTGTGCAGGAACT